>OX183130.1:11386334-11701535 GCA_945261195.1 Cryptosula pallasiana | reverse complement strand
ATCCACAAACAATCATATAGACACATCAACAGCAAAACATCGATGCAGTGTAGCTTCATCTTTACGTCATCAAACAGTAAATTAAATGTGAGAACTTCAATTATAGTTTACAACATTAAATATGAGTTAGGAATGTAATAAATACTTTACAGGTATCTGATAGCATTTAAATATGTATATGTAACATATAACTCTTGATTCGTTAGACAAAACAGCTCCCTAAAAATAGAAAATACACCATGTTTGTTAATATATTGTTTGTATTTCACACAAAAACACCTCCTAAAACTGAACCTATGAGATTTTTTAAGAAAAGTAACAGTCTTGGATTTTCAAGCTTGTAAGTCTAACTAACAAAACAAGTGGATAAAGTCATACTTTGTTCACTTTTTTTCAGATGATACCGGAGATAACTGGAGTTAGAGTTATAACCACAATCCAATTTAAAATTAAGTTTTTTTGGAAGTGAGTGAATTTCTCATTAAGTTTTTGGTGAAAGGTTGTACCAGTATTAACTAATATGTAATCAAACGCAATAAAAACAGGAGATAAATGTAATCAAGTTCTCTTCCTTTTAGGTTGAATTGATATACCTATAATTCCAAAGTCTATGGATGTTTGTTGTTTATTATTAATAGCACGATATTAAATAGGACTTAGACTTAATTAATGACTTTTCTCGAGTGACTTTATAAAGCATAACGTTGAAAAGGTCAAAACATATAGGATTAGCCGAGAGATGGTGATTAATGACTTTTCTGGAATGAGTTTATTAGTGAAGTGACATTTACGTTATATTATAATTAATTACCTTATAAAAACTTGTGAAAATTAACTGTAAAAATTACGTCAACTGAATAATACCTAAAACGTCTCGCATAAATTTTGGCCTGACTAAAAACGGACTGAAAACTTTTAGTATGAGTACAAAATTATCGTAACTCGCTATAGTGGATATTCTAAGGAATATTGATTTTCTCGTTGATTTTCTCGTTGATAACAAGTAACGTAAATATTTTTAACGGATGTCACATGATCTCAATCGGTTTTTCCAACTGAATCACTAAGTTACTCGTAAACATTTGATAATCGCTTGATTTTTTTGTTGATAAAAACAATGTCGCAATTGTCTTTCTCGTAGTATTTTAAAAACGGATATCACGTGATTCCAGTTGGTTTTTCCTACTGAATCACTTAGTTACTCGTAAAAATTTGAAAATTGCTTGATTTTTTCGTTGATAAATCTTTGTGTCTTTTAACAAATATTACCGTGATTCCAATCAGTTTTCCTTACTAGATTACTTAGTTACTCATCAACATTTCATAATTGCTTTCATTAATAGTCGTTGCAAAGCAATATTGTATTTAAAAAATATTACTACGATTCCAATCAGTTTTCCTTACTGAATTACTTAATTACTCGCCGGCATTTCATCATTTCTTTCACTAATAATTACAAAGTAATATTGTAAATATATAATGCAGTCGATACTAAATTGACACAAGTTTCATTCATATGATTTTAAAACTTAACAAATGTAGTTTTTACCAGAAATTATAATAATTTTTAAACAAAACCAAAAATTAACGCTGATTACATGTATGGTAAACATAATAACTGTAAATATATATATATAAAAGAAATATTTATGCTCAAGTCTCCTCTCTCTCTCCTCTAACCTCTCTCCTCTTTCCTCTAACCTCTCTCCTCTCTTCTCTCTCCTTTCTCCTCTTTCCTCTCTCCTCTCTCCTCTCTCTTTCCTCTCTCCCCTCTCTAGATATATACAAATACATCTATTTTTACATGTAGACTCGATCTCGAATGCTGATGATATGTAGTCTCAAGTGAATAAATGAAGTTAAAGTACTTTGTGTTACACAAAATTTACTGTAAATTTTAATCATCTAGAGGGCTAATGCTCTCCTTTCTCCTCTCTCCTCTCTCTCCTCTTTCCCTCTCTCCTCTCTCTCTCAAGATATCATATGAGTTGGAATTACAAAAAATTATCAAAACTTAAATGCCATACATTCAAAATCTAGATGCCATATGAGTTAGAGTTATGTATATAATCATGTAAAAAAAATTATCGAAACTTAAATGCCATACATTCAAAATCTATATGCCATTTAAGTTCAAATTAAGTAAAAAAATAATCAAAACTCAAATACCACTTAAATGCCACTCAAATGCCACTCAAATGCCCCTCAAATGAAATACATTATTAACTCGGCGAATTCATTCAACGCCGTAACCCATTGCATCACCCCCGAGCACTCATCCACAAAAAAACACTTGGTAGCGAGATCTGCTCATATTTTACTACTATCATATGTACATCTAAACCTCTCCATGAACCTCAATGAAGACACTAGTCTAATGTACCTAATCATCTTAGTCAATCTAATAAAAGAGCTTGAGATTCAACACATTCTCTCCGCCCTCTATTTTTTGCACCCCATTACCTATTTTGGTTTTTTAGGATGACTGGTCTTATTCAGACATCTGTTCCTATTATACTACTTGCACCTAAAAAACTAGTTAACACATAAGCTAGATCAGCCAAACATTAATAAACTGGCTCGTTAGTTATTGTATTGTTTATAAAGTAGCTGACAGGTTTAACTCACAGCCCTAATTTATTCAGGAGAACTGCTGCAACAAATAGTGAAGCTATAGTGTTTATTTAAGACTCTATTGAAAATTTTTTTTATTATTAAACCCAAAAAAATCATCAACCACATTTGAAAAAAAATCAAACTTTCTCACCGATTGTTCTGAGCTCATGATTGTTTTGTTATCTTCAACTTGTGAACTACAGCACCAGATGAATATCAACCTATAAAGCATATAACCAAAGACATAAATCATACAAGTAGGGCATTTCACATACATAATTTTGAGTTTTTTTTAGGAATAAAGAATTGTGCAGATAAACACCAAATTAGTTTTTGCTGTAATAGCCAATTTCATAGACCTGATTTAAATTATATAAGAAAGTGTTTTCACTCACATGTAAAAGTTGTGCACCTGCACACAAGTTAATTGTTAGTTAAGGCAGAGGAAAACTCATGACACCTATTTTTTAAAAAGTTTTGACACTGAAATTAACTGTTCAATTTCCTAAATAGTTACGAGGCAAAGTTAATTTAAGATTGATGCAGTTACCATAATATCTTATGTATTTATGTGTGCATATGTGTATGCATGTGTGTATGATGTATGTATGCATGTGTATATGATGTATGTAGGCATGTGTGTATCATGTATGTATGCATCTGCGTATGATGTATGTATGCATGTGTGTATGATTTATGTAGGCATGTGTGTATCATGTGGTATGCATGTGTTTATATATGTGTTTATGTATGTGTGTATGCGCGTAAGAAGAATTCTCAAAATTCTTGCTTTTCAGTTGCGTTAAAAAATGGCTATTTTTGTTGTTTTTTTACTAGGTGACAAAATTTTGGCGAGCTTTCGCCCAATGAATCTTTTTAGATGTAGGGATAAGTTACTTGGTGAAGTTTTAGCTATTTAAGAGCCACTTTTTGCAGGCAGAGAGCATCTATGCTTCAGCAACAGCTTCTGAAAGAACAACACCTGCTGGAACTACAAAGATCTTCAACAAAAAGGTGAGACCTGATAGATAAATATTTTACACTGGTTGACTTAGAAATACTGAATAAAAACAACAACAACTGAGTATACAACAACTCTCTGATTGAATGCCCATCTATCTACATAAAGGTTTTTGCAGTACGGAAAACCCTCCGAAAACCTAGTCTACTAGGTTCTAGGGTATTCTCAATCTCCAATGCAAACTGCATAACTGCATAATAAATCGATTGTAGTTTATTTTTTAATAAAATAGTCTTTATGAAAGCCATGGACATTTGAACCACTGGAGCAAACTTCTTAAATTCTAGGATACTGCCTTTTCCTAGTGCCAGCTACATTACTTCACTTAATAAAAAATATAGTTTAGTTGATTCTCTGATGAAAATGGTTTTATCAAGATTAAACACTATGCATTCTTGAAAGCAGAGTTGTTAATTTTCAAAGAAATATTTTTTCTGGGGCTAGATACGCAAGTACAAATACTAATAATCAGTAGAATCTAGTTTCCTCTCAAATAAACTTGATGTTCCTAATGCTAAATATTATGCAATCTTGAGAGTAGACTTGTTAGATTCTATTAGCTGTTCTTCCGAGGCAAACTACGTAATTCAAATTAATAATAGTAAATAGAATCTAGTCGCATCTCTGGTAAAATCATTTTGTCAATGCCAAAGACTATGCAGTGTTGAGAGCAAACTTATTAGACCCTGTGAGCTTCATTTTCTCCGGCACTAGATACCTAGGTAAAATTAATAAATGAAATTTCGTTTCATCTTTGAGAAAGTTAACTTTATCAAAGCCAAGTCTTTCCAATCTTCGAACATTGAACTTTTAATAAATGATAGCTACAAAAAATTAAGAAGGCAATGACGCACGGAATAGAAAAGATATCCCGAGGAAGAGAGCGAGTGGCCAAAAGACAGATATTGATCAAGTGATTGGAGTATTGTGATAAAGTTAATGGATGGATACACCAATAGTATTTAACACGCATTCTCATGTGCATTTGGAATGTCGATGTTGCTGACCCTATTCTCTAATACTAATGAGGTCGACTTTCCCAAAATCAAAGTTTTGTTTTTTATGGTTAAACTCATTGGAGACTACTGGAGCTAACGGGAAGGAGCTTTACTGGATGTGTTAGGCACTTTGGGCTAGGCTATCTTGGGAAACTTGTCTAATATTCAAGCAATCACAGAGCTGCCAAACATGTAGCTGTGCAGAAAAATAGCTTTACTGAATTGTTTTTTCTTACAACAGTTGAACGTAGAGTACAGGCTGAAAAACAAAACAAACAACAATTAAACATTATTTTTTAATGTCGTTGTTGCTTTCGCTGTCGCTGTTACTAGTAGTAGTAGTAGTAAGTTACTACTACTACTATTACTCATCATCATCATCATCATCATCATCATCATTATCATCAATCGCCATCACTTGCTATTTTTGTAGTTGTATCCATCATGGAACTATTAATCGCCATGGAACAGCCCTGTTTTTAATCGCAATACATGAATACAGAAAAGGTGCCTTCTAATTTTCAAACCAGCGTTGTTTCTTGTCAATACCTTAGTACTAATTTTCTTGCGAAGTCACTGCCTGAAGAGATGCCCGTTTTTACTGGGAAAAACATGAATTGACATTTGTCACATCCCTGACTTTTCGTTATCTCAGCCAAAAGCACTTATTCTACACTAAAAATTAAAAATTGTCACTGAGGGTAAAATATACCAGGAAAAAGTGTTGTTCTTTTGAAACAGCGATAAATCTTTCATCAGATGAAAAAATTATTGCCACTAATAAATGAATTACATGCTGGGGTCCATCGTACAAAAGAGGTTTCATGAAATGAAAGTTGATACTAAACTCACCATGTTGTATAAAAAAGTCACCAACTCAGTTTTGTCACATTCACACTATGTGTATATTATGTACTACTAACTTATCCACTCAGATATATAATAATTGTTACATTTTATTGATATTCCTTTTTGTTTTAAACTGATCGAACACGTTAAATTTCAAATGATGGTCGACTAGCCAAAAACCCAAGAATTGTTATTTCCTTTGTCTTTGCTACTCAAAGAATAAAAGAAAGTGTGCCCAACAAATCCCACCCTTCAACAGCCCTCTACCCTTTCTAGTGGGAGAATGACTTATTGACAACTTTGAACAGTTGAGTGGATGAAGAACCCGATGTTGTGACCCGGAAGATAAATTGTCTCCTAAAAAGAGAAAAATAATGGATGACAAAGAAGTAACTCATTTAATAGCCAAGATCATGTTGCACAAATCCAGCATCAACAATTTGAGCACGCTAACTCAAAAAAGCACTTTTCTGCTATATGCTGTGAGTCTAACCCATCGTCTCACTATTTCATGTCAAATAGAAATTTTCAACCTATCTGTTACTTCAATCATGGAAGTGCTTGATGTCAAGCTTCACAGTTGAAAATAATCGGGCACAATCGTCTACAACTATTGCAAAATTGAGATGGCGCTATGAGTGAAGAGTAAGTTTCAAACCAATGTGGATGATCTTGTTGTCAAAACGAGACTGACACCTTCATCGATTTCAATTTACATGGGAAAGGCAAGGTCTGGAGAACCAATTGTTCATTCGGTCGAATGCCATCAATTCCTAGAAAAGACGACAAACATATACAGAGTTTGGATTGGATGAAGAAAAGTCGGAGTCAGCTCGAGCCATACCTTAATGTGGCTCATTTATACAATCTCCCACCCAGAAGCGTCATATGTTTTGAAAATGCCGATGTGGTCAAAAAAGTCAGATTCGTATTAGAGCGCAACATGAGAGTCTTATAGCTCCGGACAGATGCATGAAGAATAGAGAGTTGTTGATAAGAAGTCTCTAAATACCTTCCCAAATACCCGCATCTGTTGTATCGCAAAAGTGTGGAGTTAATTTGGCCAACGGAATGAATGAAATGAACGGTTTCTCATTTTCCTGCAACAACATCTGCTCAACCCTCACCAAGTCTCTCTTCAAGCCTCCAATCTGCTAGATGACTCAACTCATTAAGACTTTCTGTCTTACTTTGATGAAGCTGAGAAAGAAAAAGTCCTCACCGATGTAGAGAGATTCAAGAGCCTGAGGAAAAATCAAAGAACGCTGTTACGAATGTTTGATGGTAAGTTCTTCTATGCTTTCTATATAGTAGTAGTGCTGGTAAAGGTAGAGTACTTTTAAAAATTTTATCGGGTAATTATATCTCAATACAACAACTCCTAGCGTATAATTCTCATGTGTTTTAGTTTGATAGGAAGAACAAAATCCCAAAAGAGATTGTGCAAGCCATGGGAGATGATTCAGATATTGAGATTGAATATTATAGTTCAACTAGTATTTGTTTTTTTTCGCTATAACACTCTAGTATGTTATTGTGTTAACTTCGTAAGACATAAAACTTTAGTTGTGACACCGTATTTACTATCGGCATCATTTCTTACAATAAATAATATTTGATATAGCATTATTTTTAGCGTATTAGCTATGATAGTAATTCCTTCTGTGTTAATCCATCTATTTTCCTTTTGCTTTTGGTCTCATGTAGACTCATAGTTAGGATAAATCTGTCGGATAGTTTTCTCATGGAGTGATTTCTCAGCTTATCTCTTTTAGCTATTAAACTTTCAAAATCTAATGCATCTTCCACCATTTACTTTTTAGCAAACAAAAGTACCCTCAGTACTCACTGCATGCAGTTGATAAAATGTCTTGTAGACGCGCTTGGTTACAACGTATCCTTCCTTTTGACATGCTTTTTTTTAACGCAGCCCATACATTAGGGTAAAAAGTATTGTCTATTCAGAATCAGTCAAAAAGACCCAAAGGCCTGTTCACCTTTGTACATGGCTGGCCAATGTTCTTCTGGTTAATTGAAACTATGAGCGTTGAACCCGTAACATCCTCTCGGAAATATAATACATGTTTTCAAAGATTCGTGATCCGGTATTGACTAAATGAGAGCAATAGATACCACCTGCAAATAATATTGGCAAAATTTGAATGGTATTTATTTCTCTGTTTATGTCACTAGCATTAGACAGTTAAGGAATGTTGTCAATTTCCAAAACACTGTCTTTTACGAAGTAAGCGACCAACGACTCTCTCTTGAGAATTTTGAAGCTAAACTGGATCTCGATGCTGCATACTGTTTCACCGTCTCCTATCCATTGTTTCTTCGATTTTAGATATGATGGGTTGTATTACTTTTTGTGATTCTTTTTGTAAAAATTTCCCTCGATATTTTCATCAGCAAGATCTTTCACCAAGTACACAAGTGGTCTTTTCTGATTCAGCCCATCAGCAATTGTGAAGACCTTGATGGACCAGTTTGGAGTACATCGTCTCTCAAAGACTCCTCTGGCATTACTAATTCTCACATAATCTCCAACTTTCGAAATCTGTTCTCCCGACTCATACACTCTATTCCAAACAGTTTCTTGGTTTTGAAAATAAACGACATTTGGTTTCATTTCGGGAGTAGTATGAGTCGTGTTGCTGTATGACTTAACCATTTGAGGTAGAACATCGATGTATCTGTCATCATTTTTGGAAGTCAAGTATTGTTAAATTTCTTTTTTCAACCTTCTGATAAATTGTTACCTTATTGACACTTTTATTGTCTCCTTGTTAATTGTAAATCATTTGATGTTTTTGTCAGCTAGTGGCCCTTTGACACGTCGATTATCAAACACTTTACCTTTATCCAATTTCAAGACCTTGGAGCTTTCCCCATCTGGTGTATTTTTCAAATCTCTGTATACAACATTTCCTGCCTTGGAGATGAGAGGCACAGCCCATTCATTTCTACATAGCAAATTGATAGCTGTTAGCAAAAAATTGTTTGATTATTTTCATATTTTCTCTAGAATGCAAGCTCGTCAAATAAACTTCAATCTGTTCTCCTATTTCGGCAACAATAATCGGACTGCGCTTGAATTTGGTTAAAGCTTTCTTGTGTAGGGTATAGCCATTTTCAATGCTCAACCACTCGCAAATTCTTTTTTTATTGTTTTGTTTTTTTACAAACTTGTAGCAAAGCGCTAGCTCTTCACTGATATGTATGTACCAAAGGATTGTAATGAAACTTTTTCAAAACGCTGTGGACCATTTTCCTGTTTCCATTCTTTCCATCAATCATTTATTACGGTTTGTTGTAGAGATCTACTAACGCCTGTGATTTTTTAACTGGCTGGCAGACTTTTAAATCTACTGTAGTTCCAATACCCAAATTTGTTAGACTGTATTGGTCAATACATCGTGCAACAAGTTTTTGAAGAGCTTAGCACCCAATCTATTTCCAGCAGTTTCATTTTTTTTAGTCTTTGGATTGTACTTTTCTACACTTGATAAATCAAGTGTCATATTAACCCCAATTGCTTGATCACTTTTATTGATGTCATGCCGGATACTTTCTTTTGAAACTCGTCTAATTGCCGCTTTCTTTCCTTTTCATCAACTTGAATGTCATTATTATCAACATCATTAACACCACCTAGAAATCATTTTTTGTAGCATGAACTTTTTATTGTCTATTGTCGATTTTCCGACCAAGTTAGCAATGTCTTTTGCACTGCGCCGCAACTGATTATACTGAGCCATCAACAATGGTACCGTTTCATTTATAATGGCTTTAGCGCATTCCATCATAGTCATAAGCGGACCTTTCTTTGCATTAGCTCTTAAAGACTTTTGAATTGAAGCGAATGCGTTGTTGAGTGATAACAACGCCGCCACATTTCTTCTCAACATTTGTTGCAAAGCTTTAGCCATCGTATTAACGTGTTGTATGTTCAATTAACAAAACTCATGTGAGATTATTAAAAAACAGTAATTTTATTTATATGCTATTACTTCGGTACATCTAACACCGTGGAATCATCCAATACAAACTTTCCCAATAGTCTGTGATGACCGTTTCATTTTTTCGATGAGTATTGTCTATTTCTAGAAAAGAGTAAGGTTTCTTTGTCGTTTGTTTAAAGGCTTCCTGTGCATATTTCGTTCTTCCGGGAAAGATTGGTAAGCTAAATAGATAACCTAAGAAGCATCTCAAGGATTTTTCAAAAGGAAAGAATAGTGACTATACAAAGTAATTGTACGATTTATTATCAAAAACAGATTATGAACAAAAAAAAAGGCGCTTACGTTCAAGTGATGACTATGTTCCGTATACAAAGCATTGGCATCGGTTTTACCAGAAACTTCGTTCATTAATTCATCAATTATCAACCATCTCCTTCGTCCATCTTTGGGGAAACTCGTTGTTATATTTAACATTCTTTCATGAAATATCACTCCGGATAGGCCATCAAAGGCTTTTCGATAGGCACCGTGATAGTAATGTATTTCTATCGGCGGAGGATAAGCTATAATCATTCGTAAAATTGCTCGAGTCTTCCCGGAACCAGTCGAATGTGCAATCACCGCCGCGAAAGGCAAACCCATCCTGCGTCGAACCCTTCAGCACTACCATCCATGTCAAATTAGATGTTCATGATCCGCCTATAGTTTCATCGAACAGGATAGTTCATTGTCTTTTTTATTTCCCTGACAGCGCTTTCATAATTACTAAACTCTGTAATGTCTCCAAAAGCAGAAACTCCCATGACAAATACCAATAACATCGTAAGTTATTATAGCTTTTTGTTTCATATTTGACAAAACATTATCTACAATTTCACTCCCAACACCATCAACCGTATGATTTTCACTCATCGCTCTCTTTTCCACATCTTCTTCTCCCAACATTATGCCTGTTGATCGCGTTACAATATGCAACACTTTCTTTTTCACACTAGTCAAACAACAATCAAAATCGTGACACAGATCGTAATATAAATAACCGCTGCACATTAAATACTTAGATAGTAATCACAATCTTGTATAAAAACACTACAATCAACTGCAGTAATCATCACCCGATTCACACAAAATGTACCCAAACAGTCATCATGGATACCTGGTGCTCAAAAAGGCACTTGGATTCAGGAGAACCACCTTGTCCTCAGACATCATCATGCAGATATGCCCCTATCATATTACTTATGATCGCTAACATCAAAATTCAAATACCTGTAGCTGAAAACATGTAATTTCAAATAAACATTCCAATTTAAATAAACTTCAAATACTTGTAATTGAAAACACTCAAACTTAAATGAAATTAGAATACCTAGAAGTAGTAATATAAGAGCAGATCTCTGTCATGGAGTCTATGGAGAAGGTTCTCCTGGTTCCAGGTTTACTTGAAGTAGGTACCAATTACCACGAGAACCTGTGAGGTACATCTTTGTGTGCACCAGGTGTTTAGAACGAGTGGTATTTATTGGTGCGGTATGTTGATTATTTATCGGGTTCTCCTGGTCCCTGCTGTGTGCACCAGGTGTTTTAAATGTTTTGGTAGCGTTTGTATGACAATTTAGATTGGGGGGTTTGAGTATTGTATAAAAATGAAGCGTTGTATGATTGTATAACTTGATAATATGAGAAAAATTTTAGGTTTGATTGTTAGTGTATTGTGTAGATATTGCTATAGTTTTAATACAAGAAAATAAAGCTGTTTCCATAAGTAATCTTCTACATATCCAAGCAAATATCCATGAACATATTCATTTATGTACATATCCATGTTCATTTATGTGTATGTACCTATCTATGTACAAACTCATATTATCATTGTATAGCTATGTGCATGAGCATAATCAGTTATGTCTATAATCATATTCATGTCTATAATACCATTGTATAGATTTGCATATGTTCAAGATATATGGTAACTATTGTAAAAAAAAGTTTAAGTTTGTAATGAAGGTTTTTTTAGTAACTGCTAATATGTTCCGTTGATACTCCATCAGAACACACTTGTCTTTTAGCATAAAAATATGTGAGTCCTCATTTTATTTGACTGTAAGTTAACATTTTTTATCTTTGACTATGAATCCACAGTTTTTTCCTGTAAATGAATATTTTGTGTTCAATAAATTCAGATAACTGTCTTTGTTCAAGTCATTAATTAGTTTGTTTAAACCTTTGGAACTAAACTTGTTCCTTTTTCTCCCCAACAGTAGTATGATTTAGAGTTGACCGCAACAATTCCGTCTCTGGTAAACTCCTCTTTAAACAACCCAGGTGTTCTTTTTCAATGTTTTAGCACTTTTTCACAACAATCACGCATGTTTCATTCTGAATCCATTGTTTTAATCCTTAAAAATCCATCTCTATGTCTGTTACAGTATGGTTGTGGAAAACAATTAGCGTAATCGTTATAAAACTCTCTTTTCATACTCGGTTTTACCAGTGTTTCTAATGTTCCATTCAGAGCCATGTATGCGCTATCTGTATCCATTTCAACGTACTGGAAATCGCTTCTATCAATATATCTATAAATAAAAAGAGCGTTTGGATTATTTGGAGCTATGTCTACTGTTTAAGTTAACTAGAGGGTTAATAGTGGGAAATTAGGTTTAACTTACTTATCCATAAAGGCATAGTAAAACTGTAGCGTTTTCAGCTTAGCGTATTGTAGTACGGAGAAACCCAAGTGTACTGAAATATTCATAGTCAGCTGAAATGATGAACACAATGATTAACAGGGTAATCTTTGAGAGTGTATTAGTTTTTGTATTGTCATTAATTAACTTTAAAATATGCCAATTGCTTAGCGGTTATGATTTTGTAGAAATCCTCTTCTATCTCTTCCATAGAAATGAATTTACTCCATATCATACAAAATGAGGCTTTTCTGGCACCATCGATGAACTTGATATTTGTAGGTTTTTCTATATTGCTGATTGCTTTCCATATAGCAAGTAGTTCTTGACTAGTATCCATATATCCCGTTCTCCTAGCATCTGAAACTGATGTTCCAAAAGCTTCAAAAGCTTTTCTAGGTAATATTCTATCAACTGATAGACTGTAGTGATTTTCAATCCCCGTTTCAAGTACCACTTCAACAACGGACTCATTAGCAACATCTTTTTTTCAAACATACTTCCAACTAGTGAACGTTGAAGGGTCTTTAGAAATCCTTCGGCTTCAGCGAAGACTTTCATCTCATCATTCAAGTGCTCTCTGTTCAACATCGCATTTTTAAAAATAGGAGGCATTTCAGAAAATTTTTCTTCCATTTCCTCAGGAACTTCAATGTCACATTCAACAAATTCAAAGAAGTCTTCTGATTGAACTCTCTCCAACACTTCTTATTAATTTGTTTTTTTTCAAGCATTTGGGATAGAAAAATATGTAAAGCGTTTTGACAAATCTTTGTAGATTTGTATGAGTTGAGATGACAGTGTAACCTAGTGCTCGGAGATACTTTTCATTTTCCGTTATAGCTCTATACAGTTCTGCCATTGATTTTTGACCATTAAGCTCAAACTCGTGCCGTCTAGTGTTGTTATAAAAGCAGTTGTGTCCGTGCCAAAAACATCCATGAAACTGAAAGACGAGTCGGTTTTCAACACAAAATTCATCAACCGGTAGTCCTCGTTGTCCGAGAGTAGTAATATATGAGCAGATCTCCCTACCAAGTGTTTTTTTGTGGATTAGATTTCGGGGTTGAGGCAATGGGTTATGTCGTTGAATGAATTCGCCGAGTTTATATTGTATTTTATTTGAGGGGCATTTGAGTGGCATTTGAGTGGCATTTGAGTGGCATTTAAGTGGCATTTGAGTTTTGATTATTTTTTTACTTAATTTGAACTTATATGGTATACAGATTTTGAATGTATGGCATTTAAGTTTTGATAATTTCTTACATAACTTGAACTCATATGGTATCTTGAGAGAGAGGAGAGAAGAAAAGAGGAGAGATGGGAGAGAGGAGATATATCTACATTGAATAAATACATTGATTAAAATGAATCAATATATGATTATATACATTTATTACACAATAAGGAGGGATACATGAAGAGTAAATATTAAATATTATGAACTTGAAACAGTTCCAATATCATTTCGAATGAAAAAATGGATGATGAGAGATGTTCATCCGTTTGTATGTATCTACATATATCTGATTGAAAATGATATAATAATTCATTAGTCCATTGTATTGAAATTAACTTTTGAGTGAGCTCTTTATTCCACGCCTTTCTTTGAATTTTCTTCAAGTAATCATTAATACTGACAGTTTTTGACATTTTTACAACTGTTTGAAAATTGTTTTTAGTCATGAGCTTAAATACTTCTACTGGATTGTCAACGCTTTATGTGTAGTGTATGGTCGGTATTGTACCGGTGAAAGTTCTCCATATAAAGAAGCTACAGTTAGCAAATGTTGTGTCATACATAATAATATAGCTTGTAATGTCAAGCGATATCCAGCCTTTTCCTGTACTTCGACATTTTCTTTAATATAGCTATGATATATCTTTGGGAGGTAGTCTTTGATTGTGAATCTTTTTAAACTCATAATGAACTAAAATAGAATGTTATGTATTAGTATAGGATGATTAAACAGTGTTGTAAAATAATTACATTTTAACTTCCATTAAATAGTTTTTCTATTAATTCTTACCTTATCACCAAGAAATCAGTTGTAGTAGTTGATGCTCCTGAGGTTATTATCAGTTGTAGTAGTTGATGCTCCTGAGAATATTGCTGGAGAGAATGTTTTCTATGTAGAGAGAGCTGTTCTTATATACTATAAGTCACTCCTACTCATTTAACTTATAACCATTAAAAACACTCACGTGAAAACTTTATCATAATAGTGTTATTCGCGTGAAACATTCCTGTTTTATTCGCGTGAAAATAATTTTTTTATTCCCGCGAAAGCAACGGTTTCTATTCGCGTGAAAATAAATTATTTATTCCCGCGAAAGCATTGGTTTGTATTCGCGTGAAAATAAAATTTCTATTTCCGCGAAAGCAACGGTTTCCATTCGCGTGAAAATAAAATTGTTATTCCCGCGAAAGCAACTGTTTCCATTCGCGTGAAAATAAATTATTTATTCCCGCGAAAGCATTGGTTTGTATTCGCGTGAAAATAAAATGTTTATTCCCGCGAAAGCAACGGTTTCTATTCGCGTGAAAATAAATTATTTATTCTCGCGAAAGCATTGGTTTGTATTCGCGTGAAAATAAAATTGTTATTCCCGCGAAAGCAACTGTTTCCATTCGCGTAAAAATAAATTATTTATTCCCACGAAAGCATTGTTTTGTATTCGCGTGAAAATAAAAATGTTATTCCTGCGAAAGCAATGGTTTGTATTCGCGTGAAAATAAAATGTTTATTCCCGCGAAAGCAACGGTTTCCATTCGTGTGAAAATAAATTATTTATTCCCGCGAAAGCATTGGGTTGTCTTCGCGTGAAAAAATGCTGATTCATAGGATTTAATCAGTGCAACTTTACCTATTTAAGAGCCACTGTTTTCACACAGAAAGCATCCAGTTCTACAACGGTTAGCGGAGAAGCAACATCTACTAAATCTTCTATTGCAACTACTAGGAGCTCACCTTCTTTATAAAGGTAAGAGTAAAAATAATTATTTTTTGTTAGCTAACACAACTAGCTGAAGGCTTATGATCTTTATGATCTTTTAAAATTAATTACAAAAAATTAAACAAAATTTTTTGTTTTTTTTCAGAATGAATACTCAAGACAAAGGAAGTCAACCGATGAATTAAAATTAATTACAAAAAATTAAACAAAATATTTGTTTTTTTTCAGAATGAATACTCAAGACCTTCTCCTATCTTTGATATGCCAGAAAGTCAATTGGTGGTTGATGAACCGGAACCCCAACAAGATTTTACTTCATTCACATATCTGCTACTAGGAGAGCAACCAGCATCGAGGTAAGAAGTGCTAAAACAATTATTTGTCTATAGTTAATTAAATCATCTAGTTCTTTGGAACTAGTTTTTTATTAATATTTTATTATTTAGATCACTACAACCACTAGGAGGACTCTAAGTAGAGTTAAGGTAAAAAGGCTCTAATTATTTATTTTTACAATGAATAATAACTGTTTTATGCTGATAATGAAGTAAAATAATGCAATATTGAACGTTTTAGTCATTTTTTGGTTGTAAAGTTCAAAATCGACCTGTAGTTCAAGGCATCATTTAATATGCTAACCTATTAATTCCCTCGGACATACGGCAATTCTGTCAATCAATGTCAAAAAACTGCAATCTTGAGCGGAAACAGGATAGGTTCCATGAGCATAAAATTATCTAGGAGAGATACTTCTATGGTCAAGAGAACGACTCCATATCGTAATATGAAGATAACTCCATAGTGCAACTAGTTGAGTTCTTCAACTAGTGTTAAATAATTATTTTAATCACTTACCTTATTACAGAAAGTCTCCTAGTAGTTGTAGTAGATGTTGATCCTTCAGTCACTGTTGTTAAAGTGGATGCTTTCTGTGTAAAAGCGATGCTTCTTATATAGCTAGGTTGTACTAGGTACCGATTGACACGAGCTGATTCCAATGAAAAGCCTTTATAATATATAAGGTCTTTACGCGGAAAACTCACGCGAAAACTGAAAAAAAAACAAACCATTCTTCGCGGGAGTTTTCCGTCTTATATGTTATAAAGGCTTTACGCAAAAAACTCACGCGAAAACGAAAATATAAAAAAAACTTCTTCGCGGGAATTTTCCTTCTATGTACTATAAAGGCCTTACGCGGAAAACTAACGGTAAAAAAAATTCCGTGAGTTTTCTGCATAAAGCCTTTATAACATAAAAGGAGGAAAACTCCCGCGAAAGAATTGTTTTGTATTTCCCATTTTCGCGTGAGTTTTCCGTGTAAAGCCTTTATAGTATATAGAAGGAAAACTCCCGAGAAGAGAATTTTTTTACTGTTTAACTTTTCGCGTGAGTTTTCCGCGTAAAACCTTTATGACTTATAAGAAGGAAAACTCCCGCGAAGAATTTTTTTTAGTTTCGGTTTTCGCGTGAGTTTTCCGCGTAAAGACCTGCTTATATATTATAAAGGCTTTTCATTGGAATCAACTCGTGTCAATCGGTACCTAGTACCTAGTACAACCTAGCTATATAAGAAGCACCGCTTTTACACGGAAAGCATCCACTTCAACAACAGTGACTGAAGGATCAACATCTACTACAACTACTAGGAGACTTTCTGTATTAAGGTAAGGAATAATAAATAACTATTTAACACTAGTTGAAGAACTCAACTAGTTGCACTATGGAGTTATCCTCACATTACGATATGGAGTCGTTCTCTTGACCATAAAGTATCTCTGCTAGATAATTTTATGCTCATAGAACCTATCCTGTTTCCGCTCAAGATCGCAGTCTTTTGGCATTGATTGACAGAATTGTCGTAGGTCCCAGAGAAAAAATAGGTTAGCCTTAAATGACATCTTGAACGGCAGGTTGATTTAGAACTTTACAGTCAAAAAATTATTACATTTTTCATTATTGTATTGTTTTACTTCATTATCAGCATAAAACAGTTATTATTCATTGTATTTAATATGAAAAATAATTTTTACTGATGATGATTATTCTTATTATTATTATTGTTAATATTATTGTGATTTCATTTGGTTTTCATTGTTACTTTATTGAATTTTGTTCAAGTCTTGTAATCTTAATAATAAAAGAATGATAAATATTTATTTACCACTAGTTGAAAAACTCACCTACTTGCACTATGGAGAAAATAGCCTCCTACAACCAAATCCGTTTGTGTTACAAACCCTGTCTTTGGATATTGATAAAAATGTTATCTTCTTTGTATTATGATTAAATAATAAATAATACCTCACATTTTTTAAAATATTTCTTATTTTTTGTCTTTTTAGATTGGATAGTTAAGATGGCAAAAGTCAATCGGTGATTGAAAAGTCAGAGATCCGGGAATTTATTCCTCTACCTTCATCTCCCATCTACAATCAAAGAATGCAAAACCCAACCAAACTGAACTCTAAAACCTCAGATTTTGAAGACAGCACACTTCTCCAACACAGCAAGAATTCCTTTCAAGATCTACTACCTACTTAGATGATACCAAACCAATGAAGACTCAAACTACATGGATTTTGAAGACAGCACACTTCTCCAACACAGCAAGAATTCCTTTCAAGATGATGATGCCAAACCAATGAAGACTCAAACTACATGGATTTTGAAGACAGCATACTTCTCCAACAAAGCAAAAATTCATTTCAAGATCTACCACCTACTTAGATGATACCAAACCAATGAAGACTCAAACTACATGGATTTTGAAGACAGCACACTTCTCCAACACAGCAAGAATTCCTTTCAAGATCTACCACCTACTTAGACGATACCAAACCAATGAAGACTCAAACTACATGGATTTTGAAGACAGCATACTTCTCCAACACAGCAAGAATTCATTTCAAGATCTACCACCTACTTAGATGATACCAAACCAATAAAGACTCAAACTACATGGATTTTGAAGACAACACACTTCTCCAACACAGCAAGAATTCCTTTCAAGATCTACCACCTACTTAGATGATACCAAATCAATGAAGACTCAAACTACATGGATTTTGAAGACAGCACACTTCTCCAACACAGCAAGAATTCCTTTCAAGATCTACCACCTACTTAGACGATACCAAACCAATGAAGACTCAAACTACATGGGTTTTGAAGACAGCATACTTCTCCAACACAGCAAGAATTCCTTTCAAGATCTACCACCTACTTAGATGATACGAAACCAATGAAGACTCAAACTACATGGATTTTGAAGACAGCATACTTCTCCAACACAGCAAGAATTCCTTTCAAGACCTACCACCTACTTAGATGATACCAAACCAATGAAGACTCAAACTACATGGACTTTGAAGACAGCACACTTCTCCAACACGGCAAGAATTCCTTTCAAGATGATGATACCAAACCAATGAAGACTCAAACTACATGGATTTTGAAGACAGCACACTTCTCCAACACAGCAAGAATTAATTTCAAGATCTACCACCTACTTAGATTATACCAAACCAATGAAGACTCAAACTACATGGATTTTGAAGACAGCACACTTCTCCAACACAGCAAGAAATCCTCTCAAGATCTACCACCTACTTAGATGATACCAAATCAATGAAAACCCAAACTACATGGATTTTGAAGACAGCACACTTCTCCAACACAGCAAGAATTCCTTTCAAGATCTACCACCTACTTAGACGATACCAAACCAATGAAGACTCAAACTACATGGATTTTGAAGACAGCATACTTCTCCAACACAGCAAGAATTCCTTTCAAGATCTACCACCTACTTAGATGATACGAAACCAATGAAGACTCAAACTACATGGATTTTGAAGACAGCACACTTCTCCAACACAGCAAGAATTCCTTTCAAGATGATGATACCAAACCAATGAAGACTCAAACTACATGGATTTTGAAGACAGCATACTTCTCCAACACAGCAAGAATTCATTTCAAGATCTACCACCTACTTAGATGATACCAAACCAATGAAGACTCAAACTACATGGATTTTGAAGACAGCATACTTCTCCAACACAGCAAGAATTCCTTTCATGATCTACCACCTACTTAGATGATACGAAGCCAATGAAGACTCAAACTACATGGATTTTGAAGGCAGCATACTTCTCCAACACAGCAAGAATTCCTTTCAAGATCTACCACCTACTTAGATGATACCAAACCAATGAAGACTCAAACTACATGGATTTTGAAGACAGCACACTTCTCCAACACAGCAAGAATTCCTTTCAAGATGATGATACCAAACCAATGAAGACTCAAACTACATGGATTTTGAAGACAGCACACTTCTCCAACACAGCAAGAATTAATTTCAAGATCTACCACCTACTTAGATTATACCAAACCAATGAAGACTCAAACTACATGGATTTTGAAGACAGCACACTTCTCCAACACAGCAAGAATTCCTTTCAAGATGATGATACCAAACCAATGAAGACTCAAACTGCATGGATTTTGAAGACAGCACACTTCTCCAACACAGCAAGAATTAATTTCAAGATCTACCACCTACTTAGATTATACCAAACCAATGAAGACTCAAACTACATGGATTTTGAAGACAGCACACTTCTCCAACACAGCAAGAATTCCTTTCAAGATCTACCACCTACTTAGACGATACCAAACCAATGAAGACTCAAACTACATGGATTTTGAAGACAGCATACTTCTCCAACACAGCAAGAATTCATTTCAAGATCTACCACCTACTTAGATGATACCAAACCAATGAAGACTCAAACTACATGGATTTTGAAGACAACACACTTCTCCAACACAGCAAGAATTCCTTTCAAGATCTACCACCTACTTAGACGATACCAGACCAATGAAGACTCAAACTACATGGATTTTAAAGACAGCATACTTCTCCAACACAGCAAGAATTCATTTCAAGATCTACCACCTACTTAGATGATACCAAACCAATGGAGACTCAAACTACATGGATTTTGAAGACAGCATACTTCTCCAACACAGCAAGAATTCCTTTCAAGATCTACCACCTACTTCGATGATACCAAATCAATGAAGACCCAAACTACATGGATTTTGAAGACAGCACACTTCTCCAACACAGCAAGAATTCCTTTCAAGATGATGATACCAAACCAATGAATACTCAAACTACATGGATTTTGAAGACAACACACTTCTCCAACACAGAAAGAATTCCTTTCAAGATCTACCACCTACTTAGATGATACCAACTCAATGAAGACTCAAACTACATGGATTTTGAAGACAGCACACTTCTCCAACACAGCAAGAATTAATTTCAAGATCTACCACCTACTTAGATGATACCAAACCAATGAAGACTCAAACTACATGTATTTTGAAGACAGCGTACTTCTCCAACACAGCAAGAATTCCTTTCAAGATCTACCACCTACTTAGATGATACCAAACCAATGAAGACTCAAACTACATGGATTTTGAAGACAGCATACTTCTCCAACACAGCAAAAATTCCTTTCAAGATCTACCACCTACTTAGATGATACCAAACCAATGAAGACTCAAACTACATGGATTCTACTTCGATGATGCTGAAAAAGAAAACTGTCCAGAACAAGAGCTCAAGAAGCTAATCTATAACTCAAGGCAACCATATCACTATAGGTGAGTTTTACTAATTTTCACCATAAATAAACAAAATGCTGAATGTATACATTTTCCAGGTGAAAAAAAGACTTTTTTGGTGAAATTAGTGTATTTTTTACAACAAAATGCTGAATGTATACATTTTCCAGGTGAAAAAAGGAATTTTTTGTATTTTGTAGACACGATGCCTACTTTGGATTCTTGTTTGAGACGAAACACAGCAGCAGTAAAGACTATAAAACATCTGGATCAGATCCAATTGAAGTAATTGCAGATAACTAAAGGAATAACATGTACTACGACATACAGAGTGAACAAGGTGTGTGTAGATTATTACTCAGTCTCATTACACTACTATTACTAAGAATTATTGTAGGTGTTTGATTAAGGATTAAGCAGTAATGTATTAGCAAGCATTAGCAATAAACATAGACTTTTCAACAATGACATTAACCAAAAAAAATAGTTTAACAAAGTCATGTTTGAGCTAATAAGTTGTTGCTAAGATGTTTGAATTAACAACTAGGTAGCTAAAATAAGTTTTTCATGAGGATCTCCTGACAGTTGTGATTCTTTGAGTGGTGAGCAGACTTTTAAATCTACTGTAGTTATCTTTTGTTGATCTTATTGAGTCTTTATCAGTTAGTACATCTTGCAACAAATTCTTTGATAGCTTAGTGCTAAGCCATCTTCCCTTGAGTTTTATCCTGTCAGTATCCAGATCGTATTTTCCAGAGTCTCTCAATCGATACAATATTTTTACACCTAAAGCTTGATTGTCTTTACTAGCTGTCATGTTGGATACTTTCTTTTTAAACTCTTCTAATTGTTGCAACATTTTCTCCGAATCTCTATTGCTATCATCGTCAATTGTGTTTCTATCAAACGATGATGGTGAGAGCTTTGGTGTTTTAGCAGAGCTCCAGCTCTTTGGTTGCTTGTACTCTCCCCTAATCTTTCCAACATCACTCCGATAGGTTTTTGTGCTTTGAACATTTTCATTTGTCTTTTTGCGCTCAAGCAACTCGCTTTTGATTCCCATTACTATTTCATTCGTTTCAACCAAAATATTCTGGATTTTCTCGATATTTCTCACCATTTTGTCTTTTGTCGGATTGTCATACAATGATGACGCAAACTTGTCTTGGTCGGTTGATTTAGCCCCACTGATCTTTTCCATCAAACTATGATACTCCTCTTCTGGTATAGCAAAATAACGTTCATCATATTTTAAAGGCGGAAGATTCATTTTGTATTGATATTAAAACCTGTGCAATCAGGATGATTATAGGGTCTAAAAAAAGGTACCTCCCCCAATCTGCATTAAAATTCGTTGTTTGTCAGCAATCAGTGTTTTGTACCTCCTTGAAGCGCTACTACCTAATAAACTGAGTTGTGTACTGATTAGTTTTTTGTAGCTCATTTTTGAAGCGCTACTACCCAATAAACTGTTCCGTATCTAAGAAACATTTTCTTATATACTGTTTTTGTGACACAAAATCGCTGGCATGATTCCTTTAATTAATCATTATCAACATATTGCGTTGATGTTTATTATCATTTACTAGTTGCGTTGTTTTCTTTTGATTTTAGATTATGATGACAACAACAAAAAGCATGAATTGGATATAGTCATAAGCGAACATGTACATAGCTATAAAGTGTTAATATGGACATGATTTTCGACATGGACATGTACATAAATATGAACATAGGTATGTACATAAATGGACATGAATATGTACATGAATATGGACATGTACATAAATGGACATGAATATGGACATGTGTATAAATGGACATGAATACGTACATGTACATGAATATGGACATGTGCATGAATGGATATGGATATGTACATAAATTGAAATGAATATGGACGTGGGTGATTTTCCAACATATTTTATAGCATTCAATATACTTATTATGTAATAAATGTATATTATTCAATGTAGATATAAATATATCCATAAATATGTACATAATTATCCATATATACATGAATGTATAGAAAACTAAAAAATCTCTCTCTCCTCTCTCTCTCCTCTCTCTCTCCTCTCTTTTCTCTCATCTCTCATCTCTCCCCTTTCTCATCTCCCTCAAGATACCATATGAGTAGTAATATATGAGCAGATCTCCCTACCAAGTGTTTTTTGTGGGGTTAAAATCTGGGGTTATGCAATGGGTTACGGCGTTGGATGGATTCGCCGAGTTTATATTGTACTTCATTTGAGGAGTACTTGAGTGGCATTTGAGTGGCATTTAAGTGGCATTTGAGTTTTGATTATTTTTTTACTTAAGTTGAACTTATATGGTATATAGATTCTGAATGTATGGCATTTAAGTTATGATAATTTTTTACATAACTGTATACATAATTATAACTCATAGGGTGTCTAGATTTTGAATGTGAGGCAATTAAGGTTTGATAATTTTTTGTACTTCCGACTCATATGATATCTTGAGAGAGAGGAGAGAGAGGAAATATATCTACAATGAATCAATACAGTGATTAAAAATGAAACAATATGTGAATATATACATTTATTGTGTAATAAGTAGGGAAAATCTCATATAATATAGCTAGAGTCAGTAAATACTAAGTAACTGAAGTTTTTAGCCATTTCAACTGGATAAAAAAGTACAGTCACTCGTATAATGCTTGGGATAGGAAGATCTTCAAATATTTTGCAAACCGGAACTTTGGTGAGTTAATCACTTGAGAACCTTTAGACTTTTCTATGAATCATTATATGATTATATACACTTATTGTATAATAAGTAGGGAAAATCTCTCCATATAATATAGTTAGAGTCGGTAAATAGTAAGTAATACAAAACAGTACAACTTGTAATGTCAATCAATACACAGGCTTTTTTATACATTCATTATCCGCTTGAGACTACCTGTTGTCAGCATTTGATATTGAGTTTACATACCATCAACACCAAGCTGTTCATCAAAATCTTGTAATTCGTTTTCTAGGAATTCCTTAAGAACTTCATCCTCATTATTCGTTTTTGTTAGCACCTCATTGGAATTTGTTTGTGTGCAATATTGCTCCCAATCACTAGCGTTGGTTGAAGTAATGAAGACAACATTGTGGTATGGAATAGGATTTCCACTCTTACTCTGTTTTCTTCCTTTGTAAATCATCACACCAGGTGCACATCTTTTAGCTTCCTCGTTGTATCTGATCGGTAGTAAAAGCGTTCTCGTCTCTCTTTTTCCATTCTTTTCAGCGACATAGCGAATGCAATTTACAATGGATTCTTCTCCATTGAATCGGAAAGGAATGAATCTTTCTACAACTTCGATGTAAGCAAAAATGGAACAATCTTTGAAATTGCTGAGATACTCGATGTCGTAATCGAGTTTGAGTTCTTCTTCACTCATTTTTCTCAGTTTTTCAGCTTCAGCAGTAGCTTCCATTGTGGTTAAGCGTTGTGTGCTGATACGTTTGACATTGTAGTAAGTCGTCTCTGGTTTTTTTGAGTTTTCCATCTCACCCAAGTACAAAATGTTGAAAGGTAATGGGTAGTTATCAACATTGAAGCTTTCAACTACTCTACTTGGGCAAACAACTTTCTGAAAATTCGCTCCACTTGAATTATCAAGATAAGTGAGAATGTAGTAATTTCCATATGCACCAGTACTCTGTTCAATAGAAACGATTTGCAAAACTGATGGAACAGGAAGTGATGCTAGTGTAAGAAACCCTCCAATCTTTCTCAAATCACATGCCTTCCATTTTTGGAGAGATTTGGCCATCTTGAGAGCTCTGTCAGCATCAGTGAGCAATTCTTTTTGTTCCATATTGTTTGATGTTGTGGGTAAAACCAGTTTTGGAAGAGCTCGTCTCTTTATTGTTGCTTCTTTTGTGACAGAGTTAGAGTTTTTTCTTTTGGAGGGTATTTTGAATGTTTTTTGTTTGTTTTCGACTGGTTTTAAATCCGTGTAAGAAGCAGAAAAATCCTCCATAGTATTCTAAAAAAGAAATAATATATAATTCAGTTTTTCATGTGGAACTAAAAGATTATTTATTTCATACTTTACATTATAGCTAAACTAATTTTGACCTTTGCTAGGTAGGGAATAATAAATTTTTTAAAATTTTACCTTTTATAAAGAGAAAGTTTCTAGTAGTTGCAATGGAAAGTGTAGTAGATGTTACTTCTCCGCTCACTGTTGTAGAACTGGATGCTTTCTGTGTGAAAACAGTGGCTCTTAAATAGCTAAAGTTGCACTGGTTGAACTCTATGAATACCAACCTTCTTTATAATATAACTATGAATCAGAATTTTGTCCACGCGAAAACCAATGTTTTCGCGGGAATAAATAATTTATTTTCACGCGAATAGAAACTGTTGCTTTCGCGGGAATACAAATTTTATTTTCATGCGAATACAATCCAATGCTTTTGCGGGAATAAATAAATTATTTTCACGCGAATAGAAGCTGTTGCTTTCGCGGGAATACAAATTTTATTTTCACGCGGATACAATCCAATGCTTTCGCGGGAATAAATAATTTATTTTCACGCGAATAGAAACTGTTGCTTTCGCGGGAATACAAATTGTATTTTCACGCGGATACAAACCAATGTTTTCGCGGGAATAAATAATTTATTTTCATGCAAATAGAAACAGTTGCTTTCGCGGGAATAAATAATTTATTTTCACGCGAATAGAAACTGTTGCTTTTGCGGGAATACAAATTTTATTTTCACACGGATACAAACCAATGTTTTCGCGGGAATAAATACTTTATTTTCACGCGAAGGGAAACCGTTGCTTTCGCGGGAATAAATATATTATTTTCATGCGAATAGAAACTGTTGCTTTCGCGGGAATACAAATTTTATTTTCACGCGAATACAAACCAATGCTTTCGCGTGAAAATAAAATTTGTATTCCCGCGAAAGCAACGGTTTCCATTCGCGTGAAAATAAAGTATTTATTCCCGCGAAAGCATTGGTTTGTATCCGCGTGAAAATAAAATTTGTATTCCCGCGAAAGCAACAGTTTCTATTCGCGTGAAAATAAATTATTTATTCCCGCGAAAACAACGGTTTCCATTCGCGTGAAAACAAAGTATTTATTCCCGCGAAAACAACAGTTTCCATTCGTGTGAAAATAAATTATTTATTCCCGCGAAAGCATTGGTTTGTATCCGCGTGAAAATAAAATTTGTATTCCCGCGAAAGCAACAGTTTCTATTCGCGTGAAAATAAATTATTTATTCCCGCGAAAGCAACGGTTTCCCTTCGCGTGAAAATAAAGTATTTATTCCCGCGAAAGCATTGGTTTGTATCAGTGTGAAAATAAAATTTGTATTCCCGCGAAAGCAACAGTTTCTATTCGCGTGAAAATAAAATTATTTATTCCCGCGAAGACAACGGTTTCCATTCGCGTGAAAACAAAGTATTTATTCCCGCGAAAGCAACGGTTTCCATTCGCGTGAAAATAAACTATTTATTCCCGCGAAAGCATTGGTTTTCGCGTGGACAAAATTCTGATTCATAGTTATATTATAAAGAAGGTTGGTATTCATAGAGTTCAACCAGTGCAACTTTACCTATTTAAGAGCCACTGTTTTCACACAGAAAGCATCCAGTTCTACAACAGTGATCGGAGGAGCAACATCTACTACTACATCCACTGACTATTAAAAGTTTTTCTGTGTGAATTTGAAAATTTTCATTGAACTTAAGACTTAATTATCTGACTTAATTATCTCACTTAATTTTTTGTCTACTTAAAAAGTAATGCTTTCACACAATAAATCACTCATTCTAACAACAGTAACTGAAGCCTCAACATCTACTATATAATATACCAACTGACTACTAGGAGTTTTATTCACAAGGTAAAATTTATTAGCTGAGACATTTAACTTGCCTTTTTATGTGCTATTGTCACTTCTATTAAAAAGTAATGATTTTATTGTTATTATAGTGCTATGGAAACAGAAGAGGATGATACTGATGTGACTGATGTAGACATACATAAGGAATGGGAATGGCTCATGAAAAATCAAAATGATATCAGTTTTTCAAACGCTGATAATGAATACATGAATGATGAATGCAATGCTGAATATGAAAATGAAATGGAGATGGAACTTGAAAATGCTTTTCAAGACAAACCTTCGACTTTTCAAGTTTCAGCAACTACTGAAAATACAATAGCCTTTGATAAGCAGTAAGTTTTTAAAATCATAAATTAATAACATTAGTAGAGTAATTTTTTTGCTGTTTTTTTTTATACTCATCTCATGAATCAGCAAAAATAATGCGTTATCTCTTTATTGTAGACAGGACTCAGAATATCAGAGAATTAATGTAAAAGAGGGAGTTGGGAATTCATGTCATAGTACACAGTAAGTTTTTAAAAACCTAACTAATAATAATGTTTGAGCCTTTTTTCCTAATTCCATTTTAAAAATTAATTGATAATGGTGTTTAAGTCATTTTTTTTTCTGTTACATTTTATATAAAATGTATGTGAATGTTTTATAGAACAACTATTATGTGTTAACATTTCTATTGTAGACAAAGTTTAAATTATCGGGAGGAGAATGTAGAAGAAAAAAACCCTGAAATTTCCCCTAATTGGAAATGGTTAGAAGAAAATCTCATTTGTTTTCGTTTACCCGATGAAACAATCAATCAAATAGGATTTGGTGCTGAGCCTTCACCACCAAAGACTAGCATAATAGCTCAAGATATAGAGCCGGTTGTGGAGGAGATAGTTGAAGAAAATGAGAATGATCCAATGATAGAAAATGAAGAAGAAGAAGAAGAAGAAGAAGAAGAAGAAGAAGAAGAAGAAGAAGAAGAAGAAGAAGAAGAAGAAGAAGAAGAAGAAGAAGAAGAAGAAGAGGAAGAAGCACAAGAGGAAGAACAAGAAGAAGAAGAAATGGAAGATTTAAATTTTGAAAGACCTACCCGAGCATCAACCCTAGGTATTGTTGATGATAGCACAGCTCCAACTTTTCAAGATGAAGAATGGGATGATTTGATAGCTAGATATTGGGGAGCTATTAAAACGAAACATAGAGCTGGAAAATTCATAGAACTTTTAAATGTAAGACTTTGGGATGGGATTCCAAGAGACCAAGCTGATACCTACCAAAATGACTATCATGATTCAAGAGTGTTAGAATTGCTAAAAAAAGTTTGGAGACAATTGAGCTCGAGAGCAAAAGTCAACTGTAGCGTAGGTTGTATACTAGAAAATAAAAATGATGGTGAACTCCGATACTTTCACTCATCATCAAACAATGCTACCGTATATCCAAAAGCTAAACTGATTGAAACTGAAGGAGATCTTGATGACTTCTTTGTTGATGTTATGGAGACTGATCATCGTACAAATAGCTTGAGACGGAGACCAAATACGACTTGGAGATTGATGTTAATCACAAACATTTCGTTTTATTTCTACAAACTACTCGGAATGGGAAAAGTTGGATCACCACCAGAGCATTTACCCTCTCACCTCCTTAACAACAGACACATACGAACCATGTTAAAAAACACAAAAGGAAAACAAATTACCGACAATCTTTGTTTTTTTAGATGTCTAGCATTACACAAAGAACTACAAAAAAAACGGTGGAATTGCAAAAGATCCGATAATTAAGGAGGTGAAGGAGTACCAACAACAATATCATAGTTTCATCTATGGTGATAGTGGTAAAAGGTGTGATGGGAAAGGAGTGACAGAAGCTGATTTATTGCTTTTGGAGCGAGCATTTCAACTGAAGATAACAGTGTTTTCTTTAAATGATGATATGACTTCAACAGTTATTTGGAATTCAAACTCCAGTTATAAGGAGAATCTATATTTGGATCTTTATATCAATCACTTCAGTCTTATTACAAACTTGGAAGGATATGTCAAAGCCTACAGATGTCCAACGTGTTCTACTTGTTATGACAGATTGGGGAATCTGAAAAAACACAGATGTTCAATCTCAGACGCAACAAATCTGGAGTTTTCTGCAGGGCAATACAAACCTACCGCGACAATATTCGACAAACTGAAGGTTCAATTCGGGATAGATATCGGGTCAGATGATTCCTTGAGATACTTTCCGTTTTTTGCAACATTCGACATAGAGTGTTTGTTACCTAATTGCGAAAAAGATCGAGATACAGACACAACCATTTACACGAATGAGCATAAACTTTTAAGTATTTCAATTTGTTCAAACGTACCAGGCTTCAACAACCCGTGTTGTATTGTCAATAATGGGGATGATGATGAATGCGTTGGAAGGTTCATTGAATACTTGGATGATATTAGTGAAGAATCATATAGCCGATTGGAAAAACAATTTTCGCGAATCATAAAACAGATAGAAGGTGAATTACAACGACTGGAAGAAGCTGAAGAAAAGTTTCGTAGTGATTTTGAAAAAAATCGTTTCAGACGTAGAACAGGAGCTGAAAAAGTTCTGGATGATTTGTACAGCTATATGAAAAAACTCCCTATTCTAGGTTTCAATTCACAGACTTATGATGTCAATGTGATGAAAGGAAAACTGCTTCAAAAATTGAAAGATGTCTCCGACACAGATTTTGATTTTGTTATAAAAAAAGGAACCAAGATGCCTGTTATCGGAATAGGATCTTTTTTGTTTTTAGATTGTACAAACTTCATTGCTCCTGGATATAGCTATGAAATGTATCTCAAAGCATACAAATGTGAAGCCGGAAAAGGATTTTTTCCTTATGAATGGATGAAAGACTTGGAACAACTTAATCAAGAACATCTACCTCCAAGAGAAGCTTTTTACAGTTCTTTAAAACAAAAGAATATCAGTGAAGAAGAGTACATAATTTGTCAAGAAGCATGGAAAAATAACGACATGAAGACAATGAGGGATTTTTTAAAATGGTACAACAACTTGGATGTAAAACCATTTGTTCAAGCGTTGGAAAGACAAAGATCGATCTACAGAGAGCATCGGATTGATATGTTAAAAGATGGTATATCTTTACCAGGATTAGCGATTCGATGGATGTTTAACAAAGCTCCTCAACCACCCCCTCCATACCTCTCTACATACTTGAATTTTGATGAACTTGGTAACTCGTTTCGTCAGACTCTCCTAATTTGTCTGCTTGACAACTGCAATGCAGAACTTTATCCTCTAATAAAGAAAAACATAGTTGGGGGGCCAAGTCTAGTGATGCATAGATATCACGAAAAAGGTATAACTAAAATTAGAGAACATTGGTTGGGAAAAGAAGCAAAGTTTTGTGATAGAATCTATGGAGTTGATGCAAATGCGCTCTATTTATGGTGTATGATGCAATCAATGCCTACTGGCTATCCTCGAAGAAGAAAAATCGAAAACTCCTTTCTCGCTGAACCAGTAAAATTTAGCAAGATAGCTCATAGCTGGTTACAGTTCCAAATGTTCTCAAAAAAAATCAATATCAGACATCAGCTCAATGGAGGAGAAGTTACTCTCGGACAGCGAGGATTACCAGTTGATGGTTTCTGTATTGAAAATCGTCATGTCTTTCAATTCCACGGATGTTTTTGGCATGGACACGACTGCTCTTATAACAACGCTAAAGAGCAAGAGCTTCAAGCTAGTGGAAGAAAATCAAAAGCAAATCTGTTTAAAACTACGATGGAAAATGAAGAATATCTTCGAGCATTAGGTTACACTGTAATCTCGATTTGGGAGTGTGACTGGATGAAGCGTGTAAAAACTCATACAAATTTACAAAAATTTGTCAACACGTTTTACAATTCTTTCTACCCTAAAATATTTGAAAAAAAGCTGAATCAAGAAGAAGTGTTGGAGAGAGTTCAATCAGAAGAATTCTTCGGATTTGTTGAATGTGACATCGAAGTTCCTGAGGAAGAGGAAGAAAAGTTCTCCGAAATGCCTCCGATTTTTAAAAATACGATGTTAACCAGAGAACACTTGAGCGATGAAATGAAAGTCTTTGCTGAAGCCGAAGGTTTTTTAAAGACTCCTCAACGCTCATTAGTTGGAAGTATGTACGCAGATAAGATATTGCTAATGAGTCCTTTGTTGAAATGGTACTTGAAACAAGGATTGAAAGTCACCAAAGTTTATCAGCTAATAGAATATATTCCTAGAAAAGCTTTTGAAGCTTTTGGAACATCGGTTTCAGACGCTAGGAGAATGGGAGATGCAGACCCTAGTCAAGAATTACTCGCTACTACTAGCAAATTGGTAGGAAATGCTGCTTATGGAAAAACAATCACTGATAAAGAAAAACATACCACCATCAAGTTCATCGAAGGCGCCAGAAAAGCTTCATTTCGTATCAGAGGAAACAAATTTATTGCCATGGAAGAGATAGCAGATGATTTTTATGAAATCGTAACCTGTAAACAGCTAGTAAGTTTTAAAACAATTATTTTGCAATTCAAAATTTATATTCCACAAGTTTACTTTGCTAATCAGTATCACCATCATTTCAGCTAACTATGAATGTTCCAGTACACTTGGGTTTCTCCGTGCTACAGTATGCTAAACTGAGAATGCTACAGTTTTACTACGACTTTATGGATAAGTAAGTAAAACCTAATTCCCTACTATTATCATGTATAAGTAAGTAAAACTTCCAAATAATTGAAGCAATCTTTTTATTTATAGATATATTGACAGAAGTGATTTTCAATATGTTGAAATGGATACAGATAGCGCATACATGGCGTTGAGCGGAACATTAGAAACACTGGTAAAACCAAGTATGAAAAAAGAGTTTTACAATGAATATGGTGATTGGTTTCCACGACCATACTGTGACAAACATAGAGATGAATTTTTAAGAATCAAAACAATGGGTTTAGAATGGAGCATGCAAGATTGTTGTGAAAAAGTACTAAAACATGGAAAAAGAACACCTGGATTGTTTAAAGAGGAATTTACCGGAGATGGAATTGTTGCTCTTAACTCTAAATCCTATTATTGCTGGGGAGAAAAAGGAAACAAGTTTAGCTCAAAAGGTTTGAACAAACGAATTAATCAATTGAACAAAGACAGTTATCTAAATGTGTTGAACACAAAAAAGTCGTTTATGGGTAAAAATTGAGGATTTGTAGTAAAGGATAAAAAAATGTTGACATACAAGCAAATAAAGCGAGGACTCACATATTTTTATGCTAAAAGACGAGTGTGTTCTGATGGAGTATCTACCGAACCTACTTTGGCTTTAATAAAAACCTTCATAATAGTCTTCTTTTTAGAATAGTTACTATAACTATATACATATATAATACAAAAAATCATTCATCGTATATATATATATAGACTTGATCTCAAAATGCTGATGATATGTAGTCTCAAGTGAATAAATGAAGGTTATAGTACTTTGTACTACATAAAATTTACAGTAAATTTTAATAGATATAATGTTTTCTATTACAATTATTTCCCAAATACTGTAAATTTTAACCATATAGAAGCTAACTTGAGGATTTTTTAAGATGCAATGTAAAGAAAAAGACTTTGCATTTATTATCATTACAAGACCTGGTGCTTTGTATTACTTAGTCTTTACTGACCCTAGCTATATTATATGGGAAGGTTTACCCCTGCTTATTATGTAATAAATGTATATAATCATATAATGTTTCATTTTTGATCAATATAGTTATTCAAGCTAGATATAACTCCTCTCTCCTCTTTCTCAAAATACTATATGAGTTCGAGTTATGTAAAAAATTATCAAAAACTTAAATACCATACATTCAAAATCTAGCGGCCATATGAGTTCAAATTAGGTAAAAAATAATCAAAACTCAAATGCCACTTAAATGCCACTCAAATGCCACTCAAATACCTCTCAAATGAAATACAATATAAACTCGGCGAATTCACCCAACGTCGTAACTCATTGCATAACCCCCAAGACCAGATCCACAAAAAAACACTTGGTAGGGAGATCTGCTCATATATTACTACTCATATGAGTTTGAATTATGTAAGAAAGTTATCAAAACTTAAATGCCATATGAGTTAGAATTATGTATAGAATTATCAAAACTTAAATGCCATACATTCAAAATCTATGTGCCATATAAGTTCAAATTAAGTAAAAAAATAATCAAAACTCAAATGCCACTTAAATGCCACTCAAATGCCACTCAAATTCCCCTCAAATGAAATACAATATAAACTCGGCGAATTCATTCAACGCCGTAACCCATCGCATCACCCCAGATTATGACCCCACAAAAAAACACTTGGTAGGGAGATCTGCTCATATATTACTACTTCCGAGGTAGACTTCTATATTGAGCTGAAGTTTGATATTGATTTCCTTTGCAAACTTTTACTACTGTAGCCATCTATGCGCTGACTTATTAAATTTTACTGGACCAGCAACAAAGGAATTCTCCATTTTTCTTCTTCGAGAATAACCAGTAGGCATTGAATGCATCATACACCATAAATAGAGAGCATTTGCATCAAGTCCATAGACTTTGTCGCAAATTTTTGCTTCTTTTACCGAGTCAATGTTCTCTAATATTAGTTATACCCTTTTTCATGATATCTGTACATTACTAAACTGGGTCCACCAACGATCAACTATGTTTTTCTTTATCAGAGGATAAAGATACGCATTGCATTTTTCAATCAGACAAATTGGGAGAGTCTGTCGAAAGGGTTTACCGAGTTCATGAAAATCCAAATATGAAGAAAGAAGTGGAGGAGCTGGTTGGGGAGCTCTGTTAAACATCCATCAAGTTGCCAATCCTGGTAAAGATGTACAATCTTTCAGCATATCAACCCCGTGTTCTCTGTAGATTGCACTTTGTCTTTCCAAAGCTTGAACGAATGGTTTTACATCCAAGTTGTTGTACCACTTTAAAAAATATCTTACCGTGTTCATGTTTTCATCTTCCCATGCATTTTGACAAATCATGTACTCTTCTTTACTGATGCTTTTTTGTTTTAATGTACTGTACAAAGCTTCTCCTGGAGGTAAATCTTTTTGTTTTCGTTGACTCAAGTCTTTCATCCATTCGTAAGGAAAAATCATTTTGCAGCTTCACATTTGTATGCTTTGAGATACATATTGTAGCTCTATCTGGAAGCAATAAAGTTTGTACAATCCAAAAACAAAACAGATCCTATACCGATCACAGGCATATTTCTTCTTTTTTTACGACGAAATCAAAATTTTTGTCGGAGACATCTTTCAATCGTTGTAGTAGAATCTATTTCATCACTTTGATATCATAGTTCTGTGAATTAAATCCTAGTGTAGGAAACTTTTCCATGTACTTGATCAAGTCATCCAGAAATCTGAAGGCTCCTGTTCTTTGTCTGAATTGTTTCTATTTGAGAGACGATTCACTGCCAAACTTTTCTTCAGTTTTTTTCAAGCGATTTAACTCATCTTCTGCTCGTTCCATGATTTGCGAACAAAAATTTCTCGCCCAGATATACACTTCTTCACTGATGTCTTCCAAGTATTGAATGAATTTTCCAACGTATTCTTCCTCATCACCGTTATTGATAATACATCGAGGGAGCTCAAAACCTGGTACGTTTGAACAGATTGAATTGGTCTACAGTTTATGTTCGCAAGTGTGAAAAGTGGTATCCATATATCTATTCCTATCGCAATCAGGTAACAAGCACTCAATGTCGTATGCGGCAAAGTATGGATGGTATCTTAAATATTTACTCTGAATTGAATCTTCAGTTTATCAAAAGTTGTAGCGCTAGGTTTGTATTCACCTTCAAAAAACTCCATGTTTGTTACGTTTGAGGTTGAGCACCTGTGTTTTTTCAGATTACCCAATCTGTTAAAACAAGTAGAACACATTGGACATTTGTAGGCTTTGGAGTATCCTTCCAAGCTCGTGATGACACTGGAGTGATTGACATAAAGATCTAGATATAGATTTTCCTCAAACCTTGCATTTGAATTCCAAATAATGGTTGAAGTCATATCTTAATTTGGAGAAAACACTGTTATCTTAAGTTGAAATGCTTTTTCCAAAACTTGTAAGTCCGACTCTGTTACTCCTTTTTTAATGCTGTTTTTCTGCAATCTAATGCTGTCAGCTTTTTACCACTGTCACAGCAGATGATTTTCTGATATTCATTGAAGTAACATTCTGCTAAAAAGTCTGTTGGAGCTTTCGTAAAGCTTTTGTTTTTTTGCCGTTCTTTGTGCAATGCTAAACATCTGAAAAAACAAAGATTGTCGGTGATTTTTTCCCATCCCGAGTATTTAATACGGTGCGTTTGTATCTTTTGTTGAGGATGTGAGAGGATAACGACATTGAAGGTGAGCCAATTCTCCCTATTCCAATCAAATTGTCAAACTAAAACGTAACGTTTGTGATAAGCATCAGTCTCCAAGCCATTTCACGTCTTCATCTCAATCTATTAGTACGATGGTCAGTCTCCGCAACATCAATAAAAAAGGTATCGAGCTGTCTTTCGGTTTCAATCAATCGAGCTCTCGGATATACAGTAGCATTTTTGGACGACGAGTGAAAGTATCGGAGTTCACCATCATTTTTATTGTCCATTATACAACCTGTGCTACAGTTGACTTTTGCTCTTGAGCTCAATTGTTTCCAACCTTTTTTCAACAACTCCGATGTTCCGGGTCCATGATAGTCATTTTGGTAGACATCTGCTTGGTCTCTTGGAATTCCATCCCAAAGTCTTACGTTTAAAACCTCTATGACTATTCCCGTTCTGTGTTCGGTTTTCATAGCACCACAGTATCTGGCTATCAGGTCATTCCATTCTTTATCATAAAAACTTGGAGGTGCGCTATCATCAATCGTACCTGTCATAATATTTTGGAGTTATGTGCTCATTTTATTTTATTAATTACTGCGGTTAGTGCTTACTCTTTGTTAATCAGTTTTTCCTGTAGATAACACTTTTGGGATAAGCCATGCATGGCGACCATTTTTGTTTAGTTCTCAGCTTCTTTTATTCTGGACTTTAAATCAAATAAATAATCAGAGGAAACCTGAACATCCACAACGCAAACCTTTAATATGGCGTCGTAGGCATTCAAAGACACTGCGTGAGGTGTTGGATTTGTGTGCACTGCTAGTTATATGTGAGAATTGGACTCTGTAACTTTGGCCTGTTGGTTTGAGCTGTGGATCCTGATCCTGACATAATGGCTGAGGGCATTAAGAGGCCTGGTGAGATGGACTTTTCTGATCTTCAAGGCTGCTGGCCTGAATGGAAGAGGAGGTTTCTGAGATACAGAAGTGCATCCGGGCTGGATGAAAGGGGTGCCCAGCGTCAGGTGAATACTTTGATATATACCATGGGTGAGTAGGCAGAGGTCATTTATGAACAATTAGTAGTATGTGCACCAAGGAGAGCTGACCTAGCCAACAATGTTCAGGCTGAGGATGCTAATGGGACTCTATTTGATAGGACTGTGGAGGCGTTTGATAATTAATTTATGCCTCGCAACAACCATCTACACTATGCGGTGCTGCTGGGCTCCAGAGTTCAGAGGCAGGGTGAGACCGATGAACAGTTTATTAGGAATGTGCATGAGTTGGCTATTAAGTGCACCAACTGGAATCAAGAGCACCGTTTGTACAAGACTTCTGGCTGGTATGCGTGATAAGGATCTCAGTCGAGAACTGCAGCTAAACGCCGAGATTACACTAAATGAAGTAAAACAACAGCTGCGCACCAAAGAGATCATATTCAAAAATCAACAAACTGGGCTAGACACAGATAGTAGTAAAGCAGTGATGGCAGTGAATCATCGTAGTGGTAGGTCCAATCGTGAAAGAAGGCCGTCTGGCGAGCAACTTCAGGACTGTGAGTATTGCGGTGGTTATCATGCGACACTAAGACTCAGAGGCCCATGATAAACCCAATAGATATGAGAAGTGATTTTGATAGTTCTAATGATTCTTCATACTATGTTTATGCCGTGGACTTTGCTGGTAAGATTACCCACAACAAATGGTTACTGAATATTATTTTGTGTGATCAAACTATAGAAGCTAAGGTGAATACAGGTGCACAGGTTAACACCAGTTCTAAAACGGTGTTTTTGAAACTGGGTTTGGGCACGGTCACAAAGACTAAGGTGAAGCTCACGGGATATGGTGGTGTTGATATTCCAGTGATAGGTCGTGTCAGGCTCTCTGTGTCCACCGAAAACGGTAACAATGCTATTGTGAAATTCTATGTGACAGATAGTAACAACCAAACTTTGTTAGGAATGCCAGCTATTACTGAGCTAGGCTTACTGCCTAATGTGCAGATAGATGAGGTAGCTGGCCATAAGATAATTAAAGAGTACAAAGACGTATTCACTGGTTTGGGGATGGCTGGTGAACCTATTGAGTTAGTGTTGAAGGCTGATGCCAAGCCCAGAGCAGTGGCACCACGCGTAGTTCCCTACAATCTGAGAGGTAAATTGAGGACAGAGCTAGATAAGTTGTTGGAACAGGGTGTTATAGTTAAGGATACCTCTCCATCTGAGTGGCTTTGTCCTTTAGTCATAGTAAACAAACTGTCTGATGATCTTAGGCTGTGTTTAGATCCGCAGTACCTCAATAAGCAGCTTGTTCATGCTTAGTGTGCTATACCAACAAATCCGGAGATTTTTTCAAGGGTTGCAGGTTCAAAGGTATTCACCACGTTAGATGCTAAACAGGGTTTTCACCAGATACCATTAGGTGAAAAATTGTCAAAGCTATTAAGTTTCGTGACTCCATTCGGAAATTTCAGATATGTGAGGCTAGGAATGGGCATATGTAACTCCAGTGAAATCTTCCATCAAACCATGGCTGATGCATTTTCAGATATTGATGGAGTAGAAGTGTACATTGACGATTTGTTAATTCATGCTCCCACTGTAGAAGAGCATGATAGTAGATTAAAGCAGGTACTTGATCGGTGTAGGAGCATAGGTCTCACATTAGATCCCGACAAAGCTATCGTGGGTAGAAGTGCTATTAGCTTTCTTGGCCATGAGTTGACAAGTGATGGTATAAAGGCTAGTGATTCAAAGGTAGAGGCTGTTAAGAACATGACAGTTCCAGAGGATAAGTTGGCAATCCGGAGATTTCTCGGTTTCGTAAACTACCTGGCTAAGTTCATTCTTAACTTATCAGAGCACAGTCGGCCCTCAGAGAGGCGAGTAAAAAGAATGTGCTGTACTTTTGGTGTAAAGCTCAGCAGGACGCTTTTGACAAGATCAAAAGCATGATCGCTGACGCACCAACTTTGGCTTATTATAATTCCAAGTTTGATGTGACACTAAGTGCTGATAGCTCTTTCCACAGTATAGGCGCAGTTGTATTTCAGGAAGGAAAACCAATAGAGTTTGCTGCCAAAACACTAACAGACTGCCAAGGTCGTTATAGCCAAATCGAAAAGGAGTTGTTAGCTATACTATATGCATGTGAGTGATTTAAGTATTACTGTTTGGGTCAGAAAAGTATTCGTGTAAAGACTGATCATTTACCACTGCTAGGCTTGATGGACAAAGAAATAAATTCACTGTCACCTCGACTGGCAGCAATGAGGCTCAGGTTGTTAGGCTATCCCATTGACTTAATATACAAGCCTGGTAAGGAGATGGTTTTGGTAGATACTCTTTTTAGATCATGCCCAAATGGTACCAATCGGTATGATGATCTTGGATATGATCCATTGGTGTCAGTATGTTCAGTGGTAATTTGCAGTGAAGAGGTCATGGAAAAGTACAAGAATGCCTCTAGAAATGATGAGGAATTACAGGTTGTAAGTCGATATGTTCAGGAAGGTTGGCCTTCGCACAGGAAGAATTGTGCCGGTAGAACCCTTGCGTATTATAACCTACGGGAGTCATTGAGTGTCGTAGATGGGGTGATATTAGTAGTAATATATGAGCAGATCTCCCTACCAAGTGTTTTTTTGTGGATTTGACTCCGGGTGAATGCAATGGGATACGGCGTTGAATAGATTTGCCGAGTTAATATTGTATGGCATTTAAGTGGCATTTGAGTAGAATTTAAGTGGCATTTGGGTTTTGATTATTTTTTTACTTAAATTGAACTTATATGGCATCTAGATTTTGAATGTATGGCATTTAAGTTTTGATAATTTTTTTACATAACTCGAACTCATATGGCATCTTGAGAGAGAGAGGAGAGAGGAGATATATCTACCTCGAATAAATACATTGATTAAAAATGAATCAATATATGATTATATACATTTATCATATAATAAGTAGGGGAAAATCTCCCCATATAATATAGCTAGAGTCAGTAAAGACTAAGTGATACAAAGCACTACGTCTTGTAATGATAATCAATGCATAGTCTTTTCCTTTACAATCTATCTTGGAAAATCATTAAATTAGTCTTCTATATGGTTAAAATTTACAGTATTTGGGAAATAATTGCAATAGAAAACATTATATCTATTAAAATTTACAGTAAATTCTGTGTAATACAAAGTACTATTACTTCATTTATTCACTTGAGACTACATATCATCAGCATTCGAGATCGAGTCTACATATAAAAAATAGATGTATTTGTATATATCTACAATTGTCAATATCTCAATGAGTGGTGTCTGCTCTTTATTGTATAGGAATAAGTAATACAATGTACTACAACTTGTAATGTCAACCAATACATTATCTTCACCTTTACAATAGCATCTTCTTTGATGTGTTGATGATACATCTTAGGGAGGAAGACCTTTATTTTATGTACTTTTAATGTTGTAATGAATTAAAATAAAAAGTTATGTATTAGTAAAGAATGATTAAACAGAAATGTAAAACAACTACAAACTTCTACTAAATAGTTTTTTTTTTATTAATTCTTACCTTATCACCAAAAATTGACTGTTAATCGGATTTTTTTGTAGCTCGTCGTGCCTTACGTTGTTGAGTCCTTACTCTTCTAGCTTTCCTTAGAGTGGGCTCTTGCTGTATAGTTCTGTTTAGAGCAAGCTCTTTACGAGCAGGCTCGATAGAAATAGGTGTGTTTACCTGATCTAGTTGATGTTGTTATTGTTGTAATAGATCATGTAACCTCTGAATGTCCGATGTAACATCATTCCCTAAGAGCTTTATTGTTAGAAAAGCTTCAGTTCGAAAACTTACTAGCTGTTCTATCGAGTCTTTCTGTATGAATTTACAATTGTTTGAGAAAATTCGCACTCTCTCTTCAATTTTTTTATTGCATATGCTTTGTAGAAGCATCAAGTCCTCTTGAGTCAGAGGTTTAGGCTGAGTTTCTGATTCTGCGTTGTTAACTATTTCCATTTTTGTGGCTGAATCTAAAAAATACAGATGATTGATTTTTCATTTGTTTTAGTATAATATATAGTGTATGAGTAAAAAACTATAATTTATCAAGTTTTACCTTGTTGCTGAGAGATTTAGTCAATGTAGTAGTAGTAGTAGTAGTAGTAGTAGTAGTAGTAGTAGTAGTAGTAGTAGTAGTAGTAGTAGTAGTAGTAGTAGTAGTAGTAGTAGTAGTAGTAGTAGTAGTAGTAGTAGTAGTAGTAGTAGTAGTAGTAGTAGTAGTAGTAGTAGTAGTAGTAGTAGTAGTAGTAGTAGTAGTAGTAGTAGTAGTAGTAGTAGTAGTAGTAGTAGTAGTAGTAGTAGTAGTAGTAGTAGTAGTAGTAGTAGTAGTAGTAGAAGTAGATGTTGTTTCTCCGCTAGCTGTTGTAGAACTGGATACTTTCTGTGTGAAAACAGTGCTTCTTATATAGCTAAAGTTGCACTGATTAAACCCTATGAATACCATCTCGTACCAGCCTTCTTTATAATATATCTATGAATCAGCATTTTTTCATGCGAAGGAAAACCAATGCCTTCGCGGGAATAAAATAATTAGTTTCACGCGAATAGAACATGAAAAACAACCTCATTTTTCACGCGAGTAGCACTGAATAAAAGTTTAGTTTTTCACGCGAATGCAAAAAATCGTTTCATGAATCAAATATTCCCGCAAAAGCATTGTTTTTTACTCGTATGAAAATAACTGTTTTATTCCCGCGAAAGCATTGGTTTTTATTCACGCGGAAATTCATTTTTTATTCCCGCGAAAACGTTGATTTTTACTCTTGTGAAAATAATTGTTTTATTCCCGCCAAAGCATTGGTTTTTATTCACGCGGAAGTATGCTTTTTACTCTCGCAAAAACATTGGATTCCCTTCGCGTGAAAATAATTTTTTTATTCCCGCAAAAACATTGGATTTCCTTCATGTGAAAATAATTGTTTTATTCCCGCGAAAACATTGATTTTCATTCGCGTGAAAATAAATGTTTTATTCCCGCGAAAGCATTGCTTTTTATTCACGTGGAAATATGTTTTTTATTCCCACAAAAACACTGGATTTCCTTCGCATGAAAATAATTGTTTTATTCCCGCGAAAACATTGGTTTTCCTTCGCGTGAAAATAAATGTTTTATTCCCACGAAAGCATTGGTTTTTATTCACGCGGAAACATGTTTTTTTATTCCCGCAAAAACATTGGATTTCCTTCATGTGAAAATAATTGTTTTATTCCCGGGAAAACATTGGTTTTCATTCGCGTGAAAATAAATGTTTTATTCCCGCGAAAGCAACAGTTTTTCTTCGCGTGAAAATAAATGTTTTATTCCCGCAAAAGCATTGGTTTTCCTTCGAGTGAAAATAAATTGTTTATTCCCGCGAAAGCATTGGATCTCCTTCAAGTGAAAATAATTGTTATATGCTCGCGAAAGCATTGGTTTTTATTCGCGTGAAAATAAATCATTTATTCCCGCGAAAGCATTGGTTTGTATTCGCGTAAAAATAAATTATTTGTTCCCGCGAAAGCATTGCATTTCCTTCGCGTGAAAAAATGCTGATTCATAGAGGTTGACACAAGATGGTATTCATAGGGTTTAATCAGTGCAACTTTAGCTATTTAAGAGCCACTGTTTTCACACAGAAAGCATCCAGTTCTACAACAGCTAGCGGAGAAGCAACATCTACTACAGCTGCTAGGAGAGTATCAAGGTAAGAAGTGCTAAAATAATTATTTGTCTTTAGTTAATTGAATCATCTAGCTTTTTTGAAGCCTAGTTTTTTTCAAAAAAAAACCAATCTTTTAATAAAACAATCATAATTTCAGTATATTTACATCATTAAACTAAATTCTTTTACTTTTTTTGCAGGTATGATGACGTCACACTCCAAAACACTTCCTAAGCTCCATATTAAACCAACTACAACGATAATTAAGTAATTATAGCCTTTTTCATAACAATTTTATAGATTCAGCAATACAGATGTGAAACTTGCTCTGTTTCATACTTGGTTGTGTTATGAAGCCAGATAACACAATATTTATTTTGTAATATTATACAAAGTATAAATAAATACAGTAAGAATGAAGCGTATAGGAGTTCTCAACAACAAAACAAATAAAATAATGCATTAGGTAAACTAATGACAGAACATTTTTAAATGAAATGTATACAAACATGCGATAATACAAATGAATAGAGTATTCATAAAAACACAGTCTATTGTCTATATATATAATATATATATATAGAGTATTTATAAAAAAACAACCTATTAACTATATATTTTGTGATAAGAGATTATAAAATAAGACAGTTGCATAAAGCCTATTCCAGAGCCATGATAATACTAAAAAATAAAGGGAAATAAAAAAATTTAAAGTTTCCCTAACAGTGCAGTTAATACAAGAATTTCTTCTTGAGAAAAATTTGAATTTTTTTGCATTTTTTGTCTAATAGAAGCTAATTTCAATTTAACACAGTCATTAAATCTTTTTTTTTAGTCCATTTTTTATATTCAAAATTAATTTAACTGAACTTAAATCAATTTTTTTATTACCAATCTTTTGGCTTTCTTGTAAATCTACTTGAGTTTGAGGATTATCTGTTACGGTATTAGATTCTAAAACACTGGTTTTTGGACTGCACTGTGCACTAGCATCAGAAGTTAATTCATTATTACTTTCTTCAGTTTCGGAAAGATCAGAATCTGAAAATATAAGAGCTCTCATTTTTTTCAATTTTTCAAACTGGTTATCAAGCAAAAGCACTAGATCTCCAACAGCTGGTTTTTTAGCTATCGCCAACCATTTACCCCCTAATTCAAAATCTAAATCGATATTTTCAGAATAATGACCTTCTATTGGATAGAGATATACTAACGCAAAATTTTTTGGAAAAGTGACATTCGTAACTAATTCAGAATACTTTTTATTAGTAAACAAAATAAAATTATTATAATTAGCGATATCAACAATAAAAAGCATTTTAGTTTTCAAAATACAGCTATGTTGCTGGAGATCTCTCAAAGTAGTATGGGATTTTCCGCATAAACAATAAAAAACAAACAAGTGAGCAAAAAAACGTCTTGAAAGAACTCGGCCAGGCTCATGCAACTCTCCTAATTTAAACTTCTTACCACAAAATATGCATGAAATGTTGTTTTCTCTTCCTTCCAGTGCTTTGCTCAGCAACTTTGAACAATATGCTATCAGCATCATTGAAAGCACTGAAAGGAAATATTTCGACTTCTTGTTATCAATATCTACAAACAAAATAAACAAATTCTCGTTATATGTAGATAACCTTCTTGACTATGCTATATGTATATGCAGATAGTGCATATCACTTACACTTGAAGCAGTCCTTATCATCTTTTATTTCCCCATCTAAAAGATTCATTTCCCTATATTTCTTCAATGTTTGCTTCTCTGCTTGAACTAAAATAGAAAATACGAGTGTTGTTATTTTATTTTGAAAAAAAATTTATTAAATTGAATGAGTATGTAGTAAATAATATTTTCATCATACTCACATTCAACTCTGTAGCGGTCATAGTATAGAAAAGATTCATCCTTCCCGATGCATTGACCGCTTCCAATGAAGCGTGTAGATGTTTTTTCTACTAAAATAATGCAGTAAGTGTAGAGTCATTATTATTTTACCTACAGACAAATTTACATTTTTTATAAAACAAAAAAACAACTTATACATAGCAATATGTGTAGTAGATGCTTTACTGGTCTTTTTGTGTTTTCTTTTGTTCCGTCTTCATTAATACACACTTCAATGATTCTCATTGTTTCCTCATCGGTAGAACTTACTAAAATAATAAATCAAGATTGTAATTAATTAAAAACTCTATGTAATACATTTGAATAATAAAGTCTCAATAATATACTTACATATTGCTGAAATCTATTTCATCTATATTTATATCTCTTAATAATCTTTCATTTGAGGTTGTAGACCTACAAGTAATATATATATACATTTGTATAAACTTATAAATGTAACTGTGACAAAATTGTAAAAGATAGTATAAAATAACTTACTCATTTGCTGTAGAAAGATTGCTAGCCATATTTTGTTATTCGTTGATGAATGCTTGAAACAATGAAGTAAAAATGAAAACTGATACTACTTAGAGAAAATACTTTCTCTTATATACAAAACATTGAAATCATATATCAAATATTAATTCGTAGACTACTTTCCAATTATTACTATGATAAATGTCGTGGTTTTAGAAAAAGTGGAAATTGAATTGGGTATTTAAACATAGAATGGGAAGTTGGTTAAAAAAAATAGAAAGTTAGAGATTAAATAGATGTAGGACTGCCGTTAATAAGCTCTACATACACTCCTGTAAACTTTCATTCTTTCTTGCTAGCCAAAATTTTTGGATGTAGAGCATCGGATAAACAAATTTTACAAGTCTTAGGCTCTTACTCCTTTAAATATAACCAGCTAGCTAGGACAAAACTTACAATTCATTTGAATGTCAGCTCACATCCTTTAAACATATTTCATAGCAAAAATGTACCGTATGATTGGCTAGTTCAATTGCAGCTCACCGATGTGCTCTAGTACATCGCCACACTACTTTGACCTATGTAGCCACCTGAACATATCCACGAACAATCGTATAGACACATCAACAGCAAAACATCGACGCATTGTAGCTACACCTTTACATCATCAAACAGTGAATTAAATGTGAGAACTTCAATTATAGTTTACAACATTAAGTATTAGTTAGAAATGTAATAAATACTTTACAGGTATCTGACGCCATTTAAATATGTATATGTAACATATAACTCTTGATTCATTAGACAAAACAGCTTCCTAAAAATAGAAAATACACTATGTATGTTAATATATTGCATGTATTTCACACAAAAACACCTCCTAAAACTGAACTTATGAAATATTTTAAGAAAAGTAACAGTCTTGGATTTTCAAGCTTGTAAGTCTAACTAACAAAACAAGTAGATAAAACAATACTTTGTTCACATTTTTTTAGATGATACCGGAGATAACTGGAGTTAGAGTTATAACCACAAACCAATTTAAAATTAAGTTTTGTTGGAAGTGAGTCAATTTCTCATTAAGTTTTTGGTGAAAGGTCGTACCCGTATTAACTAATATATAATCAAACGCAATAAAAATAGGAGGTAATTGTAATCAAGCTGCTCTTCCTTTTAGGTTGAATTGAAGAACCCATAATTTAAAAAACTATGGATGTTTGTTGTTTGTTATTGATAGAACGATAATAAATTGGACTTAGGCTTAATGAATGACTTTTCTAGTGTGACTTTATAAGCATAACATTGAAAAGGTCAAAACATATAGGATTAGTTGAGAGATGGTGATTAATGACTTTTCTGGAGTGAATTTATTAGTGAAGTGACGCTTATGTTATATTATAATTAATTGCTTTTTAAAAACTTGTGAAAATGAACTGTAAACATTACGACGAATAAAATAATACCTAAAACGTCTCGCTTAAATTTTGGCCTGACTAAAAACAGACTGAAAACCTTTAGGATGAGTACAAAATTATCGTAACTCGGCATAGCGGATATTCTAAAAAGTATTGATTTTCTCGTTGATAACAAGTAACGTAAATATCTTTAATGGATGTCACATGATTTCAATTGGTTTTTCCAACTGAATCACTTAGTTACTCGTAAACATTTGATAATTGCTCGATTTTTTTGTTGGTAAAAACAATGTCGCAATTGGCTTTATCGTAAGTATTTTAAAAACGGATATCACGTGATTCCAATTAGTTTTTCCTACTGAATCACTTAGTTACTCGTAAACATTTGATAATTGCTTGGTTTTTTCGTTGATAAAACATGTCGCAAGTGTCTTTTAACAAATATTACCACGATTCCAATCAGTTTTCCTTACTAGATTACTTAGTTACTCGTCAATATTTCATAATTGCTTTCATTAAAACTCGTTGCAAAGTAATATTGTATTTAACAAATATTACTACGATTCCAATCAGTTTTCCTTACTGAATTACTTAATTACTCGTCAGCATTTCATAATTTCTTTCACTAATAATTACAAAATAATATTGTAAATATGTAATGCAGTAGATACTAAGTTGACACAAATTTCATTCATATGATTTTAAAACTTAACTAACGTAGTTTTTACCAGAAATAATAATAATTTTTAAACAAAACCGAAAATTAACGCTGATTACATGTATGGTAAACATAATAACTGTAAATATATATATAACTAAAAGAAATATTTACGCTCAAGTCTCCTCTCTCTCCTCTCTCCTCTCTCCTCTCTCCTCTCTCCTCTTTTCCTCTCTCCTCTATCTCTCTCAAGGTACCATATGAGTTCGAATTACAAAAAATTATCAAAACTTAAATGCCATACATTCAAAATCTAGATGCATATGAGTTGGAATTATGTATATAATTATGTATAAAAAATTACCAAAACTTAAATGTCATACATTCAAAATCTAGATGCCATATAAGTTCAAATTAAGTAAAAAAATAATCAAAACTCAAATGCCACTTAAATGCCACTCAAATGCCACTCAAATGCCACTTAAATGCCACTCAAATGCCACTTAAATGTCACACAATATTAACTCGGCGAATCTAGTCAACGCCATAACCCATTGCCGTAACCCCAGATGTTAACCCCACAAAAAAACACTTGGTAGGGAGATCTGCTCATATATTACTACTGATATTCTATGGTAAAAGACTAGTCATAACTATTGCTCTGAGAAATGAAGTACTCGAATCTCTGCACAAAGCCCATTGGGGTGTATCTAAGACTCTGCGAAGGGCTAGTGAGTCAGTTTTCTGGCCAGGAATGAGGAAAAGGATTGAAGAAAAGTGTCAGTCGTGTCATGCATGTATGAGCTCAGCGCAAGATCAATGCAAAGAGCCGTTGATACCATTTGCTGTTCCTGAAACCCCATTCGAGACAGTTGGAGTTGACCTGTTTTATATAGATGGTATAGATTACCTGCTCTTGGTGGACTATTTTACTTTTGGCTTGTTGTGAAGAAGCTATCCTGTGGGACTGGCAGTCGTGTGGTAATCAATGTGCTCAAAGAAGTGTTTTCTGATTTTGGTCGACCTAGTAGGATAGTTTCAGACAATGGTCCCCAATTCGCTAGTTCACAGTTCAGAGAGTTTTTTAACTATCATGAAATTAAACATGTAACGAGTTCACCTATACATCCATCAGGTAATGGTCAATCAGAAAGGTCGATAGGAACAGTTAAATCGATGATGAGAAAGTGTTCTGAAGAAGGTACTGATTGGATGGAGGGTTTATTAACTATCCGAAACACCCCGATAGCTAAAGGTTTGCCTTCACCAGCCGAATTGTTTACAAGGTAGGACTTTAAGGGATTCACATCCAGTGTCAGTTGAGAGATACAAAGTTCAGGGGTATGATCTCGATATGATTAGAGCGGAGTTAGGTGATATCAAGAGTTCAAACAAGTATTATCACCATAGTCATGCTAAGTCAGAGAAGCAGTCACTCGAGTCTGGTCAAAGCGTCTATTTCAAGTCAGCATCAGGTGACTGGAGACCAGGTAAAATAGATGGATTAGTAGGTGACAGATCTTACACTATTCAAGCCAAACACTGTGTAGTAAGGTGTAACCGCGTGCACATACGAACCTGTAGCATAGAGTTTGATCCTAGGCACAGTGTTGGAAAACCAAATGTAATAGGTCAAGGCTATGATGAAGAGCCTAACAATCAGATAAACCCAGATAGGGACGTGGAAACTTTGCCCCAACCAGAACAACCGGTAGTGCCGGCCGATCATGCCCCAAACATAAAGCCGGACCCACATCTTTGTGACCGATCATCACGCCCACGGCGTCAGAGACGCAGGCTTTTGTGGCACCAGGATTATGTGATGTAAATATGCTTTAGTGTATTTGTTCGGATATGGAAAGGAGATATCATAATATTTTGGAGTTATGTGCTCATTTTATTTTATTAATTTCTGCAGTTAGTCCTTACTCTTTGTTAATAAGTTTTTCCTGTAGATAACACTTTTGGGATAAGCCGTGCATGGCGACCATTTTTGTTTAGTTCTCAATATCTTTTATTCTGGAGTTTAAATCAAATAAATAATCAGAGGAAACCTGAACATCCACAACGCAAATCTTTAATAGTACCTAAAGTTGATGGTCGTCTAGATATTTCTAAAGTTGAATCATTTATTTCTTCTTCTTTTCCTTCTTCTTCTCCTTCTTCTTCAACATCATCATCATCTTCTTCTTCAACATCATCATCTTCTTCTTTAACATCATCATCTTCTTCTTCTTCCACATCGTCATCTTCTTCTTCAACATCATCATCTTCTTCTTCCACATCATCATCTTCTTTTTCTGTACAGGAATTTATAGTGTGATAAGTGGTAGCTCTCCACCTGTACAACTTCCCCACGTTTTAGTGAATGGTTTTAGGCAGAGTAGTGAGTTTCTTGTATGTTTTAGCAGGTACAAGGTCGACAGCCTAGTCTAGTCGATCAGAGTTTGCAGCGTTGCAAGCTCGTGAGCTATACACAGTGAGGAGTCGATATAACTGCCACACTTTCCACTGATTTCCTGGTCGAAAGAATAGCTGCGAGGGGTCGAGCTATCAGATTGAACAATCGTTCCAGTATCATACACCCGCAGGTCGTATGCAGTGAGAGTCGATTCGCCTGAACACTTTTTACTGACTATTGCTCGTGCTGATAGCCAACTTTTCCAAGTAGCTGTTATGTATGCTATCTGTTACTTGAGTGTAGTTGCTTGTTCTGTGCAGAGAGAGATTCATCAAGCTTGTGAGAGTCAGGTCAACTCTGATTTTATTAGACAAATGTACCAATATTTATACATATAACATACAAAAGGTTGAGTAAAAGCATCACATAGAACAAAGGATAGGCTACGCCTATTCTGCCTGGTTGGCCCACAGAACTTTAGAGGGTGGTCCATAGTATTATGGCTCATTGCACAACGCAGCATGTACATGTTTACATCGTAATGGAATAATAAATGATTGCTAATGTAGAAAATAAATGATTGCTAGCTATGTACAGAATTGTCATATCTGCCAACTGAGATTGTTATTGGGCGGTCGGTGGCGTCCCCAACATTTCTTCTTCAACGTCATCTTCTTCAATCCTCAATACCGCATCATCTTCGTTTTCCATCATTGGAGCGTTCTCATTTCCTTCAACTGCAACTTCCACAATCGGTTCCATATCTTCGACTATCCCACTAGCATCTGGTCCTGATACTTCAACACCAAATCCTATCTGATTAACTGTTTTATCCGGTAATCAAAAGCAAACAAGATTTTCTTGGAGCCATTTCCAAGTAGGTCGATTTCCAGCACTCTCTTCTACATTTATCTCCTGATACTTTGATTCTTGTCTACAATAGAGATGTTAACACATAATAGTTCTGCTCTTAAACATGTACTCTGTTCAAAGTGTAACAAAAAAATTACTCCAGCATTATTATTTGTTATTTTAAAAACTCACTGTTAGCTATGGACTTGAGTTCCAACTCTCTTTTTTACATTCATCTCCTGATAATCCGGCTCTTGTCTACAATAGAGATGATATCACATATTATTTCTGCTCTGAATCATGCAGTCTGTAAAGAACGTAACCAAAAGAATTACTCTAGTACTATTATTTTAATAACTTACTGCTTACTAAGAGTCACCGTATTTTCAGTAGATAGTGAAACTTGAAAAAACAGCTGATTTTTCTTGACAAGTATTTTTAAGTTCAATCTCCATTTCATCTATGTATTCATCTTCTATGCATTCATCATCAACATCCAGAAGTCTGATACCATTTTGATTTTTCCCGAGCCAATCCCAATCCTCCTGTATTTTTACATCGCTATCCTCCTCCATCTCCATACTTCCTGCTAAGAATGACAAAAATACTAAATTTTTAAAGGTAATAAATGATATGTTATATTACACTATAATAATAATAATAATTGAGGATGTCTCATTTATTTTAATCTGTTTTTTGATAGATAAAAAAATTATGAAGAGTTATGCATACCTGTATTTAAAATACATAGTACTGAGAGTAAACCACTAGGACTAACATGATATTTTTTCAGCGCAACTAGTTGAGTGCTTCAACTAGAGCTAAGTGAATAAAAAGTATTTCCTAAATTTTTCAGTGCTACTAGTTACATACTCCAACTACTGTTAAATAATTATTCATTATTTTCTACCACTTTTTCAGCTCTACAAGTTGAGTACTTCAATTAGCATCAAATCATTAATTCTTATTACTCACCTTATTGCAGAGAGTTCTCCTAGTAGTTGTTGTAGATGTTGTTGGTTCGGACAGAATTGTTGGAGTGGAGACTTTCTGTGTGAAAACTGTAGCACTTAAATAGTTAGAGTTTCACTAATTAACCTGAACTCAAGTCAATGAATAGTACAAAAGAAAATTGTTTTTGCGCTAGTTGACCTTTATAATATATTTGGGTATTCTCGCGCGAAAACTCCTTATATGTATGATAAAAGGGTTTTCGCGCGAAGAAAGTTTTTTTTTCATGCAGAAATCTATATATATTATAAAAGACTTTTCGTGTGAAGAATGTGTTTTTTTTTCGCGCAAAGAATGTCTTTGTTTTTGCGAGAAAACTGTATATAATACGAAGGGGTCTCGCTCAAAAGATTTGTTTTCTTTGGACAAAAAATTTTGTTTTTCAGGCAAAAATTGTTGTTTTATTTCGCGCAAAAAATGTTGGTTTTTTCATGCAAAAATTATATTTTTTTGGAGCGAAAATCTGGATATATTATAAAGGGTTTTCGCTCAAAGAATGTTGTTTTTTTTGCGCGAAAAACTGTCTATAGTATAAAGCGTTTATCGGCAAAAAATGGTGTTTTTTTGGAGCGAGAATTTTGTTTTTTCCAAACACAAAATGTTGCTTTTTCAGACAGAAAAAGTTGTTTTATTCACGCAAAAAGATTTTTTTTGCGCGAAAAACCTCTTTAAGATTCTCGCGCGAAATAAAGTTTTCTCTGCGCGAAAAGTTTTGTTTTTTCTCGTGCGAAAAGCTGTATGTATTGTGAAGGGTTTTTGTGTGAAGAATGTTGTTTTTTTTGCGCCAAAAACTGTCTATAGTATAAAGGGTTTATCGGCAAAAAATGGTGTTTTTTTGGAGCGAGAATTTTGTTTTTTCCAAACACAAAATGTTGCTTTTTCAGACAAAAAAGTTGTTTTATTCACGCAAAAAATTTTTTTTTTGCGCGAAAAACCTCTTTAAGATTCTCGCGCGAAATAAAGTTTTTTCTGCGCAAAAAATTTTGTTTTTTCTCGTGCGAAAAGCTGTATGTATTGTGAAGGGTTTTTGTGTGAAGAATGTGGTTTTTTTTCCCGAAAATCTGTACATATTTTAAACGGTTTTCGCACGATGAATGCTGTTTTTTCGTGCAAAAAATGTGTCTTTTTCAAACAAAAATGTTGTTTTATTCGAAAGAAAAAAAAATTTTCCAAGTAGAATAGTTGAAAAGTTCAATCTTTCCAATTATCCATTACCTTGTAACGTTGTGTACTCGGGTGAGGTGGAAAACCCAAAGAATCAAAATCCCACTTGCTATGATATCAAACTTGTTAGCACAAAATGGTTAACCTCGATAGAAGTTGCTGCTGAAGCCAAAGAATTGAGAGTGATGACCAAAGATGAGCTCAAACTCAGCTTAGACATCAATTATCTCAGTAATTTCAAACACTCTGCGGTTTTGCCTTACATCGATGTTGTTGAAAGATTCATTTCCCATTGATTTAATGGAGAAGAATCTGTCTTAAATTGAACCCGTTATGTCTTGGAAAAACATGGAAAGAGAGAGGTGTGAACACTTCTCTTACCCAGCAGATACGTCAAAGAAGCTAACAAATGTGTTACGGGTGTAATGATTTACAAAAGGAAAAAGAGCGTGCAAAGTCTAATGCATTCCACAATGTCGTTTTTTTTCTTCAACCAGCAGCGCTAGTTGGGAAGAAAATTGCGATCAAGCAAGATACAATGAGGAGATGTCAAAATCGGATGTTGAAGCTGATCTTGATGATTTCCTTCACCAGGAAGTTGGTGATTTTGAAGCAGGACTCAGCGCTGATGATAATGAGTAGAGTATATCTACCATTCATTGTAAGATTATGTAAACTATTGCAAATAGTCTATTAAACTCTTATATACTCTATGTAAAAACATCTTGTGAAAAGTCAAGTTTTGTAATAATTATTATAAACATTTTATTCATTGTATTTTACCTATTACACATATAAACTGTAGTAAACCATAACACAAATCTTAATATTTTCTCTTATATTAAAAATCTATACAAACCGGTTTTCATGGTAGCTGGTGCTAACAAAAAGGCACTCGGGTCCAAGAGAATCGCAATGATAGAAATCTGCTATCTAAAACATCATACAAACCCTACCAAAACATTCAGAACACCTGGTGCACACAAGAAGGTACCAGCAGGGACCAGGAGAACCCGATAAATAATCAACATACCACAACATTAAATGTAATACATTCTAAACACCTGGTGCACACAAAAAGGTGCTTCACACAATCCTATGGTAACTGGTGCCTACTTTAAGCACACCTGGAACCAGGAGAACCTTCTCCTTAGACTCCATGATAGAGATTTGCTCCTGTATTACTACTCCTAGAGTTGAAAACATTCCAACTCAAATGCCAGGTTAAACTCTCATTGTTTAAAACATTTAAATTCGAATACAAATTAAAAGTCTTATTAATCAGCAACCTGACAAGAAAAATCATCCAACGTCATCAACGATTCAAAAGTTACAGAGAAAAAGTGCTTTTTAAGGAGTTATTCTCTCAGTAGCTGAATGAAAAGGCAACTTTAGTAAACTCAAATAATACAAAATACCTTGGCAGCTTTCCAAGTACGCAGCTTAGCGCTTGTGAGATTATAAATGTGTCAACTTGTCTAGATATGACTACATTCCCTGATCCATGATGAAAACCAACTTATTTTAAGAGTTGCCCTCTCAACAATACTTCTTAAGTCATAACATAGTGACTATATTGATACATTTTAACATTATGATGAGATAAACTAACCATTTTATCATATATAAAATGTTCAACGTCATTATACAAAAACACCACAGTTCAGCTCTTATATTACTACTGTTGCGAACTTCTTTCCGAAATGTTAGCGAATATGGCTGAATCAAAGTGTTTTCTGAGATCGGTGACATAAAATGCAATAACAAACGAAAACTGGTATTGCTATTGTTTTTAATGAAAGACACTGCTGTATTGTGAAATCCTTACTTGTAGAGTTATTTGCGGTAACCTATGGACACAAATGTTTGATGAAAAAAAATGTTATCCGTTTTCAACAAGCAGTTCAAAAGTTGAGAGCATAATATGTTTGTTAAGAGTTTTCTTCTCAGAGAAGGCAACTTTTTGAATGATCTGTCATAATAAAGTAAATTTGGCAGTTTTCCAAGCAAGTTAGATGCCTAATGCTAATGCTTCCATTAATTTGAATGTACTACGACCTTGTGCCATGACAGGGCCCAGGTAGCCATACAGATTACATGTGTATGGCTAATAAAATTTCAATAACTATAATTGAAAACATTCAAATTCAAATATTAACCCAAATGCAACAGTTTTGAAACCTTAAAACTATGATACAAATTTCAGCGCTTGAATGTTTAAAAGAAAACGCATTTTAGAATTCAAATAAACATTCAATTGCTTTTGATCCTATCCTTGCCAACAGATCGATATGACTCACAATTCTACGAATGCTCAATTGCTTACAGCCTACTACTAATGGTTCACGGGTTATATCTGAAGGTATTTCAGGAACCATTTATGACAAAGCAATGATATTTTCTTTTATTAAACTAAAACCTTTTGCGCATCAGTAGATATATGTAGCATACCACTTACCACGAGTTGAAAACACTTTCTGAAAGTTAATTTATAAATTTTTGCGAGCAATTAATCAATTAGAGGGCAGATAACTCCGTATCCATTTAATTAAAAACATTTTGCCGGTATATGCTATTCGATAAGGATTGATGAAATGCACCAAAAATTGCAAACAAAATGTATTTACATACAAAACATGAAAGCATCTCAAAAACCAGTGTCAACGAGCATTGAACAATGGAACAAATTAAAGGAATTTGATCCCTTTTATTGTACGAATGTTGATCAAGCTTATCAGCTGATGAAAAAATTCATTTCTACCAAAACCCATGGAACAATACGCCATATAATAAAATATGTGTAATACAATATAGTTTTATGTAATGCGTTTGTTTAGTTTCCAGATGATAGAGTTTGTTAGCTCCAATAATGAACTGAGCACCTGCAGTGCTGCTAAAAATAACAAAAACTAAAGATGCCAGTTGAAATTGAGGTATGTGCACAGCTGCACCATGTCAACATGTCAAAATAGTTTATAGAAAAGCCTATCACACCCATTGCATGTCACTCATAACCTTAACAGGCATAATCTATCCCCTTAGCTTTGGCTTTTGATGGAAACTACTGAACTATCTGTTTCTAAGACAATATTAATCATAAAATTCAAATGGAACCAAAATATCGATATCTGCTTAGCAGCAATCAGCAAGATTTCTCACTAGGGTAGGTTGGCAAGGGCATAGATAGAATAGTGCATTTTACATGAGCTGTGTACCTCGAGAAGCCCGAAGATGAAGGGCTTATAGGAGTTTTAAGGTATTAATGAGTTATTACTTTACATAATTTGATTAAAATATTTATCGTCAATTGTAGTTTTCCTTTGGATAGGGATTTGTCGTTGGGGTAGGTATATTTTCTCTGCGTGAAATTCCATTTGAATGACAGATCACTCTGGTTCATCAATATCGCCTACAGACAAAGTGGACATCATTGTGGTTATATTTTTCAGCTCAGCATCGTTTATTGAATTTTTGTTTTGGCAACATTGTGTAATGTAATGTAATGTAATTTAGTTTCTTGAGCTCAATAAACATGAGCTAAATTGATGTCGAAAATATTAAAACTCGAACTACCAGTAACCCGCCATATGAGCTGTCAAAAGGCAGTCTGTACCCATTAGACAGAGCTTACCTTTTTTGTGCTTGGGCAGGATTTACAATATCACAGGTATACAAAGATCACAAAGATGTCTTACAAATAACTAATGTATTATCATTTTTAGGCAGTTGCATGCCTACCTTGCTTTTAGTTGTTTTAAGTTTTCCCGTTCGTATACTAGATAACTTAGAAAGGAAGATCTGTCAAAAGAACTGTGACAGACCTCAGTGTTCGCTGGAATATTACTTGTCGACTTTACCTCTCCATAAAATCTACTCATCTTCATCAGAACAGTGAATCTCGTGAAGTAGCAAAAGCATACTTTATAGCTATTCAAAAGCCACACTGACATGTAATAACATTGCAACACTAAAGTAAAACAAGCAACCAAAACTCTCACTACTTTCTTTTTTATGGCTTTTGGTTTATTGCTTCAGACACACCAGAAACATTTATTGCATAAAATGATGAAGGCCATGTAAATAGTTGGATAGTTCCAACCAATGAACCTGATTTTATCAGGAGTTGCTGGCAGAAAAAAATCCTTCTGCCAAAAAACAAGCTTCTTTTTGATGAGAATCGACATCATTCAGACATGCCAGAAACATTTATTGCTTATAATTTTATGAAGGTCATGCCAATAGCAAAGCTTATCATGCTAAAAATATGTAGTGCAAAGTATCAAACATCCGGCATGTTTTGGAAGTAGCTCACCATTTATGTCTATAAGGGGTGCTTGCACACATTTTGTCACCTACTTGGCTAAATGAGTATGCATTATTGGTTTCAACATTTTATAGGCAACAATACAATAAAACTTCAAAGAAAAAGGCAAAATGAAAAATCTGTTACAGCCTGATGCTTAATTAATAATCAATCAAATATTTGTATGATCACACTATCTAGAAAAAATGAACTGTCATAAAAGTTCTAATATCAATTCATTTGCACTTGAAACATGTTCTAAGGAGTAGCTTGCAAAAAATTCATGCTCCAAAATGCATTAATTAGTAAAATAAAAAAACTCAATGAGTGGCAGCTAATATCAGATCACTTTATGTTAACTTGGCATTCCTTACTGGGGTCTGCTATGCTGAAATATTTTGGCACACGAGTGTATAATGTTTCCAACCAGGGCCAATATTGAAGTTCTTATTTTAGAAAGATGTTGGTAGTTTTTATATATAATGGCACTAGCTGCTATTAGAGGTTATGCAATTCTTGTAGTACTTAAACTGCAGCAGTAACCGTCCTAACTCATTCTTACTCTGACCCATTTTTATCATCACTCAAATGAAGTACTTCATTCAAGTGGCCTGAGTAAACTCATCAGTAGTTTTGAAATTTGTGAAGGTTTCCACGTTTTTCAATCTGTTGGTTGGTCAGGTTCTTATTCAGCCGCAGTTGCAATTGCAGTATAATTTTTTGGTTTTCTGGTTGCGTGAGGACAAAAATTGTTATTTCAGTCAGTTTTGTTGAAAAAATAAACAACTTTTGATGATGTTCATCGATTTTTCAATGTAGATAGTAATGAAAAATAAGGCACTGGAGCTGAAGACAAACTTTTTAATTAAAATTCCAATGCTCACGCATTAACGGAATGCTGAGTTTTTCCTAAAATCTATTTTTCAGTGGAGTGATCTGTTTGAGGTAAACAGGTGCAATAGGCACATTTGGGGAATAATTAAATGCACACATTCCATTTGCACAGCAGAAGAAAATCATGGTTCAACTTAGATACAAAGCTAAAATTGATGCAGGCAATGAGGCAAATGGCAGCGTTTAAAAGAATTAATTTATCAGACAGGGATCATTCTTCAACAGGCCTATCGATTACCGATTTTTTGCGGCAAAGTTAGCTGTTAGTTCACTAGCTATAACTAGGTCAAACTCAAACTTAGACAGTTTTAAAATCTGTTATTGTGATTCAAGTTATGAATAACTAGGTTACGTCACACTGGTGGTAACATAAAATATACAACTGTGCGTTCTGGAGCACAAAACTTTTAAAATATGTAAAAATATCAACTATTTCGAAGAGTTTATAACTTACACCAGCTTTCAGGTTTGATTTTGCTCCAGCGAATCTTCTGTCTAAGGCAGATCTGTCTCTTTTGCCTAAGAGTAGCTCATATGTTTCCGTCGTAAGGTAAATTAAAATCATGCAACCACAAATTAAGGCTACCTCAAGTCAAGGCTTGTCACGTACAACCAATTGAATAACAAGCATCCAATAAACTCACAGAGAATTTTACATGGGCGAATAGAAAACAAGTAGGTGGGGCTACTCTTTATTATGTTCTAGAACAAGTTTTAGTTATGAAGAACCCTTCACTCACAAAGGTGGTCACTGAGCTTCACATAAAGATCTAAGACTGTTCAGGGTATGTGTTCAATTACCAGGCTCTCACTGTAACTGTCACCGCTACAGTTACTATTACTATCCAAGCTAGATATCAATTGAGGTAAGTAGTATGATAGGAGCAGATCTTCATACTGGTGTCTAAGGATAAGGTGGTTCCCTTGGTTTCAAGTACCTTTTTGAGCACCAGGTATCTATACAAACCTGTAGGGTGCCTTTTTGTGTGCACCAGGTGTTGATTATCCCAGTTGATATTGTAGTGTTTCATATTGTATATGATTATGATTACTACTTATGTATTTATTGTGCAGCGGTTGTTCATATAGGGGTTTTTATTGTAGCAGATTTTAGCGGTCCACCACTTCCTTACTAACATTGTCCCCGGGAAAACTTCTATCTTGGCCGAACAACTAGTCAGCCAGCCTCTCCAGGCCTGACAATGAGCAGCCAACCTCTCTCCAGAAGTGGCCCTATGTCGAGAAGGCTCTTACAATTAGCTGCAAAAGAGTACTCTTGACTTTAACAACTGTGGCGAGCCTGCAACTCAGATATGCACCCAGAGCTTTTGAGTAGTATAAGCATTTATTCTTATCCAGAATAAAAGGTGGCAACACAACAGTGAAATGTAATGAAATTCAAAGAGATGAGAGTAAGCTCTGTCTTTTATAAGCAGAGTTACAGGAAGTGACAGGAAGCTTTGGGCCTAATTTGCCAAACACTCCGAGCACACATAAGAATAACATAATTACATCAATGATACGATGAATAAAAATACTGGCCAATAACATGTCAAGCAATAGATTAAAATGAACTGGTGCCCAAAAGTAAGGGGCGGAGTCAGGGTTAAGTTAAAAGTTGAGTTGAAAATTCAACCCCAGAACAAAATGGAACTGCGCGGAAAATTTTTCTGTTACGGGGTTGAGGGAATTTGTTAGGGGGTTCACCATGAGAGTTAGGGGGTCAAGTTTTATTATTATTAATACACTATGTTATTATCTATTAGCTAATTCTTACTCAACTTTTTAATTTTTGTAATTTATTAATTATTAATGACAATTACTATTAATTACTCTATGTATTTCATTATTTTTATTATCTATTATTATTGTTGCTAATATATATTTGTTTATTGTAATAATTTGATAAGATTATTATCGTTATCATTTTTATTATTATAATAATATAATTTGGTTGCTTCAAATTATTATTAACTATTATTTATAATTATAACAATAGTTATGATAATAATAATGGTTATAAATAATAGTAGTAAGATATGAGCAGTTCAATCCACCTGGGTATAGATTGGTGGTGCAATCCGAGATCTTTACTTGTTTTTTAGTGATAAGGGAGCAGATCTCTTTCATTGAGTCTAAGAAAAAGGTTCTTATGGTTCCAGGTGTACTTTAAATTGGCACCAGTTACCATGAGAACCTGCGAGGTACATTTTTGTGCGTACCAGGTGTTATAATTTTGAATGTTTGCTAAGTATTTATTGTGTATGGTTTGTTTATATGTTGATTTAGGCATGTGTTTGTATGATGATTTAGATGGCAGATCTCCATCATGGAGGTTCTCCTGGTCCCGAGTGTTTTTTTTGTAAGCACCAGTTACGATGAGAGCCTGAAAGGTACCTTTTTGTTGCACCAGGTATTTCAGTTTTTTGTTTTAAGGATCTATTGTGCAGGGAGTTTATACTAGGATTTCTATGTCGATTTAGATCATGAGGTTGACTATTTTATAAACGTGGTATGGAGGTTTATACCGTTGTATTGTTTGATTGTTGAATTGTTGCATAGTTATTGATAGTTTTATTTCAAGAAATAAAGCTGTTTCCATACATAATCAAGTACATATCCATATTCATGTGCATAGTCATATTCATTTATGTACATGTCCATGTCCATTTATGTACATGTACATATCTATGTCCGTATTCATGTTCATGTACATATTCATAACCGTGTCCATATACATGTTCGTATTAACATTGTATAGCTATGCACATGTCCGTACCCTCTCATGCCTATATACATATTCATATCCATATTAACATTGTATATCTATGTACTTACTGATAAAAATATTTTAGTTATGAATTATATTTATTAATACTTGAATTGAAATAAGGTTTTAATAGTAATGCTATTGTCTTATCTACTGTATTGTTTATTTAGAGCTGTACTTACAAGCATAAAAAATCAAGTACAAATAATTATGAGGGACTAAGCTTTGACTGAAAGTTGCATCATTGTATCATCTACTATACTAATTATTTACAACGATAGTTACAAGTATATTATTTATTTGCAATGTTAGTTACAACTATCAGCGGAAGCAATTGTCAAATGTTTATGAGTAACTAAGCTTTATACAACAAGGGAAATCCAATTGGAAAACTTGATATTGTCCGCTAAACAAACTTACGATGGTTCGTAGTCGACATAAATTTTTTTGTCTCGTTTTTTATCGAACCAAGTTTTACGCGAACCCATTTTGGGTATTATCGTAGTCGACATAAAGTTTGTGTTCTGTTTTCAAACAAACCAAGTTTTACGCGAGTCATTTTTTTGATTACGCTTTACAAGGGTAATTAATCATTGATAGCAACTCAGCTTTAGAAAAGTAATTAATTATACGTCAACATTCATTAAATATTACAGATGTCTGTTTGCTATAGTCGTGAATGATCTAGAAGGAACATTCATTAAATATTATAGATGAATAATTGCTACACAAGCCAGCTCTACAAATCTAGTTGATCATATGAGCAACAATATGCATGTACAATGTGAATGTTTTTGAAGACATGTTCTAGCGTCTACAAATTTATCACGAAATATGATGTCACGCGTCAAAAGCATTGATATAAATATTTGTAGCACCCGGTTTTTTTCAGTTTCTGAATTTTTTTAAAATTACTAAATATTTAATAACTTTGGACCATAGGCTGCTAGAAACAAAATTTTTAAAAGGGTTTAATAGGATACACTTTGCCGAACGAGATTAACTAATCACTACACTGCTTACATAATTGTAAACTTGAGAAAACATGTTTGTAAATCACGTTGTAAACGAGACTTTTCCCAGTGCGCCACAGCATCTTATGATTTTAGTTAACATTATATCACTAGCCTATCAGATTACCGACCTGTTGATATACTATTTGTTATAGATCATTTACATCTGGAGGTGAGAAAATAGATTTAGTAATTCCCTTGCCAAATAAAAACGTAATTTTTTTTATATATCACAATGAATTAATTAGTAACCAACCCAAATTAATTACGCTTGTTTGGTCACTCGTCACGGATTTCACTCTAATGTATTAATAATGAGGCGTAAAACTATCCGCTGTGCGAACATAAAAGAAAGTAATTTTTGTGCAGAGAGAGTCATTTTTAAAACTCATTTTCTCAGTAACTGTCAATGAGAGACAGAAAAGTTTACCACTATTGTGACTGCAAGATATGATTCTACTCCGTGATATGTTTTTCAACATCCCAATGCTGATTTAAAAATCATTTTGTCTTGGCTACATGTTCATTAAATAATATAGACTAAAATATATCGAATAACTATATTATGTATTTATTTTGAAATCCAGTCAACTTTTAAGTGTAAATTCGTTATTAAGATAAAATAAGCAAATAATACGTATCAGTATATGACTTTTGTAGACTTAAAATTTTTTGGATAAGCTTTATGATTTACAAAATACAAACACAGACAATGATATGTATGTATGATGGGAATGCTCTAGAAGGTATGTTCAGTGATTAGACATGTTTTTGTATTTTCTGAAACCTAGCTCTTAAAGTATTCTGCTTTCAATTGCATTTTAAAATAAAACTCACTGTTCTGTAATAGCTTCATGAGAGATTTAAAAATTTGTTTATAACAGAGTCAATTTTTTGTGTTTATAAAAGAGATAATTGTTCTAGTCTGAAAGCTATGTAGTAAAATTTGTAAGCTGAAAATTACAGTTGAAGTAATTATTAATTAGCTTGATTGATTCTGGATAAAACAGAGTATACAGGAAATTGTTGGTGAATACACACTCGCTTAATTACTGTTTTTAAAACATACACATAAATGATTCATTGGCTTGCAAGCTAGGAAAATTGTTGGTGAGAACACACCTGCTTAATCACTGCTCTTAAAATTTACTCATAAATAATTCATTGGTTTACATTCTAGCTAATTTTCAAGTGTAATTTTTTTATTTGCTCTTTTTATTTTTTACATGACAAATGTTTGACTCAAGTTTTGAAATAAATAGTAATCCTAGGACTGATACACCTTCAAATATAGCCATTCAACTAGGGTAATGCTAACAAAATGTATTCCTATCCACTTGGTTATCAGTCAAGCCTACATCCTTCTAAATACTCGGTGACTTGCTTCCTACTATTTGATGTCAGCGTGAGTTATGAGTATAACAATTACTCTACATGTACCTGAGTGTGTTTCAATATGGAGCTGCATGCTAATTTAGTATGTATCCTGGAATTGAAAAACTTTACAAAGTAGAGTGTAAGGTGTAACGTGTAACTTATGATTCATTGGGTAGAATACCATCTGTTTCAATATGTAGCTTCACTCTAATTTAGTATGTATCCTGGAATTAAAAAAACTTTGCAACAGTAGAGTGTAACCTGTAACATATTTCATCAGGTAAAATCCCAACTTAATGTAGTAACCCCACTATTTGAAGCTCGCACAAAAAAACATCTCTAAAAAGTGTTTCTAGAGCAAACCTTGTGAGGTATTTTGGTCCGAGTACCAGTTCTGACATAATAACAATAGTTTTGTGTAATGTATTATTTTATTAAGTAAGGTAAGTATAGGTTTTGTGGATAAAGGACTGCATAGGTTAATGTTGATGAAAACACGAGCTCTTAATTCCCACTTAATTTCCACGCTTAATCTCCATTCAATTAGCATAACTTAGTATTTTGATTAATAGTTACATTATTAGCTCTATTAGCTCAAATACCAACAGTTTCATAACAACAATAGTGCTAACACTATTACTAAAAGTGGTATTTGAAATAATGGCAAGCAACTATTACACAGCAACAAACGAGTAAGTTATTTCATACTATTTTTTTACAAAGTTTTGTTTATCATACAGATATGTATGCGCGATTCTTAATACATGTATTATAGATGTGGAACTTCGGAGTCTGAGTTGTTTGATGTTGATGAACTCGATCTTAGTAATATACATAAGTACATATACATATATTTTTTTAGCAAAAACCTCCTCAAATCAACAAAGTGAGGTACTGGAGTGAAATTACACTAGGAAAAAGTTTATCAAATACAGAAGGCTAAAAATTATATTAAAACGATATGCACTAATGCAGTATGTAAGAAAAATTAAAACTCGGAGAATTTATAGAAAAATGAGTTTTACAGCTTTTCTGTCAAACGTCTAGGCATCTGCGTAGACAATATGTAAATATAATATCGAAACTCTCACCATTATTTTATGCATCTGTTTTATATGGAGTTTATAATTGAATTCTATTTTGGTTTAATTTTTTTATGAAGTTCTACAGATGATGAGGCTGTAAGGCTAATCAATGAATGTCTTAAAATAAATGGTACAATTGAGAGGGAAAGTAAAAAAGAGATAACTAAATGTAAGTTTGTTTTGTATACAGAAATTGTGAAAGACTGTAAACTTTAATGTAAAAGGTTAACAGCAAGGGCGGATCTAGCAGTGGTGCCACTGGTGCCATGGCACCAACTCAAATTATTTAAGAAAATAAAAAAATTTCAGTTAAAAATGATCTATTTTGACTACGGAACAAAGTTCTTGTCTATTGTTGTTAAATGGGAACAAAGTTCATGCAGCTGCTTAGCAACATACATAGACGTATCAGCCTGAGAGTGCTTAGGTGCGATCCATTCTATTATGAGTTAGTACTAGTATTTACTTCTGTGGAAATTCCGAACTTCATTTCCTGTACGACTCGGAAGCATGGCAAGCTATCTCCCCCACCAGCAAAGAAAAGACAGGGCACATTATTGACTTACTGGCAACAAAAGAATGTTTCAAAATAAGTATCTTGTTACTAATTAAGTTTTCAACATGGGTCTTCACTTTGTGCACCACCTTTTGGTTGTTTATGATTTGTCATAATTAGTACATTTTTAATAATTGTTATTAATAATAAATAATAATTATTATTATTATTTCACTACAACAATAATTTATTATTTATTACTAATAAAAGTTATTAACGTAGAGCATTATTACTTTTTAGTATCAAATCAGTTTTCTCATGATGTTAAAGTAAAAATGATGATAATCAGAGTAAATACTAATTTTTATCAATAGCATTTTTTTTTAATTATTAGCAACCATTTCCTAAAAAATGAGTGTTGCTCTGGGAAAACTGGTTTAGCCCTGTGATGACAAACTCTCAGCACCAATCAATTAATACATATCCGCTTTATGCCTTTACCTCTCATTACAGCTACGAACAAGTGATTGCTCGATTTGCTAGCCAAAAAAGTTGAAGGATGATGGTGACCCTTTCAAAATGGCAGTGATTGTCATTGTGTACTGTCAGGTATCAGGATGAGAATTAGACTACAAAATTCATGCCTCATGCAGAGCACTTTATATCAGTAACATTTCATGATAGAAATATAAACTTTGAACATGTTGAATGTACTTTCTCAATAATGCATTAAATAGCAAAACTGTCAAATACTTCTAGCTTATCAGAAAACTTGGTGTTTTTATAACACACATTCACCGTTTCGGCGCGGGGCTGCGCCCCGCACCCCGCTTGCGGGGGCGCTGCCCCCTAGCCCCCGCCAGGGCGCTGCCCTGGACCCGCCGGGGGCCTGCCGGCCCCCTGGACCCTCGGCCAGATATTGGCACCAACTAACTGTGAAGGCTAGATCCGCCCCTGAACAGTATATATAAGTTAATAAAGTTATACTATTATTTTGTAGAAACAGAAAACAAACGGTTCATCGCGATGAGTCAGTTTGTAGAGAATGATCCTACCTTTTTGCTTTATGAACAACATACATTTGAATGTAAGTAAAATAAAAAGGATTTTATTGTACACTTGATTAATTTAATGAATTTGAAGTAGATATTACTGCTCGCATTTTATATTTGAGATCAACCCCAAACCTCTTACTGAGTAGACTTAAAAATGTGATAGTTGAAGGAGGGAAACTGAGTAGAGAGTCCTATTTGTAAATGTATAAAGAAAAGTAATTTAAATTGATATCAAAAACACTGTCTGTATGTAAAAAATGAATTTTTAATTTTTTGTAGATATAGATAGCAAAGAAGTTCAGTGCTGCTTTTCAGTGCTGACAATACTGCTAATAAGCTACTGCTCAAAGCTTATGAGTGAAGCACTGGAAAGTTGTCACAAAACATCATGCCCGTTTTGTGGTAAGAAATTTAAAACTGGAGATATAAGCGAACCAGGTAGTCATTTTAAGACAATTCTATGCACATTTGTTTATTTTTATTGTTTATGAGGAAAATCTGAAAGAAATTTAAGAAATCTCCAACGATATAAATGTATTTTTCATTCAAAATCATTTTTTCTTGTTGATATCGCAAGCTACAATAATTTTATTTTGTTTAATAATAAGAAACATTTTGATTTAATTAAGGATTTAACTTTTCCAAAAACCTTTTCATTAGAATACCTTTATCCAATAGAAGGTTGTTTTCCAAAAAATATTGTTTTAGATTTTGAGTTAGGGAGTAGTTGGATGACTATAGCTAAAAAACAAGTTGTCGAAAGTTGAAGAATTTTACTTATTAGTCAGAATAAAAAGCCAACAAAAAACTTGGATAAATTAAAAACGCTTGCATCTTCAGATTCTGAAAAAGACGATTCAAAATCGAGTATTAATAGTCAAGATAGTGAAAAAATTGATTTAAGTTCAGTCAAAGTAACTTAAGGTGTACAGTCAGGAATTAAAAAAGAGGTTTTAAGGGTTTGATCAAATTGAAATTATTTGATATTGCAAGAACATGACAAATAATCCAGTGTTTTCTCAGGAAAAAATTTATGTTTTGGCAGCTTTGATAGGTGGTTTTTAAATTATTTATTTATTTATATTTATTATTTATCTATATTTATTATTATAATTATTGAAGTAAAATTACGCCGATTCTGTAACAAGACCGAAACCGGGCCCAGTTAGTAGTCTCTAAATGGACCGAAAACAAGCCCGGTTGATAGTCTGTGGGTGGACTGAAGACAGGCAGGGTATATAGTTGAAAGACCGAAAACAGGCCCAGTTGACAGTCTGCAGGTGGACCAAAAACAGATCCAGTAGATAGCTGTAGGACCGAAAACCGGCCCAGTTGATAGTCTGCTGGTGGATCGAAAGCAGGCCCGGTAGATAGTTGAAGTACCGAAAACAGGCCCAGTTGATAGTCAGCAGGTGGACCAAAAACAGGCCCGTTAGATAGTTGATGGACTGAAATCAGGCCTGGTTGATATTCTAAACTCTTAGTATGATTTAACCTGCTGTGTAATTAATCACTACCTCTAGTAGCAGTAATATAGGTGGAGGTTTACTTAACAGGGAACTAATAGACACTGTGACTTGCAGTGTCAATAGACTTGCCCGGCTAAACTAGTGTTAGTGCAGTGACTACTATGAGCTGTAGATTTTTATAACTGCCATGTAGTAGAGTGGGTGCAGTGGCCTATTTAGCTACAAACTCTATCTCTAAATAACTCCAGCGCAACTACTAACTTATAAATTTCCTCAGCTAAACTAGTATTAGTAAATCTGCATATATTATAAAGGGTTTTTCGAGCGAAAAACATCTTATTCGCTCAAAGAATATGTTTATATTATACAGAAGTTTTTGGGCGAAAAACTACATTTTTCGCGCAAATAAAACGACAGTCTTGGTCTGAAAAGGCAGCATTTTTCAACTGAAAAAAAGCATTCTTTGCGAGAAAAAGCAACATTCTTTGTCTGAAAAAATGACATTTTGTATCTGAAAAAAAAAACACATTCTTTGCGCGAAAAAAACAACATTCTTCACGCGAAAACTCTCTATTATATATATAGATTTTTGCGCGGCAAAAACTTTGTTCGCGCAAAATATTTATATACATATATATACATATATCTATATATATATATATATATATATATATATATATATATATATATATATATATATATATATATATATATATATATATATATATATATATATATATATATATATATATATATATATATATATATATATATATATATATATATATACATATATATATATATATATATTATAGCGAAGTTTTAGCGCAAAAAACAACATTTTTCTCTGGAATAAAACAGCATTCTTAGTCTGAAAAAAGCATTTTTTCTCTGCAACGGAAAACATTCTTTGCGCAAAAACCCATTATAGTATATATACAGATTTTCGAGCAGAAAATTTTTTTTTATTTGCGCAAAAGACTTATCTATATTATAAAAAGGTTTTCGCGAAGAAAATCATTATATAGAGATTTTCGTGCGAGTATTCTCATTAGTTGTAGTATTGATAGGTGCAACTTTGAGTATTTAAGAACTGGTGTCTTTACACAGAAATCATTCTCTCTAGCAACAGCTTTCAAAGCAATAGCTTCTGAAAAAACAACATCCACTTCAGTATTCGTTACACAGCCATCAGCAGGATTTTCAGTGATAAGGTAAGAATTAATAAAAATATTATTTAGCACCAGTTAAAAAATAAAAAAAAAACCTGTTTTAACTATTATTTTACTTCAATATTTATTACCCTTTACTGATAGGTTTATTTTTATTTTAGAACGATATGTCATCAAAAACACTACGTGTAAAAGATTTTATCCCAGGCATATACCACAAATACCTATGAGATAATATAATTGTTCGGCAAGAAGCAGTATACCAAGTGAAATTTCAGGCTGTAATATTTTGTGTCACACAACACATGCTAAACATGGGAGCTCTGTACGAAGAAGTTTCGCCAAAAGAGTAAGAGCGCAGTATGTCTCAACAAGACAATGCTGTAGAGATTTTCCAAATTATAACCAAAAACAATTTTGAAATCATTGTAAGAATGTCAAACACTGTAAATCTTAACAAATTTTAAAAAAAAAATATTAAAAGAAGCGGTTGGGATAAAAACTTTTTCAAAAATTTTATCAATAGAGTTAGACTGAAAGATTTTGGTACAAAATCCAACCACATGTTTATAAATAAGGAGGTGTGTTCTTCTGTCCGTTCTTCCGAATTTATGATACAGTTATTCCATGCATATTTACAATGTTTCTTATATAGTAAAGTTATACAATAATACAACGCTCGATTTTTATGCAATACTGAAACCCCCAATCTAAATCATCATACAAACCTATACCTAAATCAACATACAAATCCAAAATAAACAAACCATACACAATGAATACTTAGCAAGCATTCAAAATTAAAACACCTGGTGCACACAAAAAGCTACCTCAGAGGTTCTCACGGTTACTAATGCCAACTTAAAATAAACCTGGAACCAGGAGAACCTTTTCCTTAGACCCCATGACAAAGAACTGCTTCATTATTACTACTTGTATGATTCTTTATTGTTCAAGTATTTATTGCACTGGGGTTGTTCATATTGGGGCTCGTGTCACTATAATAGTAATATAGGAGCAGATCTCTGTCATGGTGTCCTGGTTTCAAGTGCCTTTTTGTTCGCACCAGTTACCATGAGAACCTGGAAAGGTACGTCTTCTGTGCACCAGTTTTTATTGTTTTTTTTTTGTAATTGTATAATTAACTAAGTATTTATCATGCAGGGGGTGTTTTTATTAGGGTTTATATGATGATTTAGATTGGGGGGTTAGAGTATTGTATAAATATGAAGTGTTATATTATTGTATAACCATATTATCTAAGATAAAAACGATCATTGATATACATTGAACAGTTCTACCGCTATTTTAAAAGAACAGACAAAAGTATCCACTTCACAATTTATTTGTAGGTATCTGCTGAACTGAGGTTGGATTTTACACCAAAAATTTTCAGTCCACCCCCTTTAAATTAAATCTTGAACAAATATTTTATCCAAAGCAGTGCTTTTTAGTTTTTTTAAATAGTTATTAATATCTAGAATATTTATCAGACGTAGAATAGATTCAAAATTTTTATTACTTGTCTCTATAAACCAATCTACCGCATTGTCGTGCAAACATTTACTACAATTGTACTGATTCATAGAGACTTCTCTGTGTAGTTTGCCCATGTTCAACAATTGTTGTGTAGCACGTAAGATCATTGGTTGAAATGTAATTAGGTATATTGATCCCTCTCGAACAATCATGTCGTGTTTTAGGTATTTATGATATATATCTGGTGGAAAATCTTCTACATGTAATGTCTTTTTCTTTGCTGACATGTTGATTTAAAATGAAAAGAAAAAATATCAGTAGAGGATAATAAATATTGAAGTAAAACAATGATAATAGTTGCAAGATGTGTTGATGTTTTAACTAGTGTTAAATACTGTTTTATTAAGTTTTACCCTATTGCTGAGAGTCTTTCTAGTAGTTGTAGTAGACGCTGTAGTAGATGTTACTTCTTCAGACAAAGATGCTGGAGTGGATGATTTCTGTGTAAAAGCAGTGCTTCTTTTATGGTCAAAGTTGCGCCGATTGACCCAAGCATAAATCCTAATTTTCTGACAAAATGTTGTTTACTTGGCGCAAAAATTTCTTAACAATATATAGGGATTTTTGCGCAAAAATGTTTTTCTTCCCGTGAAAGTCCTTATATATGTTATAAAGGAATTTTCACTCCAAAAAACTAACATTCTTTTGTTCAAAGTAACTGTCTAACGCCTGTGTTGGTGTTCCTTTTCTTTGTCAAACACCTGTGGTCTGAGTCAGGCCTATTTTTTTTGGTTAGTTCCTGTTCGTAGTGTGGCATAACCATCTTTATACAGATATGCACTGTGTATTTTCATTTGGCATTAGATAGATATTATGTTAAGTATTTAGCTTTATCTCTCTGCTTCTGGCTTTATCTCTCTTTGTGTGCTCAGCTTTTCAGCAGTAGTCTTTAGCGCTTTGACAATACAGATTGTCTTTTTTTGTTTCATCAATAAAGGAATATACAACCCGTATTCTAACAGGTTATGGGCCCAGTTCTTTCGAATGACTAGTGTTCTATAGTTTCTGCGTCTGACCATTGATCATCATTATGGATTCAAGTGACGCTAAATGGAGTATCGATAGACTGAATGGAAGTAACTATCGAACATGGAAGTTTCAAACAAAACATTTACTGTTAGCTAAGGGATTATTCGAAATTGTTGATGGCTCAGAAAAGGAGCCGGCTAGCACAGAGGATGGGGCAGTGAAAGATTCATACAAGGAGCGCTCTCGTAAAGCTTTCTCATATATCGTATTGAGTGTAAGCGCTGAGCTGCTGTATCTCATAACGGACAACACAACGCCTGCTGGAGCATGGACAAAACTTCAAAGTCATTTTGAACGAAACACTTTAGCTAACAAACTCTTTCTGAAAAGACAATATTTCCAAAGCTGGACAAAGGAAGGTACACCTGTTCAACAGCACAAAGCTAGTCACGCAGCCTCTTCCACAGAGAAGAACTCGAACGCACATGATGATTATGCCTTTACTGCAAATAGTAGCTCACAATCAACAGGCAATGCACCTTGGATTATTGACTCGGGTGCATCTAGACACATGACGCCACATCGGGGTTGGTTTGTTGACTATATGACACTATCTACCGTGGAGAAAGTTGAATTAGGAGATGGTCATGCAGTTGAAGCTATAGGAGTTGGATTGGTTTGTGTCATACTTAACCTGGGTCACAAAGTGAATAGAGTGCACGTACCTAATCTAACTGAAAATCTTTTCTCAGTCAAGTCTGCTACTGAGAAGGGGAAGGTAGTGCAGTTTGGTAACAAAAGATGCTGGATCAAAGACTCGAATCACAAAGTGCGTGCTACTGGAACTCTAAAGAACAAACTCTACCACCTAGACTGTAAACTGTTATGTAGTAATACAGGAGAAGTCACCTCATTAGCAATTGACACATGACATCAGCGGCTTGCTCATGTGGGTGAAGCAACACTCAGTAAGTTGAACTCTGACAATGTAATTGTTGGTAGAAATGGTAGTATTCCGCATGCTAATGTTTCATTCTGCGAAAGTTGTGTACAAGGAAAAATGTCTCGTAGACCTTTCCCTTCGGTTGGAGGCATTAGATCTAATTATTGTCTAGAATTAGTGCATTCTGATGTATGTTCTTTTGAGACTGAATCAATAGGTGGGAGCAAGTACTTTGTAACATTCATAGATGATTTTTCTAGATGTTGTGCAGTGTATTTTTTACATCATAAATCAGAGGTGTTTGATAAATTCAAGGAATTTGAAGCCAGAATGTCAAATTGTGTAGGTCGACAAATAGGCACTCTTAGGTCTGACGGCGGCGGCGAGTACATGTCTCATTCGTTTAGTAATTACCTCAAGGAACAGGGTATCAACCATGAGGTCACTGTAGCATACACCCCGGAGCAAAATGGTGTTGCTGAACGAATGAATCGGACACTGTGTGAAGCTGCACGTGCTATGCTATCACATGCACATCTAGGAAAGGAGTATTGGGCTGAAGCTGTAGCTACAGCTGCGTATGTCAGAAATTGTCTACCTACTTCAAGTCACAAAGATCATGTAACTCCATATGAAAAGTGGTATGGACGTAAACCTGATATCAGCCATCTACGCGTCTTTGGGTCTACTGCATACGCACATATCCCTGACCAAAAACGCCAGAAGCTCGACATGAAAGCTGAGAAACTACGATTTGTCGGATATAGCATTGCTTCGAAAGCATATAAACTCTTCAACGTACAAACAAGAAAAATGGTTGTTAGACGCGACGTTTTGTTTCATGAGTCAGACTTTGAGTGCCAGACTGCAAAGAGAAAGCCGGAATTGCCTAAGATAGAAGTAAATTTAGAATCACAAGAACATCGTAGCACTGACAACACAGTGGTGGTGACTCCGGTGGGACACGAACCCACAGCCTCTGAATTGGAAGTGGTAGCTGAAGAGCTTCCAAGACGCTCTGATCGTATACGCCACCCTCCAACTTGCTATGGTATTGATGAATTTGCTGAAAAAGCAACAGACTTGCAACATAAGCCTTCTGTGTACCGTGCCTGTGACATTATCGAACCACAATCTATTGAGCAAGCGCAACAGAGCTCGGAGGCTAAAGAGTGGCTAGATGCTGCGGAATCTGAATACCAATCATTAATGGACAACGCTGTTTGGGAGCTTGTACCACTACCAACAGGTCGCAAATCAATTGGGTGTAAATGGGTATTTAGAGCAAAACATGATTCAAATGGAATGGTGGAGAGATTCAAGGGACGTTTGGTAGCAAAAGGATATGCACAGCAACCAGGAGTGGATTATGAGGAACCATTTGCACCTGTGGTTAGGTTCACGTCAATTCGTACATTGCTGGCATACGCTTTACAGCATGACATGATTGTTCACCAGATGGATGTTGAAACTGCCTTTCTAAACGGAATACTAGACAAAGAAATCTACATGACACAACCCGAAGGCTTCATCAAGCCAGAACAAGAGCATCTAGTATGTAAACTCAAAAAATCGTTGTACGGACTGAAACAATCACCAAGATGTTGGAACGCAGTCTTGAATGAGTACCTTCAGTCACTGAAATTTGTACGATCAGATGCAGATACATGCGTTTATGTGCAAAATAATGATGGAATAAAAACCATTGTCGCCGTGTATGTAGATGATCTCATTGTTCTGAGTGATACTGAACAAGCGATGGCTACTGTGAAACAAGACTTAGCAAATAGGTTTAAGATGAAGGACCTTGGAAAGTTGCATTACTGTCTGGGCATCAACATTGAGCATGATAATAAAACAATGAAGTTACACCAAGGACCTCATATTTTGCAAATGCTGACAAGATTTGGAATGGAGAATGCAAATCCTGTGTCAACTCCAGCAGATGTGAATGTTAAACTCGTGAAAGATGATGGCATTAGCAAGCCAGTGCAAATTAGAGACTATCAGGCAATTATTGGGAGTCTTCTTTATCTGTCAGTAGCAACTCGGCCGGACATTTCTCAAGCAGTGGGAGCAGCATCTAAATTTTGTGCTGCACCAACTGAAGCTCACTTGACAGCAGCTAAAAGAATACTAAGTTATCTCAAAGGATCACTTGACTCTAAGATTACGTTTCATCAAACTGCAAACACTGATGTCATTGGTTACACGGATGCGAATTGGGCAGGAGACCTAGATGACAGGCGTTCTACATGTGGGAATGTATTCCTATTGGCAGGTGGCCCAATTAGTTGGACAAGCAAGAGACAAAGTGTGGTGGCAGTCTCCACAGCTGAATCAGAATATATCGCACTGTTCCACTGCACTCAGGAAGCGCTCTGGTTGCGCAAGCTTATTAATGATATCAGTCAAACTGAGAATGTAAGGCCAATGACGCTATACATTGACAATCAAGCTGCAATCAAAATTGCAAACAACTCCAGTGGACATGGTCGTATAAAACATATGGACATAAAGTATCACTTTACTAGAGACGCTGTAATTCGTCGACAAGTCCATCTTATATACTGTCCTACAAATTATATGGTGGCTGACATTCTCACAAAACCGACGACCCGTGATACTTTTGTCTCAATGAAAAGTTCAATGGGTATCATGAATTAGCACAAACAGTAACTAAGTGGGAGTGTTCAAAGTAACTGTCTAACACCTGTGTTGGTGTTCCTTTTCTTTGTCAAACACCTGTGGTCTGAGTCAGGCCTATTTTTTTTGGTTAGTTCCTGTTCGTAGTGTGGCATAACCATCTTTATACAGATATGCACTGTGTATTTTCATTTGGCATTAGATAGATATTATGTTAAGTATTTAGCTTTATCTCTCTGCTTCTGGCTTTATCTCTCTTTGTGTGCTCAGCCTTTCAACAGTAGTCTTTAGCGCTTTGACAATACAGGTTGTCTTTTTTTGTTTCATCAATAAAGGAACATACAACCCGTATTCTAACATCTTTGCGAAAAAAACAACTGTTTTTTTTTAAAATCTCTTTATAATGGATAAGGATTATTGCTTGAACAAAAGTTTTTCTATGTGCAAAAGTCTATATTTTTTTATGAAAGGATTTTTGCACAAAAAAAAACAAATAATTTAGGCAAGAATCCCTTTATAACATAAAAAGATTTTCACGTGAAAAAAAGCTTTTTTTCCAGCGAAAATCTTTGTGTTCTATAAAGAATTTTTGCGCGAGAAAAACAACTTTTTGGCGAGCAAATCGCTTATAACATATAAGGAGTTTTTGCGCAAAAAAACAACATTCTTTCCACGAAAAAACAACTTTGTTGCGAAAAAATTGGTATATGTTTAAAAGGGATTTTCTCGCAAAGAATGTTGTTTTTTTCTCCCGAAAATCCATTTACAATACATAACAATTTTCGCGCGCAAAAAAATTTCTACATGCAAAATTTTTTATATATGTTCTAAAGAGATTTTTGGGGAAAAAACAACTTTGCCGTGCGAAAATCCCTTTATAGTTATATATGGAGAAAAAAATTATATGCAGAAAAAAATTTTCTTAGCACAAAAATCCTTATTTCTTATGAAGTAATTTTTGCGTAGTTAAGTTGAGGTCAATTGGTGCAACTTTACTTCGTTAAGAGCTACTGTTTTTACACAGAAAACATCTACTTCAACAACAGTGAATGAAGGAACTGCATCTTCTACAACTACTAGGAAAACTCTCTGCATTAAGGTAAGAAATAATAAATAATTATTTAACACTAGTTGAAGTACTCAACTAGCTGCGCTGTGTAGTAACTCTTTTTGAATTAATTATCATTAAATAATAATAAACAACTGACATTTTCTCGTTTTTTGATTTTTAGAATGGATAGTCAAGGCGCTAAAATTCAATTGATGATTGAAGAATCAGAGACCCAGAAATTTCTTTTTCCACAATCATCTCCAATTTGCAAAAAGAAAGAATGCGCAGCTGCACCAAACAGAATTCTATGATCTCAAGTGATGAAACCTCGTGCTGTCCATTTGGAAGAGCAAAAACAAGATGATGAGACTATGGTAATGTCAAAGACTCAAACTGCAAACAAAGAGTTGTGACTAGTGTTGAAGACGACACACTTCTCCGTCACACCAAGATTAATTTTCAGGACGGCAGCATCAACAACCTGAGTACCCTCACTCACAAGAGTGCCTCTCTGCTAAATACTATGACCTCACATGAACAAAACAGCATTGAAAAAACAGCACCAACTCGAGGTCTACCGATACCAACAGTTATGCAGGTGTTCACCATTGGACTCAGTGATAAGTCGATGTGCATCCTCAACTAGAACTATCGAAAGGAAAAAAGACAATTCAAATGAAAAGTGATGTTTCAAGTGATGTATGATTGCTTGTTAGTAAAGCTAAGCAATCATCTCCAACAATTTTGACTCACATAGGAGAAGGAAAGACTGGAGAAGCAATATTCCGCACTGCTGATGGATACTGTAGCTGTCTAAAGTCAAAGGATGCGGTCGAAGTGTTGACAAGCAGGAGTATGAGACAGATCAAGGCTTACATCAGCGTAGCTCACCTGTATGATTTTCCACCAGGTAATGTTATAAGCTGTGAAAATCCAGGAATGATAAAATAATCCAACAGTTGATGAAACAAGACTGCTGAGAATCTTGTGGCTCTGTAAGAATGTTTGATAGATGGAGAGCTGCTGATTGGAGATATGTACATCCTCCTTCAAATAGTATAAGCAGTCATATTGGAAAAATATGGAGTCATTATATTCAAAGGAATGAATCAAACCGCAGACAACACAATTTTCTACAACGACATTCTGCTCGCACCTATTCAAGCCTTCATTCAAGCCTGCGACCTGCTAGATGCTACGGATCATCGTGATTTTCTCATTTATTTTGATTATGTTGATAAAGAACAATGTCCAAGACAACAGCTCGACAACCTGACCACCAAATCAAGGAAGGCGCTTAACTATCTCCGAGGTTAAGTTTTATTTGTTTACCCACAAAGTCAAAAGCAATATTTAAGTTAGGGCCTACATCAATCTACGTTGGTCTCATTAGTAACCATGTGTTTTAGATTTTCAGATCTAACTAAAGAATGATTTTCAAGACAGAGGGGGTGAGAGGGGGAGAGAAGTAAAGGGGGGAGAGATGGGGGTGAGAGATGGGGGAAGATAGAGGGGGGGAGATAGATGGGGGAGAGGGTGGGGGTGAGCGGGGGAGGGGGGAAGAGGGAGAGAAGAAATGGTGTTCGCTCACCGTCACCGCTCGTTAAAAGTGCCCGGATGAGATCACTATTCAGTGATGCCGCATTGACGTAATGTGGGCTTTTAAGCTCTTGGTACACAAAGGTATTCTTCTTCCCTTGTACTGGTGCTACTCTTAGAAAATTCACATTCATATTGTAATGGAAATCACCTAGTGCTGCTGGTGAGTTAGTCAGCCAGCTGACTGGCCTAGTGTTATAGTACTATACCCTGGACAGAAGAAGAGGATTGCTAGGATATTCCACCTCTCTGAACAGTTCTCACCTTACTTGCGGTAGCCTAGCGCATAATGGCTATTTGTATTATTAATCCATGTAGCCTCCTGCTTGTTGTGTAACTTTGGGATTAGTCGTGGTAGCATGACCTGATGTTTCGTATGCCCAATTATCCTGTAGCTTTTTCAACAGCTGATATCCATTTTCCATAAATAGAGAGGCGGTTAGCCCAGTGGGCAGAGTTTGTTGTGCGCTTGACTAAGAAGGTTGGTAGCCAAGTTTTTGTATCGTGCTAACAATACAGTGATATTCAACCTGGCACTCTGTTTGATTCGTGAGGCTAATTGCCTGTTATTATTAGCTCGTCTACACATAGTAGTACCCGAATCTGTCCTACTATACAGATAATTACCAGGAGAGTCATCTCTACTATCGCAGTAGCGCTGTACAGTGAACTTTGTCCGCTGTGCCGGTTTGGTTCATCCTCTAATAGCTGTCGGTGAAGTCATTTAACAAAATAATTTACAGTATCACCGGCCACTCTATTGTCAACAATGTTGGAATAGATAATTAAAAAAGTTGGTCCAAAATTTATATCGGTGATGTGATATTGCCGTATCTACTACGTGGATCCGTAGTTTTTCCACCCGGTTCGAATCCAAAGATGTAGGCTTAGTCTTTGGAAAAACTCATGGCAAATGTTTTGTCTAATCTCAAACTACCATTGCGTAATAAATACATAGATAATAATCATACCGATACAGAATGTAAAACACTACAATATCAACTGGGATAATTAACACCTGGTGCATGAAAAAAGTATTTTATAGGTTCTCATGGACACCTGGTGCTCAAAGAGGCCCTTAGAACCCGGAAAACCGTTTCGTCCTTAGACACCAGTATGGAAATCTGCTCTTACTATATTACTGATTAATGTCTGTCGCTCAGTATCCAAGCCTAAGTTTGACAGCTGTAATGACAGCTGCTATAGCTTTTCTAGATCTTTATGAGAGCTGTAGGTTTCAAACCAGAGCTAAATATGGGAACGTGAAAACTGTAATAATCAAAAAGTTCCTCTTAAGAGTAGGTCCAAAGTGGAAGTAATTGCACAACAAAAGCTTCATAATTATTGATAGATTCCAAAACAAAGACAATCTAAGGGTCGAAATATTGTGGGAGAATTTGCTGACAAATCATGCTTACCTGGCACACAGTAAGATAGTTGCAGTTATTTGTATTGGCATGAAAGTACAAGTTGTCTCCTCATAACAACTCTTGACAAGTGAAACAAAGATCAACAGTAGAGTTAAAGGTCAGACAGTGAGTCCACCCACCATACTGTCAAGAACCAATAGGACAATAAATAAATGATATGCTCAAGTGATTTGCTGTATGCCTTATTGTTATCGTGAAATGTAATCGGTCTTAGATAATGTTGTATATGTTATATTTTTGTATAAATATTAGAGACTGAGCCAGAGAGCTCAGTTTTATTCTTAGCAATAAAGTTCACACTTCAAGGCTAGTCTTTTTGTTGCCCTGAAAAGGGAGCTGCAGATACAAAATCTGACTAGGAGAGTAGCAGTTGTGACCAAGAAACGGCAAATTGCACTACAATATTCACCTTATTAGCTCCACTCAGCAGTTGTCTGGAATAGAAAAAAGTTAGTAATAAATAATACTGTAGTGGATCATGCCGGTAGGGCTCCCACTACTGTCCGCTAACAAACAGCCGTCCACGGCACACAGCTAGTGGAACAGCAGAACAACACCTCTCTCCAAGAGGTAACGCAGGGTCGGTCAGACCTGCAGGATACAACGAAGAAGTCGGCAACAACTTCATTACTAGTGAGCCCTCGGCTCAGACTAACTAGATATAGTTTAAGTAATAATACATTTAATCGTCTGCGTATCATGCTCTAGGGAGGCGATCGCCTAGAGTAGTCAACATCAGCAGTGAGTGATAAGTGGCAATGAACACAAGTAAATCAAGTCTTAAATAGGCTGGTGGCAGGACGTGCATTGCATCATGCTAAGTCTATCCAATAAAACATAACAGAAATTAATTTAACCAATCAAGAGAATAATACACACAATGGAGCACAATAATAAAGGTATAAGGTGCCTAGTGGCGATGAATCACAAGACGATCCAAGTTCTCAGTCTTTATTAGCTGTAGGTTCCAAATAGATAGGATATAGAGAGAGCTAGGTCATGGATGCATCCTTTTGCATTGATTCAGGTTACTTTTGGATCTCTGGCTACAGTGGCCATCTTGTTGCCGGCCCAATATGTCACTGCAGGGCTGGTAGAGGTCCCTCCTGGTCGGTAGAGGTCACTGCAGGGCCGGTAAGTAAAGCTGCAGGGCCGGTATAATGTCTGCAGGGTTGGTAAGGTAATACCTTCTCCTACTGGAGGTGATGGCTCTCTGACTCATCCCTTTGAGAGGTCTGTCTGACTGATAGCTTCAGTCAAAGTCTCCTGTTGATTAATATAAGTGCACAGGGTATGTGTGCTACCAAAATCCACCACAATACATCAGGTTCATACCAACTAGGTTGTTCAGCTTTGTTAGCTTCGAATGAAACAACTCTGCTGTACAAAACCAGAAGCTAGTCAGCTTTTCCAAATAATGAGAGTGAAGTAGCATTGTTGAGTTCTTTAAACCATACTATAGATGAAATAGAATGAAATTGCCCTGGCTTTTACGCTCCTACCAAGAAAGCATAGGGCCAGCACTTCCAAGGCCATAGCACAAATCCATAACAATTTAACAATAGAAAATACATCAGTTTTATACCAAGGGATGACCCGCAACCACAACTACAAATAAAATTTTTCATGCAAACAGTCTGGTTTCTATACCTCCTTCGGTTTTTGATTAGAAGAATTGGGAAATAGTATACGAAATACTAAGAAAAGAGCTAGCAAAATCATATTCTCTAAAATAGTAGGTACAATTTTTGTTTCTAGGTTTTTTTTCGGGAGGGGGGGGAGAGACAAGAAGTACTTACATAATTGGCAATTGCAACTTATGCACTTGTTATTTTTTTCAGTAATACTTTGAACTGTTGAAAAAGTAATTCTAGAAGTAACGTAATAAAAACAAGCAAAAGAATCAGAAAACATTAAAAATTACCAATAACTTGGTAGATAATTTTTTCAATTATCTTGCATCAATGCGTTTCTTATGTTTTATTTGGTAATCATAGTTTATTTGAGTTTTATCATTTGCAGGGAACAGAAGCTACAGCAGAGAGTCAATCCTAAAGATAAAGGTTGTTGCCACAGCTATAGCAAGTTCCATGTTTTACTAGTGACTGTCAGAAGGACAACGAAACAAAATGGGACAAAATGAGTCGGTGAGTTTCACAGAAAGCTTCAAAGTGTAACAGTTTTCAAATCTAGAAATAAATATTCGCTCTCAGGACACTTTGGCGACAATTTTTGCACCAAGTTTGTTGTAAATCTGAGGTTATTGTTGTAAAAAATTGTAAAGTCGTTTAGCAAAAAATAATCAAAAGCAAAGCTACTCTACGGAACGTTAATCACATTGTAAAAGTTGGAAAAAAATAGTTTAACTCAAAATCTGAAACGAAATATGCCTAAATGGAGGAAGGAGAAGCACTGTATAATCTGGGAGCACTGAAAAATAGTAATTAATTTTTCATTGACAACAACTGATTTAAACCAAGACAAAAGACTGAGTACGCTCTGGTAAATCAGCAACGATCCAAAACTTTTTCAGGCTATCAGAATTGCAGGCAAACTGAGGTTACGAATAAAATTAGTTTTTAGAAAAGAAGAACCAATAGTAGTATGATACGAGCATATCTTCGGTTAGAAACAGGCTTTCTATCCTAACATGTGGAACTTTGTCAACTTAATCTATACATTATAACATATATGTATGTACAGAACTGGTCTTGTTGTAGGAGTTTGGTTTTCAGACTGATCGGTTTTATTTATTCTTTAGTGCTTAACCGACCGTAAAAACTGTAACAATAAGTAAACAAAGCGTTAAAAAACAGTAATATGACAAGTTGTAATAAAATAATACAAAAATTCGGTGAAGCAATAAAATGTGGTATTATAAAACGTAGATCGTGAAGCAATAAGACTAAAAGCACATTATAATGTCTGAGTAAAATACAGTTAGTAATATTAAAGAAACATACCTCGTGCTCTCACTAGTACAACCAGAACTGTTTTACAACTTTGTGTTTGAGTCAAATTTCGTACATATGATGGCAAGTGACGTAGTGATGCCTTGTAAATAGAACTTAGACTGTTTATTGAATGATGTTAAATCTTCTTTTATACCTTTGGGCAATCTTGCTGTTGACAAATATCTATTACAAAATTGTTGCTAAACTATTAAAAATGGTTTGCAAATGCTAAAATTGGTAAGCATCACTGATTCATGGCTATTATTTTGTTGTGCAAGTTACACATAACACTGGGTGATCTTAGTACGTTCGGGTCATGGTACGCTCAATTAATCATCGCGTTACCTATGCAATCGGCAGCCCACACAAACAGCAGCGCACACCGGATCCATAAACAGCTGACCACAAGGTTGCAAAACTGGCTGATTCTGATTTATAAAAACACTATGAATAGGCAAAATAGAACATAATTAAAAAGCAATGAGATTGTGCTTACACTCCCCCCTTTAATTCGATCAGGTTTTTCGTGGACGAATTAACATCCTTTTTTGTTTTTGTATCAAAACGCGTGTAATATGAGAGTAAAATGTTAGCAGCAAGAGCGAGAAGCTGAAATATTCAGTTTATTTTAATTGCTAGAGCATAAAACTACTAATTTATGAATAGGCCGGTCAAAGTAAACCGAAGGTGAGAGTCGTCTTCCTTTTGTATCTAGGTTTGAGTTAGCCATCAGCAGCTTAACTTTTCTAACTAACCCATCATCACTGGCAAATGTTTCAACCACTCTAGCAAGAGGCCACTGATTTCGATGCACAGCATCATCTCTAAGAATCACAATGTCCCCAACCTTGACATTTGGTTTTATGTCTGTCCATTTTTGCCTATTTTGAAGTTTCTGAAGATATTCTTTGCGCCATCGAGACCAGAATGTTTCAGCTAGCCCCTGTACTACGCGCCAACGCTTTCTCGAGTAAGTATCATTGCTGTCAAATTTTCCAGGAGGCTGCACAACCACCTTGGACTTCATGGTAAGTAGTTGGTTTGGGGTCAAAGGAGTCAAGTCTTCACTGTCACTGCAACCTGTCAGAGGCCTGCAATTCACTATGGCCATTGCTTCATACAAGAAGGTGCGTAGGGTAGATGAGTCTAGTCTAGCCTTGTGCATGGAAAGAATAGAATTTAGCACGCTTCTTACTGTTCGTATTTGTCGCTCCCAAACACCACCCATATGACTGGCATGGGGTGGGTTGGTAACAAAATCAAACTGATTTTCAACAGAAAAGGCCTGTAGTTTGGAGTTGTCTTCTCTTGAGGCTTTCGCAAATTCATTGGCTGCACCTATAAAATTTGTCCCATTGTCTGTGTGCAGTTGTCTGATGGGGCCCCGAATTGCTATAAAACATCTCAAGCTATTTATGAATGCATCGGTCGTCAGGTCATCGACTAGCTCAATATGAATTGCTCTAGAAGCTTTGCAGGTGAAAATTACATCGTAATTTTTCAACTCTTTACGATTTTCTTTTACCAAAAAAGGGCCAAAACAATCACAGCCAACATACGTGAAAGCTGGGCTAGCATTTACTCGCTCAGCAGGCAAGTCCGCCATCTTTTGTGTCTCTGTGCTGCGGCGCAGTCGCTTGCAAATTATGCAGTTGCGTATATGAGTTGCTACCAGAGATGTACAACCAATGATCCAGTAGCCACGTGATCTGATTTCGTTTTGTGTCATACCCTTACCTTGGTGAGCTATATGTCTGTGGCAATCCTCAATAACCAGCCTTGTTATGTGTGATTTCTTTGGCAGTATGATTGGATGTTTTTCATCAAAGGGCAACTGTGAAGATTTTAACCTGCCGCCTACTCTAAATAGGCCCTCTGTATCAATGAAAGGGTCTAGCTTTGACAAGAAACTCCCCTTTGGAATTGTGCCTTTTATTACTTGGTTGTATTCAGTGAAACCATCTTGTTGCGCCCATTTCATGACAGTTTTTCTAGCTTTGTCTAGTGCTGCTGTACGTGACATTCCTGTGGTTTTGGTACTTGATCTCAAGCTAGCCAAATGTTGCAAAGTGCACATTGCTTTGACTGCAGTGCTAAGTGTGGAATATGCTGACAGCCTATCACTCATTGTTCTCACATCAGCGCATTCAGTTTGCAATCAGCTTTTACTTCAGGATCAGATTTGGCCAGTGCATGTGCAATAAAGGGCTCTGTTAATACCGCTATGTTTCTTTGCAAGAATGCTGGGCCAGAGAACCAGCAAGAGTCAGCTAATTTTTTTGCTGAAGTACCTCTAGAGGCTAGGTCTGCCGGATTTGCATCAGATTTTACGTAGCACCATTGTTTTATGTTTGACAACTCTCTAATCTGTTGCACCCTATTGGCCACATAAACGTGAAACCTGCGGGCGTCATTGTTGATGTATCCTAGGACTACTTTGGAGTCAGTCCAGAACACTTCTTTAGTAAGGTTAGTCAGTTTCAGTTCAGATTTTAGTGTTTTGGCAAGTTTTGCTGACAGCACTGCAGCTTGCAGTTCTGCTCGTGGTATTGTGGTAGTTTTCAACGGAGCTACTCTAGACTTTCCGCACAGTAGAGCACAGTGCACTTGGTTTTCAGTGTTTATCAATCTAATGTATGAGCACTGACCATAGCCTACGGTGCTGGCATCTGAAAAGTGATGTAGCTCTGTTTCTTTTACTGTACCAAAGTTTGCTGGTGTTAAGCATCGATTTATTTTGATTGAATTGAGAGCTGATAGCTCTTCTTTCCAAGCTAACCATTGAGTTTCAAGATGGGAACTAAGTGGTTCATCCCACTGGTTTCCTTCCTTGCATGTTTGTTGCAAAATGGCTTTGCCAGCCAAGACAATTGGGGACAAAAACCCCAGTGGGTCAAATATGGATGCTACAGTTGATAGCACACCACGCCTGGTCAAAGGCTGATCTTTTAATGCTGCATTAAATTGAAACTGGTCATTTTCCACATCCCATTGTACACCGAGAGCTCGCTCTACTGGCAGCATGCAATTTTCTGATTGCAAATCTAGAACCTTGACATTAGTTGCGTGTTCAGAGGTGGGAATAGTGTTTAAGACCTCCTTGTCGTTGCAAATAAATTTGTGTAAACGCACATTACCTTGCCAACAGATATTGGCCGTTTGTTTAACTACACCTATCATTTCTTCTCGGGAGTCTAAGCTCAGAAGCCCATCATCCACATAGAAGTCACTTTCTATGAACTCTTTTGCCCTTGCATTGTACGGCTCAACGCTAGTTTGTTGGGCATTAGCCAACGCTCTCAGACCAAATGTTGCGCAACCTGGGGATGATTTTGCACCAAACAGATGCACTGTCATTCTATAATCTACTAGTTGGGTCATGGCCTCATCCTCAAACCACAAAAATCTCAGGTAATTCCTATCAGCTTCATGTACTTTAAACATGTGAAACATTTTTTGTATGTCGCGCATTACAGCTATTCTGCCCTTTCGAAATCTATGAAGTATACCGATCAAACTATTCATGAGATCAGGGCCCTGCAACAAGTGATCGTTCAGGCACGTGCCATTTGATTGTGCACTGCAGTCAAACACAACTCTAATTTTGTTGGGTTTTTTAGGATGATAGACGCCAAAGTGTGGAATGTACCACGTCTCATTTTCTCTACAGCTTGTGTCTTTTACAATTTCTGCATCGCCAGCATCAATTATTTCTTTCATAAACTTCACATAGTCATTTTTGTACCTTTTGTTTTTGTCAAACTTCTTTTTCAAAAAAGTTAGCCTTTTTTCAGCCATGTGTTTGCTGTTTGGGAGCAATGGGCGCTGTTTGAATGGGAGAGGCATGGAGTAGTATCCATCACCTTGTTGTGTTGTCTCTTTGCGAAGTAGTTCAAGGAACCACTTGTCCTCTTGTGACATGTATGTTTGGTTGTCGGCAGCTGTTTTTGATTCAGAGAAATCTTGTTGAAGCAAATTTATGATCTCTGCTGAAGGAATATCCTGATTGGGTTTAGTGCTAACTGCAAATGTCACTGCACTGGGTTCATGTGTTGTATGGTTAATATTTGGCAATGTGAGAAGTTGGTGGCATATTTTATCTTGATCATGAGTACTTTGATTCAATGTTTTGCCTACTATACTCCAGCCTATTGGAGTTTTCACAGCATAGGGATCTGTTGCATTTGTGCTCACAAGTGTTTTAATTGGAATCTAAGGCTTTCGAAGTGTCATAGCCTATCAGCATGCCAACTTGGCATTCATTCAATACAGGGAGTTCATTGGCAATTTCTCTCAAATGTGGCCATTGCTCGGCTACTCGTGCTGTTGGTATATGACTTCTATCAAGTGGGATAGCGTCCCTTGAGTATGCTCGCTTGACATGAATTCTTTCAGGGCATTTGTATCCCCTAATTAGTAAGTTTTCATAGACATCACAATTGACACGCTTTGATTTTGTGGTCATTGTGGTGAGTTTGAGTGTGGCAGCCTTTGCCTGTGTCTGCAAGGGAGCTACTGCATGCTTTGTTACAAAGGTTGTATCAGAGATAGTATCAAGCAAAGCATAAACTAACGTTTCACTATTTGGGTTGCTGGCTGTAGAAAGCCAAACAGGTACTACCATGGAGCAAAGGTTTGAGTCAGACTGACTACTATTTTCTCTGCATGTTCGCTCTGTTTCAGTATTCGCTTCAAGTTCCTCAGCTGTGTTGCTGAGTTTAGCGTTAGCATTTGTTTCTCTCATCATGGGAAAACTCTTGTTTTCAGATGCGATGATGTCTTGATTGCTTTTTTGTTTTCCTGATTGTTCGCTTGCCTGGCTTGTGGTTTGTAGTTATCGATGTGCAGTGCAGTTGGATGCGGCTTGCTACATTTCTTGCATGTTGCTTTGTTTTTGCATTCTGAAGACCTATGGAAGGGTTTCAAACAAGCGAAGCACAGTTTATTTTTTGCTATGTATTCTTTCTTTTCAGTATGAAGCATTTTTGCTAACACAAAGCACTCAGTCAGTTTATGATTACCCTTATTGCAGAGCTGACACATGACCTGTGATTCGTTGGCAACTAGCCTAGTTGTGTGTGGTTTTTCTCTGCCATTGTATTTGTTTTGTTCAGGTGGCTTCTGGGTATGAAATGACGCAGTCAATGCTGGGTCATTCAGTATGTCAGCTTCATCATTGAGAAATTGCACAAACATGCTGAAAGAAGGATATTTACTATTTGCCTTTCTAAATTGCACAACAGTGCGTTTCCATCTATTTGCTAACCAATCTGGTAGCTTGTTCATTAGCATAGCATTTTGTTGACAATCGTTAAGAACACTTAGCTCATCAATTTGTTCCATAGCTGTTTCACATTGTCCAAGAAAGTCAGCAAACTTTTGTACTTGTACGTTTTCATTAGCCTTGATTTTTGGCCATTGTTGTAACTTTGACCGGAAAGCTTCTGCTACCGCAAAGTGTGACCCAAAGCGCTCTTTTAGTTTTTTTTTAGCATTGGCATAGGCACTGCTAGAGCTCAAGATAAAGTGTCCACTAATGGCCTCTTTCGCTGGGCCAGCTACATAGCGCTTTAAATAGTGTATTTTATCTGCATCTGGTATGCCTGAATTTTCCACTAAAGCTCTAAATGACACTTCCCAATCAACATACTCAAGTGGGTTTCCATCAAATACTGTTGGCTGCGCAGCTGGCAATCTGCTCATTAGCCATACAGATATAATCTGTATGGCTATTGTTTTAGTAGGTTTTATTATTAGCCATACAGATATAATCTGTATGGCTATTGTTTTAGTAGGTTTTATTATTAGCCATACAGATATAATCTGTATGGCTATTGTTTTAGTAGGTTTTATTATTAGCCATACAGATATAATCTGTATGGCTATTGTTTTAGTAGGTTTTATTATTAGCCATACAGATATAATCTGTATGGCTATTGTTTTAGTAGGTTTTATTAGCCATACAGATATAATCTGTATGGCTATTGTTTTAGTAGGTTTTATTAGCCATACAGATATAATCTGTATGGCTATTGTTTTAGTAGGTTTTATTAGCCATACAGATATAATCTGTATGGCTATTGTTTTAGTAGGTTTTATTATTAGCCATACAGATATAATGTGTATGGCTATTGTTTTAGCTGGTTTTATTATTAGCCATACAGATATAATCTGTATGGCTATTGTTTTAGTAGGTTTTATTATTATTTTTCTTTCGCCGCATTCTAACCACTAGATTTCAGTTTCTGTCTTCTTCTATAACTACAGATTCGCTGATTAGAACTCTCTAAAAATTAGTTGGTTACGTAGGGGTACATCTGGAGATTAACGAAATATTTTTTTTCAAGTTAAAAAAGTTACCACGTCACAGCTATTCCACTTTTCGCACGCCTCTTCAACAGTCATTTTCGTTCAATAAATGCTGAATAACTCTGTCACTTTTCATCTAAACTGCATGATATTTATATGAGGGTGTGCGGCTATGGTAGATGTATACAGGCATCAAAAGTTTTCAATAGCAAGTTTACAAGTTTTTCAAGGAGAGGCAATTTTTAGTGATTTTCAGAAAATTCGAACTTTTTCACTGGAAGAGATTCCGTTCTAAACTGTTGTAATACAAGTAGATATGGCATTTTTTCCCACAGCAGGGGCCTATTACGACGTTATGTCATGACACAACGTTGTTGAGTGAACTGCAGTTTGATCAAGGACGTCGCGTCATGACACAACGTCATAGTCTGCTGGAAGAAATTCCAATATAAACTGTTGGAATACAAGTAGATATGGCAGGTTTTCTCACAGGAGAGGCCTATTAGGACTTTAAGTCATGACACGACGTCTTTAAGCAAGCAGCAGTTTGATCAACAAAGTTGTGAACTGAGCTGCGTAATGACACAACGCCATAGTCTGCTCAAACGAATAGAGGCATTAGCATTGAGTAACTTACGTGGAATGTTGCCAAGTGCATGTGTACTTTGACAGACCATTTAGAGAGTTGCCTGCCACCTCGGAGAAGACAACTCCGAACGAAACACTCATATTGCTCTTTAACTTTTGAACCGTTTGTCACAAGTCACTAAAACTTTTTTTAATCAAAGCCATGTGTGCATGTTTTACAGCCAATAATGCCGCATACAATGGTTTCACACCACTACACGCTCTTCCATGTAAACGCAAAGCAATACCAGTTTTTATTGGTTCTTACGTTGATCATAACCGATCTTGGAAGACACATTGATTAAGTCACATTGACAAACATTCCGAAAAAATAATGAACAGTAGTAATATATGAGCAGAACAGGGTTGCTTATGTTTTTGGATGTTAAACATTATACAGAGAGGACAACTCTTAAGTTATATGTGCATTTATCGTCAATATGCACAGCTTGTCTGATCTAAATGCTATATTCTGTCACTACAGTAATTGCCTAAAACTTTGAAAGATTGGTTGAGAGGGTAACTCCTAAAATAAACCAGTTTCCGTCTTGACAAGGGAAGTTAGTCGTGTAAAAACAATTGAATGCGCTCATAATCATTCAAACCATGAGCCGCTTACTTGGAAAGCTGCCAATTTACTTTGTATCATGTAATTTCATTAATAGCTGCGTTTTCAATCAGATACCGAGAGGATAACTCCTCAAAAAGTGCATTTTCACCATAACTTTTGAACCGTAAGTCGAAAATGGATCATTTTTTTTTCGTCAGACTGAGCATCTGTATGGCTTTTAATTTTTCTACAGAAAAAATAATCTTTTCTAGTTATTATTATTTTTCTTTCGCGAAGTTTCTACTTCTATAACTACAGATTCGCTGATCAAAACTCTCTAAATATTAGTTGGTTACGTAGGTGCACATCTCGAGATTAACGAAATATTTTTTTTCAAGTTGCGAAAAACACCATGTCACAGCTATTCCACTTTCCGCAAGCCTCTTCAACAGCCGTTTTTGTTCAATAAATGCTAAATAGCTCTGTCACTTTTCATCAAAACTGCATGATTTTTATATGAGGGTGTGCAACTATGGTAGATGTACACAGGCATCAAAAGTTCTCAATAGTAAATTTGCAAGTTTTTCAAGGAGAGGCAATTTTCAATGATTTTCAGAAAATTTGAACTTTTTTGCTGGAAGAAATTCCAATCTAAACTGTTGAAATGCAAGTAGATATGGCAGGTTTTCTCACAGGAGAGGCCTATTAGGACGTTATGTCATGACACGACGTTGTTGAGTGAACTGCAGTTTGATCAACAACGTCGCGTCATGACACAACGTCATTGTCTGCTGGAAGAAATTCAAACATAAACTGTTGGAATACAAGTAGATATGACAGGTTTTCTCACAGGAGAGGCCTATTAGGACTTTGAGTCATGACACGCGGTTTTTAAGCAGGCAGCAGTTTGATCAACAACGTTGTGAGCTGAGCTGCGTAATGACACAACGTCATAGTCTGCTCAAACCAATAGAGGCATTAGCATTGAGTAACTTACTTGGAATGTTGCCAAGTGCATGTGTACTTTGACAGACCATTTAGAGCGTTGCCTGCCACCTTGGAGAAGACAACTCCGAAGAAAACACTCATCTTGCTCTTTAACTTTTGAAACGTTTGTCGCAAGTCACTAAAACTTTTTTAATCAAAGCCATGTGTGCATGTTTTACAGCCAATAATGCAGCATACAATGGTTTCACACCACAACACCCTCTTCCATTAAAACTCAAAGCAATACCAGTTTTTATTGGTTCTTACGTTGATCATAACCGATCTTGGAAGACACATTGATTCAGTCATATTGACGAACATTCCGAAAATGTAATGAACAGTAGTAATATATGAGCAGAACAGGGTTGTTTATGTTTTTGAATGTTAAACATTCTACAGAGAGGACAACTCTTAGGTTGCATGTAAATATATCATCAAATTGCGCAGCTTCTCTCATCAAAATATTATGTTCTGTCACTATAGTAACTGCCTGAAACTTTGAAAGTTTTGTTGAGAGGGTAACTCCTAAAATAAACCAGTTTCCGTCTTGACAAGGGAAGTTAGTCGTGTAAAAACAACTGGATGCGTTCATAATCATTCAAAACCATGAGCTGTTTACTTGGAAAGCTGCCAAATTGTTTTGCATCATGTAATTTCATTAATAGCTGCGTTTTCCATCAGATATCAAGAGGATAACTCCTCAAAAATCGCATTTTTCCCCATAACTTTCGAACCGTAAGTCGAAAATGGATCATTCTTTTTTCGTTAGACTGAGCATCTGTATGGCTTTTAATTTTTCTACAGAAAAAATAATCTTTTCTAGGTATTATTATTATTATTTTTCTTTCGCGAACTTTCTTCTTCTATAACTACAGATTCGCTGATCGGAACTCTCTAAAAAATAGTTGGTTACGTAGGGACACATCTGAAATTTTATGAAAGTATTTTTCTCGAGTTAAGAAAGTCACGGTGTCACAGCTATTCCACTTTCCGCAAGCCTCTTCAACAGCCATTTTTGTTCAATAAATGCTAAATAGCTCTGTCACTTTTCATCAAAACTGCATGATTTTTATGTGAGGGTGTGCAGCTATGGTAGATGTACACAGGCATCAAAAGTTTTCAATAGTAAAATTATAAGTTTTTCAAGGAGAGGCAATTTTTAATGATTTTGAGAAAATTTGAACTTTTTTGCTGGAAGAAATTCCAATCTAAACTGTGGAAATACAAGCAGATATGGCATGTTTTCTCACAGGAGAGGCCTATTAGGACGTCATGTCATGACACGACGTTGTTGAGTGAACTGCAGTTTGATCAACGACGTCGCGTCATGACACAACGTCATAGTCTGCTGTAAGAAATTCCAATATAAACTGTTGGAATACAAGTAGATATGGCAGGTTTTCTCACAGGAGAGGCCTATTAGGACTTTAAGTCATGACACGACGCCTTTAAGCAAGCAGCAGTTTGATTAACAACGTTATGAAGTGAGCTGCGTCATGACACAACGTCATAGTCTGCTCAAACCAATAGAGGCATTAGCATTGAGTAACTTACTTGGAATGTTGCCAAGTGCATGTGTACTTTGACAGACCATTTAGAGAGTTGCCTGCCACCTCGGAAAAGACAACTCCAAACAAAACACTTATATTGCTCTTTAACTTTTGAACTGTTTGTCGCAAGTCACTAAGACTTCTTTTAATCAAAGCCATGTGTGCATGTTTTACAGCCAATAATGCTGCATACAATGGTTTCACACCACAACACGCTCTTCCATTAAAACTCAAAGCAATACCAGTTTTTATTGGTTCTTACGTTGATCATAACCGATCTTGGAAGACACATTGATTCAGTGACATCGACTAACATTCCGCAAAAAGTAATGAATGAACAGTAGTAATATATGAGCAGAACAGGGTTGTTTATGTTTTTGAATGTTAAACATTCTACAGAGAGGACAACTCCTAAGTTATATGTACATATATCATCAAATTGCGCAGCTTGTCTCATCTAAATGTTATGTTCTGCCACTGTAGCAACTGCCTAAAAACTTTGAAAGTTTTGTTGAGAGGGTAACTCCTAAAATGAACCAGTTTCCGTCTTGACAAGGGAAGTTAGTCGTATAAAAACAACTTGATGCAATCATAAGTACTCAAGCCATGAGCTGCTTACTTGGAAAGCTGCCAAATTACTTTGCATCATGTAATTTCATTAAAAGCTGCGTTTTCAATCAGATACCGAGAGGATAACTCCTCAAAAAATGCATTTTGCTCCATAACTTTCGAACCGTAAGTCGAATTTGAACAATTTTTTTTCGTTTAACTGTGCATCTGTATGGCTTTTATTTTCTCTACAGAGAAAACATTTTAGTCTAGTTATTATTATTATTATTTTTCTTTCGCGAACTTTCTTCTTCTATAACTACAGATTCGCTGATCGGAACTCTCTAAAAAATAGTTGGTTACGTAGGGACACATCTGAAATTTTATGAAAGTATTTTTCTCGAGTTAAGAAAGTCACGGTGTCACAGCTATTCTACTTTCCGCAAGCCTCTTCAACAGCCATTTTTGTTCAATAAATGCTAAATAGCTCTGTCACTTTTCATCAAAACTGCATGATTTTTATGTGAGGGTGTGCAGCTATGGTAGATGTACACAGGCATCAAAAGTTTTCAATAGTAAGTTTACAAGTTTTTCAAGGAGAGGCAATTTTTAATGATTTTGAGAAAATTCGAACTTTTTTGCTGGAAGAAATTCCAATCTAAACTGTGGAAATACAAGCAGATATGGCATGTTTTCTCACAGGAGAGGCCTATTAGGACGTTATGTCATGACACGACGTTGTTGAGTGAACTGCAGTTTGATCAACAACGTTGCGTCATGACACAACGTCATAGTCTGCTGTAAGAAATTCCAATATAAACTGTTGGAATACAAGTAGATATGGCAGGTTTTCTCACAGGAGAGGCCTATTAGGACTTTAAGTCATGACACGACGACGCCTTTAAGCAAGCAGCAGTTTGATTAACAACGTTATGAAGTGAGCTGCGTCATGACACAACGTCATAGTCTGCTCGAACCAATAGAGGCATTAGCATTGAGTAACTTACTTGGAATGTTGCCAAGTGCATGTGTACTTTGACAGACCATTTAGAGAGTTGCCTGCCACGTCAGAGAAGACAACTCCAAACGAAATACTTATATTGCTCTTTAACTTTTGAACCGTCTGTCGCAAGTCACTAAAACTTTTTTTAATCAAAGCCATGTGTGCATGTTTTACAGCCAATAATGGCGCATACAATGGTTTCACACCACTACACGCTCTTCCATGAAAACGCAAAGCAATACCAGTTTTTATTGGTTCTTACGTTGTTCATAACCGATCATGGAAGACACATTGATTCAGTCACATTGACTAACATTCCGAAAAAAAGTGAACAGTAGTAATATATGAGCAGAACTGGGTTGCTTATCTTTTTGGATGTTGAACATTATACAGAGAGGACAACTTTTAAGTTATATGTGCATTTATCGTCAATATGCACAGTTTGTCTGATCTAAATGTTATATTCTGTCACTACAGTAATTGCCTAAAAACTGTGAAAGATTTTTTGAGAGGGTAACTCCTAAAATAAACCAGTTTCGGTCTTGACAAGGGAAGTTAGTCGTATAAAGACAACTTGATGCAATCATAATCATTCAAACCATGAGCTGCTTACTTGGAAAGCTGCCAAATTGTTTTGCATCATGTAATTTCATTAATAGCTGCGTTTTCCATCAGATACCGAGAGGATAACTCCTCAAAAATTGCAATTTTCTCCATAACTTTCGAACCGTAAGTCGAAAATGGATCATTTTTGTTTCGTCAGACTGAGCATCTGTATGGCTTTTAATTTTTCTACAGAAAAAATAATCTTTTTTAGTTATTATTATTTTTCTTTCGCGAAGTTTCTTCTTCTATAACTACAGATTCGCTGATCAGAACTCTCTAAATATTAGTTGGTTACGTAGGTGCACATCTCGAGATTAACGAAATATTTTTTTTCAAGTTGCGAAAGTCACCATGTCACAGCTATTACACTTTCCGCAAGCCTCTTCAACAGCCGTTTTTGTTCAATAAATGCTAAATAGCTCTGTCACTTTTCATCAAAACTGCATGATTTTTATATGAGGGTGTGCAACTATGGTAGATGTACACAGGCATCAAAAGTTCTCAATAGTAAGTTTGCAAGTTTTTCAAGGAGAGGCAATTTTTAATGATTTTGAGAAAATTCGAACTTTTTTGCTGGAAGAAATTCCAATCTAAACTGTGGAAATACAAGTAGATATGGCATGTTTTCCCACAGCAGGGGCCTATTACGACGTTATGTCATGACACGACGTTGTTGAGTGAACTGCAGTTTGATCAACAACGTCGCGTCATGACACAACGTCATAGTCTGCTGTAAGAAATTCCAATATAAACTGTTGGAATACAAGTAGATATGGCAGGTTTTCTCACAGCAGGGGCCTATTAGGACGTTATGTCATGACACAACGTTGTTGAGTGAACTGCAGTTTGATCAAGGACCTTATGAAGTGAGCTGCGTCATGACACAACGTCATAGTCTGCTCAAACGAATAGAGGCATTAGCGTTGAGTAACTTGCTTGGAATGTTGCCAATTGCAGTTGGATCAACAACGTTATGAACTGAGCTGCGTAATGACGCAACGTCATAGTTCATTCAAGTGAATAGAGGCATTAGCATTAACTAGCTTGCTTGGAATGTTGCCAAATGCATGTGTACTTTGACAGGCAATTCAGAGAGTTGCCTGCCATCTCGGAGAAGAAAACTCCTAACAGAACCCTCATATTGCTTTTTAACTTCTGAACCATTTGTTGCAAGTCACTAAAACTTTTTTTAATCAAAGCCATGTGTGCATGTTTTACAGCCAATAATGCCATATACAATGGTTTCACACCACAACACGCTTTTCCATTAAAACTCAAAGCAATAACAGTTTTTATTGGTTCTTACTTACGTTGATCATAACCGATTTTGGAAGACACATTGATTAAGTCACATTGACAAACATTCCGAAAAAATAATGAACAGTAGTAATGTATGAGCAGAACAGGGATGCTTGTGTGTTTTTGGATGTTAAACATTATACAGAGAGGACAGCTCTTAAGTTATATGTGCATTTATCGTCAATATGCACAGCTTGTCTGATCTAAATGTTATATTCTGTCACTACAGTAATTGCCTAAAAACTTTGAAAGATTGGTTGAGAGGGTAACTCCTAAAATAAACCAGTTTCCGTCTTGACAAGGGAAGTTAGTCGTGTAAAAACAATTGAATGCGCTCATAATCATTCAAACCATGAGCCGCTTACTTGGAAAGCTGCCAATTTACTTTGTATCATGTAATTTCATTAATAGCTGCGTTTTCAATCAGATACCGAGAGGATGACTCCTCAAAAAGTGCATTTTCACCATAACTTTTGAACCGTAAGTCGAAAACGGATCATTTTTTTTTTCGTCAGACTGAGCATCTGTATGGCTTTTAATTTTTCTACAGAAAAAATAATCTTTTCTAGTCTTATTATTATTTTTCTTTCGCCGCATTCTAACCACTAGATTTCAGTTTCTGTCTTCTTCTATAACTACAGATTCGCTAATCAAAACTCTCTAAAAATTAGTTGGTTACGTAGGGGCACATCTGGAGATTAACGAAATATTTTTTTTCAAGTTAGAAAAGTTACCACGTCACAGCTATTCCACTTTTCGCACGCTTCTTCAACAGTCATTTTCGTTCAATAAATGCTGAATAACTCTATCACTTTTCATCAAAACTGCATGATATTTATATGAGGGTGTGCGGCTATGGCAGCTGTACACAGGCATCGAAAGTTTTCAATACCAAGTTTACAAGGTTTTCAAGGAGTGGCAATTTTTAGTGATTTTCAGAAAATTTGAACTTTTTTAGTGGAAGAAATTCCAGTCTAAACTGTTGAAATACAAGTAGATATGGCAGGTTTTCTCACAGGAGAGGCCTATTAGGACTTTAAGTCATGACACGACGTCTTTAAGCAAGCAGCAGTTTGATCAACAACGTTGTGAACTGAGCTGCGTAATGACACAACGTCATAGTCTGCTCAAACGAATAGAGGCATTAGCATTGAGTAACTTACTTGGAATGTTGCCAAGTGCATGTGTACTTTGACAGACCATTTAGAGAGTTGCCTGCCACCTCGGAGAAGACAACTCCGAACGAAACACTTATATTGCTCTTTAACTTCTGAACCGTTTGTCGGAAGTCACTCAAACTTTTTTTAATCAAAATCATGTGTGCATGTTTTACAGCAAATAATGCAACATAACGTGGTTTCACACTACAACACTTTCTTCCATTAAAACTCAAAGAAATACCGGTTTTTATTGGTTCTTACGTTGATCATAACCGATCTTGGAAGACACATTGATTCAGTCACATTGACTAACATTCCGAAAAAAAAATGAACAGTAGTAATATATGAGCAGAACTGTGTTGTTTGTGTTTATTGATGTTAAACATTATACAGAGAGGACAACTCCTAAGTTATATGTACATATAGCATCAAATAGCGCAGCTTGTCTCATCTAAATTTTGTGTTCTGTCACTATAGTAACTGCCTGAAACTTTGAAAGTTCTGTTGAGAGGGTAACTCCAAAAATAAACCAGTTTCCGTCTTGGCAAAGGAAGTTAGTCGTATAAAAACAACTGGATGCGTTCATAATCATTCAAATCATGAGCTGCTTACTTGGAAAGCTGCCAAACTACTTTGCATCATGTACTTGTATTAATAGCAGCGTTTTTAAACAGATACCAAGAGGATAACTCCTCAAAAAATGCATTTTTCTCCATAACTTTTGAACCGTTAGTCGAAAATGGATCATTTTTTTTTCGTCAGACTGAGCATCTGTATGGCTTTTATTCTCTCTACAGAGAAAACATTTTAGTCTAGTTGTACATGGCTTTATTCAAATAAAAATTATTCTACAATGTGCTGTGTGGATGAATGCACCTAGCAAACTTGTAGCTGACTCATATCAGTCAGTGCATGTACACTGCATAGCTCTTTGATAGTGTACAGCCTCTGCTAATGCTAGAATATAAACTGAGTAGTGGAATGATGTCTGGCAGGTTTTATGGCTTGTGGCTGAGCAGAATTGACTGCAACCCCATAAAATTGCTATCAATGGGATACTGGAAGAATATGTTAATAGCAAAAGTCAAATTGAATGAAAACTGCATTGCATTCCTCAAGTAGTGTTTCTACTGAAAGAATTTCCTTGTTTACATGCGTTTTTGTCTACTACGAAAGAATTTGCACACCTAGAAAACTTTTTTTTTACTCACAACATAGAATATTGAATTACCCATCCGGTAGTGGTAGTCATATTTTGCTGTGACGCATAGGTTGTCAGTTACAAGCAAAAACAGCGATTACCCCCATTGTTCCTTATATAAAAATCCCAAAATGTTACCCTTTTTGGAAGGACAACTCCCAATTTTTTTTGGGATTAAACATGCTTGGAAAAGGGTCTATTGGCTCACCGAACTTTGGATCCGTTTGTCCTGAAGTGGTATGAGTTTACTGCATCACTTTACTCTCGTCTTTGTAAGCATGGGTTTCCTGTATTTCCTCTGCTTCTGCCGATAGTGGGAAGTTTCCTTGCTTTTACCTCCTCTCGTGAGTAGAGTTTTTACTGTACAGAACTGGTCTTGTTGTAGGAGTTTGGTTTTCAGACTGATCGGTTTTATTTATTCTTTAGTGCTTAACCGACCGTAAAAACTGTAACAATAAGTAAACAAAGCGTTAAAAAACAGTAATATGACAAGTTGTAATAAAATAATACAAAAATTCGGTGAAGCAATAAAATGTGGTATTATAAAACGTAGATCGTGAAGCAATAAGACTAAAAGCACATTATAATGTCTGAGTAAAATACAGTTAGTAATATTAAAGAAACATACCTCGTGCTCTCACTAGTACAACCAGAACTGTTTTACAACTTTGTGTTTGAGTCAAATTTCGTACATATGATGGCAAGTGACGTAGTGATGCCTTGTAAATAGAACTTAGACTGTTTATTGAATGATGTTAAATCTTCTTTTATACCTTTGGGTAATCTTGCTGTTGACAAATATCTATTACAAAATTGTTGCTAAACTATTAAAAATGGTTTGCAAATGCTAAAATTGGTAAGCATCACTGATTCATGGCTATTATTTTGTTGTGCAAGTTACACATAACACTGGGTGATCTTAGTACGTTCGGGTCATGGTACGCCCAATTAATCATCGGTTACCTATGCAATCGGCAGCCCACACAAACAGCAGCGCACACCGGATCCATAAACAGCTGACCACAAGGTTGCAAAACTGGCTGATTCTGATTTATAAAAACACTATGAATAGGCAAAATAGAACATAATTAAAAAGCAATGAGATTTTGCTTACAATGTATGTATAATGCAATTTATAGTGTTGCTCTTACCTTCTCACAGCTGGGGGGAGGTACGTCTTTTGGTATTGATTGCTTTTTGTTCGCACAGCCCCATCAATAGATACTTTTTCATCCTTACTTTTTTGGGATTGATTGTTGTATATTTGGTTATATCTTAGTAAGTGAAGCATATGTTATAATGAGAACTGTAATAGTCACGGTTTAAAAGATATAATAGGATCAATTATAGTAATACAAAGTGCAGTGTGCAAAAAGAGAAAACTTGTTGTTTGCAAATCTTTTGTTAGTCTTTACTATATACTACACTGTAGTGTAAAAGCAGCAATATCAGACTCACATCCCATGTATATATAATGATATTCCTCCTTCAATTCGATATAGACATCACACTGACACTTTTACTTTTATAAAAGCATGAAACAATCGTTGTGCCTACTTTTTTTTAGATAGTTTCAAGTTTGCAGCAATATCAGTAGTATAGTAGTAGCAGATCTGGATATTGGTGATTTAGGCTAAAATGGTTCTCAAGATTCCTTTTTTTTCGCACCAAGTATCCGTGAGAACCTAAAGGATGAATTTTTGTGTCCACCAGGTATTGATACCCCAGTTTAAGTTAATTGTGTAGCATGATTTTGTATAGCAATATGATCAAGAGTATTGTCTATGTAATTATTGTGCAGAAAATGTTTATACCAAGGTTTGTATGACAGTTTTGATTGTTGTTTGACTGATGGATGAATGCTTTAGACCCGGTTGATATGTTCTCCATTGGCTTTTCACTTGTTTGTCTATTTGATTAAACGCTGGATATAATAATTAGTAGCAAGAGGGGTATAATAGAGTATATAATAACCTTTTAATTGAGTATATAATAAGTGGAGCATCAAAAGAGATTAATCTTTAAAATAAAGCATATTATTGATCGTAGCGTAAAAAGCATAACATTTGTGATAGAGTATCTAATAGAAAGAATAATTCGTAACACAGTCAATCACCTAGCAAGAATTATTGTTACATTCAGGATTAACGATGATGAGAGGATTTTTTTCGTTCATCAGTTCGCTATTTTCTAACACAGACAAACTCATTCCCAAAACATTTTTATATTGTCATAACTGAAAACTCGATAGAAAAGTGATGAAATTGTAGTTGCTGTCAAATTTTGTCAATCAATAAGAGCAGAGCTGCATGAAAAAACAGACCTGCTGACATACCAAACTTGTTCATGTGTGTTCAATGTGTTGGGTTGGTTAGAGACCTGTCAGACATGTATTTGTTAGTATTTCCACATTTTTTGTTGGTATAATTTGCGTCTGTATAACAAAACAGACTTGCTGACAAATTGTAAAGGATTTTGTTGTGATTTGGAGAATACCTTTACCGACAACCGTCAGGAAGTGCCTGTACTGTATAGCAGTAGCAGTACAGTAATGCAGAGTGCAAATAAACACGTAGCGTAGGCTCTCTGTGGAAGGCAGTTGATACGAACAGTAAGCGCTACCGGTATCTTAGTATAGGCTCTCTGTTGTCGAAGGTCTGTATAGAAGACAGACCCGGATGTTAGGTATGATGGTGTGATAGTGATAAAGGCAACTTCTCTGAGCAAGACTAGATACTTTCTCAGGCAAAACTAACTAACTCTGAGTGCTGGACGAAATGCCAAGCTACTTATACAAAGTTATAGCAGTTGAAAAAGAAGATATGTGATTGGCTAACAATAAACTGGCACTGCAGAAAAGATGAATCATAATAAGCTGGCTAAGTATAAAAAAATCACATGCATAAGCTGGCTGATTGATAACTGGTTAGCCGCCAATATTCAAGCGTTAATAATACTAAGTGGTGCCAAACCATAGTGCTCCTTAGCTTGAATCCTTAACTCGTAATCTATTCCATCAACGAGTGTCTGGCTCATCTTCTTCAACTGTACAAGGTACTAGTGCTATCAACCAAACAAGTTTGTGCTTGTTTAGCTAGCGCCTCCACACTCAGAACTCATCTATGTGTGCACTACTTGTTAATCAAACAAGTAGATACATATCTAATGGCTGGCCATACGAGGCGAATTCCATTACACAGGCCGCTTCAACTTTATGTACTTCAGTACTGAAAGTTAACAAGTCATAGAGCGACTGGAATTAGATAGGGGGGGCCGGAGAATATATACAGCGAGAAAATATATATTTATATATATATATAAGGCAAGTCGAGAGAGAGAGGGAAGGATACTGTCGACTACAGAACCCTGTAGTCCAGGAGAGGTGCGCACAAACCAAGTGGAATAGAGGTACATACAGATCGCACGACCCCTGACACAAGACTATGTGTACTTAAGAGTAAAACCACCGTCTGCACAACCGACAGAGGGAGTGAGGAAAGAAAGGCCCATTACCAGGCGAGAGTTCACACAACTGGTGGGTTCACACAACTGTGAAAACACAGACAGAGGGGGTGTGGCACACAATCACTGCGGCTAAAAGAAGAAGGGGGAAAGGCGTCCGCCCTAAAACAGCTGGCCTCTCACCGTTTGCTCGGCCCCGTTGAGACTGGTTGTTTCTCCCTTCAGGAGTTCAGCTTGCCCCCTGAGCTTGGAGATGTCTGAAAGCACACCATACATCACCCTCATCCTGAGGTCCTGGAGCTGAGCTTCCAGCACTGCCGTGCCTCGTTCAATGACAGCGGCCCACCTCATTCTATTCTGCAGGAAGTGTACTGACAGATCAACTCCACCAGGTGGAGGTTTTGTGGAATGAAGTACAGCAGGAACAGGGGGTGAGGAAACTTTAGACACTGCCAGGGGTGTAGAGACAGGGAGAAGGAAAAATGGGGGTTACAACCATAGCCTCGAAACAAGGAGCAGTAACCATACATGGTTTCTTGGGAATCCGGTAGCCTGCAAGGGGAATGTCCATGAGTGGAACAATTCCGGACTGTGGAGTAGGGGGTTCCGGCAGGGGTGGAGCCATGGCTGTGGAGCCTGTCAAAGTTGACGAGGGTACTCTAGATGGTATCTTACTTGTCTGGGTAGGCTTACAGGGGCAAAAGGCAGCAGGCGCTGTCCAGCTCTGATACGGCAGAAGGTTGGGTAGCTTTCACCATCCACGACATAGATGTAACCTAGCCGCTGAGTACGATCGGAGTCCTCTGGGACACCCCTCTTCTTCTGGTGCCCACACACTTTGTCTCTGCTACTGCTAGAGTACTGGCAGTGACAGAAGTACTGCACAAAGTGTTGGTGTGCGTGCACAAAAATCTGCCGCATGTTCTTTGCCTGGAACTTGCACGGAGGGCAGATGTTGTGCCTCGCTATTTTCAGCTGTTTCTGACTGGCCTTCTCTATAGAGGGAGCAATCCATTGGAGGAGCCGACCGGTGAACGGGGGTTTATTTCCATTGGAGTGAGGAGCCACTACTTCCTTTGTCACCGTAGACGAAGAGGGACGGGTTGTAGCAACATCCACTAGCTGGATGATCGGGGTAGGAGCTGAAGAAGAAGACTCATCTTTCTGTAGTGGAACAGGGGAAGAAGCAGGCACCGGTGCCAGAGGCACTGTTCAACTCCTCTGTCTGCGCTTGGAGGGCATCATGTCCTTGATTGGCACCTGCGGACCTGGCTGGGGGTTGACAGCTCTCACTGCCAACAGAGGGAGTGCCGGCTCAGAGGAGGGGGTGGCTGAAAAAGAGTTGCTCTGTTTAGGGAGCCCAGCCAAGAGCGATGCTCCTCTCCTCTTACTTGGCACTATCTTGCCCAGCGACTACATGCGTTCACGGGTGACTTTGTGAAGCATGCGAGTGTCAGCAACTGGCTTATCATGAGCAGTCACTGCGCTGGAGCTCGACCCCGTATCACACAGGAGCGAGAGGAGGGGGTTTCAGACGAAAGAAGGGATACTCACCGCCTGTGAGAGGTCGGAGTACCACGGAGAACGAAGATGATGAGCACTGTGTTGGTTAAACTCTGACTATAAGACAGAGTGGCCGGTACAGTGGAAACACTGGGAGGAAGGGAGGTAGTTGGGAGCGGTGGAAACTCCGTATGCTGCTGGGGAGGGGGTAGTGGAGTGCCAATGGGTCACGAGGCGAGCCGTGCCTACATACCCAGCTTTCCACAAGAGCAGCCTGGTAATCAACTCCTAAGAGAGCACCCTCTCTCTCAGCTTTCTCTGCACAGGATGCTAGAGTAGCAGGCGTATTCACCTGCACAGAAGGGGAAGGTCGAACGGAACTTCGAACAGACGAAAGAAGAGCAGAGGGGGGTGGCTGCTCAGCATCAGCAGAACTCTCCATGAAAAATTCCTCCTCTTCTTCTAGCTGTAAGACTCCATCCTTTGGATCCGGTAGAACGTCCATAGAGCAATCCATCTTGGTAGTAGAGTAAGAATCAGTAACAGAGATGAGAACACGTCTTGACACTGTGAGAAGTTGCAAACCAATGGTCGGCTGGACTGTCCTTGACCAACGCCTTGGTCAACAGTGGGCATTGGTGGATGAGCAACAATGAAATGATTAATGGGGGCAGTGTTTGTGCACCAGTATCTGTTTGTTGGAGGAAGGTACATTCTTGGAGATAGACTGTTCTCTTTCTAATGATGCCCAGTGCGAGGGATAGCTACATCCCATTGGAAACTATTCCCCTTTCTGTATGGCAACTTATTCTCATAAGAGAAGTAATAATCCAACTTCATGTCTCTATGGCTTGGTGGAATTTTCTGCCAGAAGTTGAATCTTTGCAAGTAGCTGTACTGGATCCTGGCCTTCCTTCTGATACCCAGTTTGCACAGTTTTTTGTCAAAACTCTGCCTGGAGAACCGCTCAAACCTCAGATACTCTCTTACTTTCTATTCCTGTATCCACTCTTGTGTTTGTTGTGATTGCACAACATAGTGGCTGACCATAGTGTGTAAGAGGGCCCACGTCCTGGCATGATTATTGTACTTGCACACTGAGCGGCAGATTCTCAGTCTGTGTGGGCAGTGGAGCTGTCTCAGTTCTTGGAAGAGACAACTCCTGTACAATTTGATCATTTCTGGCCAAATTGCTTGTTCGATTCTCATCAAACTTGCTGAAAACAACTGATGGGGTGGCCTGAGTCTGCCTGTCTGGCCGCTTTAAATTTGGCGCACTTTTGCTAAGAGGAGGAGACAACTTCTGCATGTTCTGGTCATTCCTGACCAAACCGCTTGCTCCATTCTCATCAAACTTGCTGAGAGCAACTGGTGGGGTGGCCTGCTTCTGTTTGCTTGGCCGCTCCAAACTTAGTGCAATACCGCCAGGATGAGGAGACAATTCTGTATCAAAAGGTGATTTTGACGGGGTTAGTGCCAGTAGGTGAGTCAAGGATGTAGGTACTACTTTAGCGTGGTTTCAAACTACACCACTCTGATGCGCTTGTTGGAGAACTCTAACCAAGTACTGGAAATGAATGGAGAACACAGGACTACAGATGGCAATGTTGTTGGGGTGAGGCAGCAACGTCCTACAACAGATGACTGGCAACACCGCTTCGCTTGGTGCTGGGGGGTGAGTGGCAGTAGGAGGTTCTCTTGGACACAGCTCGGTCAAGCCAAGGGGAAGACTGCTCTGTGTGGTAGTCTTGCACAGGTTGGCTGGCTCTATGCTTGGAGACAGCTGTGCTGTATTGAGACTTCTTACACTATTTATCAGCTGGGTGCCATGTTTGTCCGTGCATTGCATCCCTCTGCCTGCTATGACTATTTCGCACTCACTGACTTTGAGACGACAGTCATTACCTGTGAGGAATGGCATGCCCAAGAAGGCATCCTCGTTTATCTGGCTAACTGCGAACGTGACTGAAGTATTCATATCCCGTCATTGTAAAGTGGTTGTCACCGTACCGTGGAAGGGGATTTGAGTGCCAACTTTCATAATTCCATATGACTCACTCTTTCATATGGCCTTCTTTATTGTCTGTGGTAACAGATCGAAGATGTGTTTTGACAGGATATTGGTAGTGTACCCTGTGTCAACAAGGAGGGTGACTGGCCTGTTTTCTAGTTTGCCAGGAAGGAAGTAGCTGCCTCTATACGGCCTTTCTACTTCAGCATTGGGTAGGTGAGCAGGTGGCACCTTAGCTGCTCGAGAAGGGAAGGCAGTGCTCTATCCTTAGGGTGTGTAGGGCACTCCATTTCCTGACTGACTGGCATGACTGCTGCCTGCCGGCTCTGGGCTACAACAGACTTGTGCTTTGGTAGCCCTGCAAGCTGTACGGGTGGAATCTCTAGTAGTGATGGGATGGCTGGGAGAGGGCTTTTCTGCTCACTTGCTTCATCAGTGCATTTACTCATTGCAGGAAGTGACATCGTCTCAAAAGGGGGTCCTGGAAATCCGGTAGGAGAGGCAGAAGGTCTTACGTTACCCTTCTTGCTTCCCATTGACTCTTTCTTCTCCAGGGGTGGCCAGTCTGAGGCGGTGGAGTACACAGGGTTGCGTTTCTCGATTCTCTCTAGCTAATTTTTCTACCTTTTTACCTTGCCGCAGGTAGCCGGTGAGGTAGCTACTGTGCGCACTTCCCGTTTCCCGACACAGGCTTTGCTTTAGTTTTAACGACTGCCTTTTGTCTCACGGAACAACCTTACTGTAATGGCGTGCCTGTTCACAACTCCAACACTGTGGGGTACCCATGGTGCTGTAGTAGGAGGTGGCTGCTAACCGGCAGGAAGGAAACGTGCTACGGAAGAGTGATATGCTGCAGGCTGAGCCTGAGCAGGAGGCTGCATCAATGTATGATATGCAGGGGTTGTGTGATGCGAGGGAGCATACACGGTAAGAAGGGGAGGTGCATGTACTGTTTGCTGCCACTGTCTCAACTGTTTTATTTCGGTGGCCATGTCCTGGACCTAGTCATTGCACCATCAGGTACTGGTGTTGGCTGCAGGGGTGGAGAAATGTAACTCACCAAAGGGTAACTGCTCGCAGCTACATAGGGGTGCCCTGTCTCTCTCAGAATTGGCTACAGCAGCTGTTTGGAAATGACAGTACTGGGCCATGGAAGGTTTGCAGTATTCCTCCTCCGAATCTTCATCGTCTTTGTCATACGCTCCTTCTTTTATCATTTTAACTTTGGTTGGCTTGGTGTCTGATACTGTTCTTATGTAGAGGAACTCATCCCCGGCACAAACAGCTTCTTTAAGGCTCTGAGGATTCATGGCTAACAGATAACGCTGTAGATACAAGTGACCCAGGGTAGACATGAACGTCTCTAGCACCATTCTCTCTACACTTTTAGCTGGCAAATCTTCATAGGGAGTTCATACCAATCTCTTCACTTCATTGGCGTGTTCCTGGAGTGGTTATTTCTTCAGGTGTGCTATTGTTTTTAAAGCTTTACAGCGCGTAAGGCCAAAACGAGCATGGAGGTTGGTAAACAAGCCTGTAGGTTGTTGGGCCTGCCACAATCCACTGCTTCCCCATGGAGTGCTTCCCTGACATAGAGCAGCACCGTGTGAGCGTTCCAATCATTGGCTTTGGCAACTTCTATGAATCGAGTAATGAAGTACTCCACGTCGCCCTGTCAGTTGAAAAGGGAGGGGTACGAAGTTGTAGTACGTCCTGTAATATCTGTGCCAGCCGCTCTAGAGTTGCATCTTCAGGGGTGCCTGCCAGCAGTCGTCCTGCACTCCTGACTCTCTGTGCAGCCATCCAAAGGGGGAGTGGCTGTATTTTCTCTCAGCAGGGTGTTCAACTGTAGTGGAAGACAAATCTTCTGGTAGGTGACCGTGCTGGATGAGGAACTGTGATGTCTGTAGCTCACTTCAGGGCAGACAGTGTTCAGCTTCAGCAAGAGGCACGGGTGCCATAGTTTCTCATTGCTGTAGGAGGACTGCTCTGTCAAGTGGGGGAGGGGCATTTGCCATAGGATCAGAGTAAAGGGGGAACAGTGTCCGGGGGTGGTAGTGGGGTGATCTACTGGATCAATGTATGAAAGAGAATTCACTACTACTCGGGGAGAAAGAAAGAGTAGAAGTGTGTTTTGCCGTTGGCTCACTTCCTAACAGTGTCTCTCGTTCACGAGAACATCCCACCGATGCCACCAATGTAAAGGATTTCGTTGTGATTTCGAGAATACCTTCACTGACAACTGTTAGAAAGAGCCTGTACTGTATGGCAATAGCAGTACGGTAATACAGAGTGCAAATAGACTGGTAGCGTAAGCTCTCTGTGGAAGGCAGTTGATAAAAACAGTAAGCTCTACTGGTATGGTAGTGTATGCTCTCTGTTGTTAGTTATGCAACCGATAGTGTTACTGGCAACCGGCCTCACTAAGCACACGAGGTTTTAGATTAATAATAATTTATTAGTTATAACACAAAAGCTTGCCGGAGAAATAGTCCTCACAAGCGTACAATAACTTGACCCTCTTAGACAACACTAAGTCTCTACCAGCAATTGCTGACACTCCTCTGAGCAAGAATAGTTACTTTCTCAGGCAAAACTAAACTAACTCTGAGCGCTGGGTGAACTGCCTTGCGATTTATACTAAATCATAGCAGTTGAAAAATGAGATATGTGATTGGCTAGCAATAAACTGGCACTTCAGAAAAGATGAATCATAGTAGGCTGGCTAACTATAGAAAAATCACATGCAAAATCTGGCTTGATAACTGGCTAGACGCCAATATTCATTGTTAATAATAACAAGTGCCTGCAAACTATAGTGCTCCTTAACTTGAAACCTTAACTCGTAATCTTGTCCATCAAGAGGTGCCTGGCTCCCTTTCTTCAACTGTGCAAGTTACTAGTGCTATCAACCAAACAAGCTTGTGCTTGTTTAGCTAGCGCCTCCATGCTCATTACTCATCCATGCGTGCACTACATGTTAATCAAACAAGTAGATACAGATCACCAGGCGACTTCCATTACAATATTACATTGTTGTTTGTTGTTAGCCATACAGATATAATCTGTATGGCTATTGTTTTAGCTGGTTTTATTATTAGCCATACAGATATAATCTGTATGGCTATTGTTTTAGTAGGTTTTATTATTAGCCATACAGATATAATCTGTATGGCTATTGTTTTAGTAGGTTTTATTATTAGCCATACAGATATAATCTGTATGGCTATTGTTTTAGTAGGTTTTATTATTAGCCATACAGATATAATCTGTATGGCTATTGTTTTAGTAGGTTTTATTAGCCATACAGATATAATCTGTATGGCTATTGTTTTAGCTGGTTTTATTAGCCATACAGATATAATCTGTATGGCTATTGTTTTAGTAGGTTTTATTATTATTAGCCATACAGATATAATCTGTATGGCTATTGTTTTTGCTGGTTTTATTAGCCATACAGATATAATCTGTATGGCTATTGTTTTAGTAGGTTTTATTATTATTATTATTATTATTATTTTTCTTTCGCGAACTTTCTTCTTCTATAACTACAGATTCGCAGATCGGAACTCTCTAAAAAATAGTTGGTTACGTAAGGACACATCTGAAATTTTATGAAAGTATTTTTCTCGAGTTAAGAAAGTTACGGTGTCACAGCTATTCCACTTTCCGCAAGCCTCTTCAACAGCTATTTTTGTTCAATAAATGCTAAATAGCTCTGTCACTTTTCATCAAAACTGCATGATTTTTATATGGGGGTGTGCAGCTGTGGTATATGTACACAGGCATCAACAGTTTTCAATAGTAAGTTTACAAGTTTTTCAAGGAGAGGCAATTTTTAATGATTTTGAGAAAATTTGAACTTTTTTGCTGGAAGAAATTCCAATTTAAACTGTTGAAATTACAGGTAGATATGGCGTGTTTTCTCACAGGAGGGGCCTATTAGGACGTTATGTCATGACACGACGTTGTTGAGTGAACTGCAGTTTGATCAAGGGCGTTGCGTCATGACACACCGTCATAGTCTGCTGGAAGAAATTCCAATATGAACTGTTGGAATACAAATAGATATGGCAGGTTTTCTCACAGGAGAGGCCTATTAGGACTTTAAGTCATGACACGACGTCTTTAAGCAAGCAGCAGTTTGATCAACGTCGTTGTGAAGTGAGCTGTGTAATGACAGAACGTCATAGTCTGCTCAAATGAATAGAGCCATGAGCATTGAGTAACCTACTTGGAATGTTGCCAAGTGCATGAGTACTTTGACATACCATTTAGAGAGTTGCCTGCCATCTCGGAAAAGATAACTCCGAACAAAACACTTATATTGCTCTTTAACTTTTGAACCGTTTGTCGCAAGTCACTAAAACTTTTTTTAATCAAAGCAATGTGTGCATGTTTTACAGCCAATAATGCCGCATACAATGGTTTCACACCACAACAAGCTCTTCCATTTAAACTCAAAGAAATACCAGTTTTTATTGGTTCTTATGTTGATCATAACCGATCTTGGAAGACACATTGATTAAGTCACATTGACTAACATTCCGAAAAAATAATGAACAGTAGTAATATATGAGCAGAACAGGGTTGCTTATGTTTTTGAATGTTAAACATTCTACAGAGAGGACAACTCTTAGGTTGCATGTAGATATATCATCAAATTGCGCAGCTTCTCTGATCAAAATATTATGTTCTGTCACGATAGTAACTGCCTGAAACTTTGAAAGTTTTGTTGAGAGGGTAACTCCTAAAATAAACCAGTTTCCGTCTTGACAAGGGAAGTTAGTCGTGTAAAAGCAACTGGATGCGTTCATAAGCATTCAAACCATGAGCTGTTTACTTGGAAAGCTGCCAAATTGTTTTGCATCATGTAATTTCATTAATAGCTGCGTTTTCCATCAGATACCGAGAGGATAACTCCTCAAAAATCGCATTTTTCCCCATAAATTTCGAACCGTAAGTCGAAAATGGATCATTTTTTTTTCGTCAGACTGAGCATCTGTATGGCTTTTAATTTTTCTACAGAAAAAATAATCTTTTCTAGTTATTATTATTATTATTTTTCTTTCGCGAAGTTTCTTCTTCTATAACTACAGATTCGCTGATCAGAACTCTCTAAATATTAGTTGGTTACGTAGGTGCACATCTCGAGATTAACGAAATATTTTTTTTCAAGTTGCGAAAGTCACCATGTCACAGCTATTCCACTTTCCGCAAGCCTCTTCAACAGCCGTTTTTGTTCAATAAATGCTAAATAGCTCTGTCATTGTTCATCCAAACTGCATGATTTTTATATGAGGGTGTGCAGCTATGGTAGATGTACACAGGCATCAAAAGTTTTCAATAGTAAGTTTACAAGTTTTTCAAGGAGAGGCAATTTTTAATGATTTTGAGAAAATTTGAACATTTTTGCTGGAAGAAATTCTAATCTAAACTGTGGAAATACAAGTAGATATGGCGTGTTTTCTCACAGGAGGGGCCTATTAGGACGTTATGTCATGACACGATGTTGTTGAGTGAACTGCAGTTTGATCAACAACGTCGCGTCATGACACAACGTCATAGTCTGCTGGAAGAAATTCCAATCTAAACTGTGGATATACAAGTAGATATGGCATGTTTTCCCACAGGAGGGGCCTATTACGACGTTATGTCATGACACGACGTAGTTGAGTGAACTGCAGTTTGATCAAGGACGTTATGAAGTGAGCTGCGTCATGACACAACGTCATAGTCTGCTCAAACGAATAGGGCATTAGCATTGAGTAACTTACTTGGAATGTTGCCAAGTGCATGGGTACTATGACAGACCATTTAGAGAGTTGCCTGCCACCTCGGAGAAGACAACTCCAAACAAAAGACTTACATTGCTCTTTAACTTTTGAATCATTTGTCGCAACTCACTAAAACTTTTTTCAATCAAAGCCATGTGTGCATGTCTTACAGCCAATAATGCCGCATACAATGGTTTCACACCGCAACACGCTGTTCCATTAAAACTCAAAGCAATACCAGTTTTTATTGATTGTTACGTTGATCATAACCAATCTTGGAAAAAACTTCAATTCAGTCACATCGACTAACATTCCGCAAAAAGTAATGAATGAACAGTAGTAATATATGAGCAGAACAGTGTTGTTTGTGTGTATTGATGTTTTACATTATACAGAGAGGACAACTCCCAAGTTAAATGTACATATATCATCAAATTGCGCAGCTTGTCTCATATAAATGTTATGTTCTGTCACTTTAGTAACTGCCTAAAAACTTTAAAAGTTTTGTTGAGAGGGTAACTCCAAAAATAAACCAGTTTCCGTCTTGACAAGGAAAGTTAGTCGTGTAAAAACAACTGGATGCGTTCATAATCATTCAAACCATGAGCTGCTTACTTGGAAAGCTGCCAAATTACTTTGCAACATGTATTTTCATTAATAATTGCGTTTTCAATCACATACCGAGAGGATAACTCCTCAAAATATGCATTTTTCTCCATAACTTTTGAACCGTAAGTGGAAAATGGATCATTTTTTTTTCGTCAGACTGAGCATCTGTATGGCTTTTAATTTTTCTACAGAAAAAATAACTTTTTCTAGTCTTATTATTATTTTTCTTTCGCCGCATTCCAACCACTAGATTTCAGTTTCTGTCTTCTTCTATAACTACAGATTCGCTGATTAGAACTCTCTAAAAAATAGTTGGTTACGTAGGGGTACATCTGGAGATTAACGAAATATTTTTTTTCAAGTTAAAAAAGTCACGGTGTCACAGCTATTCCATTTTCCGCAAGCCTCTTCAACAGCCATTTTTGTTCAACAAATGCTGATTAGCTCGGACATTGTTCATCCAAACTGCATGATTTTTATACGAGGGTGTGCAGCTATGGTAGATGTACACAGGCATCAAAAGTTTTCAATAGTAAGTTTACAAGTTTTTCAAGGAGAGGCAATTTTCAATGATTTTGAGAAAATTTGAACTTTTTTGCTGGAAGAAATTCCAATCTAAACTGTGGAAATACAAGTAGATATGGTATGTTTTCCCACAGGAGGGGCCTATTAGGACGTTATGTCATGACACGACGTTGTTGAGTGAACTGCAGTTTGATCAACAACGTCGCGTCATGACACAACGTCATAGTCTGCTGTAAGAAATTCCAATATAAACTGTTGGAATACAAGTAGATATGGCAGGTTTTCTCACAGGAGAGGCCTATTAGGACTTTAAGTCATGACACGACGTTATAGTCTGCTCAAACGAATAGAGGCATTAGCGTTGAGTAACTTGCTTGGAATGTTGCCAAGTGCAGTTGGATCAACAGCGTTATGAACTGAGCTGCGTAATGACGCAACGTCATAGTTAGTTCAAGTGAATAGAGGCATTAGCATTAACTAGCTTGCTTGGAATGTTGCCAAGTGCATGCGTACTTTGACGTACCATTTAGAGAGTTGCCTGCCAACTCGGAGAAGACAACTCCGAACAAAACCCTTATATCGCTCTTTAACTTTTGAACTGTTTGTCGCAAGTCACTAAAACTTTTTTTAATCAAAGCCAAATGTGCATGTTTTACAGCCAATAATGCCGCATACAATGGCTTCACACCACAACACGCTGTTCCATTAAAACTCAAAAAAATACCAGTTTTTTGGTTGGTTCTTACGTCAATCATAACAGATCTTAGAACACACATTGATTCAGTCACATTGACTAACATTCCGAAAAAATAATGAACAGTAGTAATATATGAGCAGAACAGTGTTGTTTGTGTGTATTGATGTTAAGCATTATACAGAGAGGACAACTCCTAAGTTACATGTACATATATCATCAAACTGCGCAGCTTGTCTCATCTAAATGTTATGTTCTGTCACTATAGTAACTGCTTAAAAACTTGGAAAGTTTTGTTGAGAGGGTAACTCCAAAAATAAACCAGTTTCCGTCTTGACAAGGAAAGTTGGTCTTGTAAAAACAACTGGATGCGTTCATAATCATTCAAACCATGAGCTGCTTACTTGGAAAGCTGCCAAATTGTTTTGCATCATGTAATTTCATTAATAGCTGCGTTTTCCATCAGATACCGAGAGGATAACTCCTCAAAAATTGCATTTTTCTCCATAACTTTCGAACCGTAAGTCGAAAATGGATCATTTTTTTTCCGTCAGACTGAGCATCTGTATGGCTTTTAATTTTTCTACAGAAAAAATAATCTTTTCTAGTTATTATTATTATTATTATTATTTTTCTTTCGCGAACTTTCTTCTTCTATAACTACAGATTCGCTGATCGGAACTCTCTAAAAATTAGTTGGTTACGTAGGGACACATCTGAAATTTTATGAAAGTATTTTTCTCGAGTTAAGAAAGTCATGGTGTCACAGCTATTCCACTTTCCGCAAGCCTCTTCAACAGCCATTTTTGTTCAATAAATGCTAAATAGCTCTGTCACTTTTCATCAAAACTGCATGATTTTTACGTGAGGGTGTGCAGCTATGGTAGATGTACACAGGCATCAAAAGTTTTCAATAGTAAGTTTACAAGTTTTTCAAGGAGAGGCAATTTTTAATGATTTTGAGAAAATTTGATGTTTTTTGCTGGAAGAAATTCCAATCTAAACTGTGGAAATACAAGCAGATATGGCGTGTTTTCTCACAGGAGGGGCCTATTAGGACGTTATGTCATGACACGACGTTGTTGAGTGAACTGCAGTTTGATCAACAACGTCGCGTCATGACACAACGTCATAGTCTGCTGTAAGAAATTCCAATATAAACTGTTGGAATACAAGTAGATATGGCAGGTTTTCTCACAGGAGGGGCCTATTAGGACGTTATGTCATGACACAACGTTGTTGAGTGAACTGCAGTTTGATCAAGGACCTTATGAAGTGAGCTGCGTCATGACACAACGTCATAGTCTGCTCAAACGAATACAGGCATAAGCGTTGAGTAACTTGCTTGGAATGTTGCCGATTGCAGTTGGATCAACAACGTTATGAACTGAGCTGCGTAATGACGCAACGTCATAGTTCATTCAAGTGAATAGAGGCATTAGCATTAACTAGCTTGCTTGGAATGTTGCCAAATGCATGTGTACTTTGACAGGCAATTCAGAGAGTTGCCTGCCATCTCGGAGAAGAAAACTCCTAACAGAACCCTCATATTGCTTTTTAACTTGTGAACCATTTGTTGCAAGTCACTAAAACTTTTTTTAATCAAAGCCATGTGTGCATGTTTTACAGCCAATAATGCCATATACAATGGTTTCACACCACAACACGCTTTTCCATTAAAACTCAAAGCAATAACAGTTTTTATTGGTTCTTACTTACGTTGATCATAACCGATTTTGGAAGACACATTGATTCAGTCACATTGACTAACATTCCGAAGAAAAAATGAACAGTAGTAATATATGAGCAGAACTGTGTTGTTTGTGTGTATTGATGTTAAACAGAGAGGACAACTCCTAAGTTATATTAACATATGTCATCAAATTGCGCAGCTGGTCTCGTCTAATTGTTATGTTCTGTCACTATAGTAACTGCCTAAAAACTTTGAAAGTTTTGTTGAGAGGGTAACTCCTAAAATAATTCAATTTCCGTCTTGGTCAGGCAATTTGGGCGTATAAAAACAACTTGATGCGTTCATAATCATTCAAGCCATGAGCTGCTTACTTGGAAAGCTGCCAACTTTCTTTGTACCATGTAAAGTTACTAATAGTTGCCTTTTCAGATGGATTCCGAGAGGATAACTCCTTAAAATATGCATTTTTCTCCATAACTTTTGAACCGTAAGTCGAATTTGAACAATTTTTTTTTCGTTGAACCGTGCATCTGTATGGCTTTTATTTTCTCTACAGAGAAAACATTTTAGTCTAGTTATTATTATTATTATTTTTCTTTCGCGAAGTTTCTTCTTCTATAACTACAGATTCGCTGATCAGAACTCTCTAAATATTAGTTGGTTACGTAGGTGCACATCTCGAGATTACCGAAATATTTTTTTTGAAGTTGCGAAAGTCACCATGTCACAGCTATTCCACTTTCTGCAAGCCTCTTCAACAGCCATTTTTGTTCAATAGATGCTAAATAACTCTCTCACTTTTCATCAAAACTGCATGATTTTTACATGGGGGTGTGCAGCTATGGTAGATGTACACAGGCATCAAAAGTTTTCAATAGTAATTTTACAAGTTTTTCAAGGAGAGGCAATTTTGAATGATTTTGAGAAAATTTGAACTTTTTTGCTGGAAGAAATTCCAATTTAAACTGTTGAAATTACAAGTACATATGGCATGTTTTCCTACAGGAGAGGCCTATTACGACGTTATGTCATGACACGACGTTGTTGAGTGAACTGCAGTTAGATCAACGACGTCGCGTCATGACACAACGTCATAGTCTGCTGTAAGAAATTCCAATATAAACTGTTGGAATACAAGCAGATATGGCAGGTTTTCTCACAGGAGAGGCCTATTAGGACTTTAAGTCATGACACGACGTCTTTAAGCAAGCAGCAGTTTGATCAACAACGTTGTTAACTGAGCTGCGTAATGACACAACGTCATAGTCTGCTCAAACGAATATAGACACTTGCATTGAGTAACTTACTTGGAATGTTGCCAAGTGCATGGGTACTTTGACAGACCATTTAGAGAGTTGCCTGCCACCTCGGAGAAGACAACTCCGAACGAAACACTTATATTGCTCTTTAACTTTTGAACCGTTTGTCGCAAGTCACTAAAACTTTTTTTAATCAAAGCCATGTGTGCATGTTTTACAGCCAATAATGCCGCATACAATGGTTTCACACCACTACACGCTCTTCCATGAAAACTCAAAGCAATACCAGTTTTCATTGGTTCTTACGTTGTTCATAACCGATCTTGGAAGACACATTGATTCAGTCACATTGATTAACATTCCGAAAAAAATGAACAGTAGTAATATATGAGCAGAACTGGGTTGCTTATGTTTTTGGATGTTAAACATTATACAGAGAGGACAACTTTTAAGTTATATGTGCATTTATCGTCAATATGCACAGCTTGTCTGATCTAAATGTTTTATTCTGTCACTACAGTAATTGCCTAAAAACTTTGAAAGATTTGTTGAGAGGGTAACTCCTAAAATAAACCAGTTTCCGTCTTGACAAGGGAAGTTAGTCGTGTAAAAACAACTGGATGGGTTCTTAATCATTCAAACCATGAGCTGCTTACTTGGAAAGCTGCCAAATTGTTTTGCATCATGTAATTTCATTAATAGCTGCATTTTCCATCAGATACCGAGAGGATAAATCCTCAAAAATCGCATTTTTCTCCATAACTTTCGAACCGTAAGTCGAAAATGGATCATTTTTTTTTCCGTCAGACTGAGCATCTGTATGGCTTTTAATTTTTCTACAGAAAAAATAATCTTTTCTAGTTATTATTTTTCTTTCGCCGCATTCTAACCACTAGATTTCAGTTTCTGTCTTCTTCTATAACTACAGATTCGCTGATTAGAACTCTCTAAAAATTAGTTGGTTACGTAGGGGTACATCTGGAGATTAACGAAATATTTTTTTTCAAGTTAAAAAAGTTACCACGTCACAGCTATTCCACTTTTCGCACGCCTCTTCAACAGTCATTTTCGTTCAATAAATGCTGAATAACTCTGTCACTTTTCATCTAAACTGCATGATATTTATATGAGGGTGTGCGGCTATGGTAGATGTATACAGGCATCAAAAGTTTTCAATAGCAAGTTTACAAGTTTTTCAAGGAGAGGCAATTTTTAGTGATTTTCAGAAAATTTGAACTTTTTCACTGGAAGAGATTCCGTTCTAAACTGTTGAAATACAAGTAGATATGGCATGTTTTCCCACAGCAGGGGCCTATTACGACGTTATGTCATGACACAACGTTGTTGAGTGAACTGCAGTTTGATCATGAACGTCGCGTCATGACACAACGTCATAGTCTGCTGGAAGAAATTCCAATATAAACTGTTGGAATACAAGTAGATATGGCAGGTTTTCTCACAGGAGAGGCCTATTAGGACTTTAAGTCATGACACGACGTCTTTAAGCAAGCAGCAGTTTGATCAACAACGTTGTGAACTGAGCTGCGTAATGACACAACGTCATAGTCTGCTCAAACGAATAGAGGCATTAGCATTGAGTAACTTACTTGGAATGTTGCCAAGTGCATGTGTACTTTGACAGACCATTTAGAGAGTTGCCTGCCACCTCAGAGAAGACAACTCCAAACAGAACCCTTATATTGCTCTTTAACTTTTGGACCGTTTGTCACAAGTCACTAAAACTTTTTTTAATCAAAGCCATGTGTGCATGTTTTACAGCCAATAATGCCGCATACAATGGTTTCACACCACAACACGCTGTTCCATTAAAACTCAAAGAAATACCAGTTTTTATTGGTTCTTACGTCAATCATAACCGATCTTGGAACACACATTGATTCAGTCACATCGACTAACATGCCGAAAAAAAAATGAACAGTAGTAATATATGAGCAGAACTGTGTTGTTTGTGTGTATTGATGTTAAACATTATACAGAGAGGACAACTCCTAAGTTATATTACCATATATCATCAAATTGCGCAGCTGGTCTCATCTAGTTGTTATGTTCTGTCACTATAGTAACTGCGTAAAAACTTTGAAAGTTTTGTTGAGAGGGTAACTCCTAAAATAAATCAATTTCCGTCTTGGTCAGGCAATTTGGGCGTACCAAAACAACTTGATGCGTTCATAATCATTTAAGCCATGAGCTGCTTACTTGGAAAGCTGCCAACTTTCTTTGTACCATGTAAAGTTACTAATAGTTGCCTTTTCAGATGGATTCCGAGAGGATAACTCCTCAAAAAATGCATTTTGATCCATAACTTTTGAACCGTAAGTCGAATTTGAACAATTTTTTTTTCTTTCATTGAACCGTGCATCTGTATGGCTTTTATTTTCTCTACAGAGAAAACATTTTAGTCTAGTTATTATTATTATTATTATTATTATTTTTCTTTCGCAAACTTTCTTCTTCTATAACTACAGATTCGCTGATCGGAACTGTCTAAAAAATAGTTGGTTACGTAGGGACACATCTGAAATTTTATGAAAGTATTTTTCTCGAGTTAAGAAAGTAACGGTGTCACAGCTATTCCACTTTCCGCAAGCCTCTTCAACAGCTATTTTTGTTCAATAAATGCTAAATAGCTCTGTCACTTTTCATCAAAACTGCATGATTTTTATATGGGGGTGTGCAGCTATGGTATATGTACACAGGCATCAACAGTTTTCAATAGTAAGTTTACAAGTTTTTCAAGGAGAGGCAATTTTTAATGATTTGAGAAAATTTGAACTTTTTTGCTGGAAGAAATTCCAATTTAAACTGTTGAAATTACAGGTAGATATGGCCTGTTTTCTCACAGGAGGGGCCTATTAGGACGTTATGTCATGACACAACGTTGTTGAGTGAACTGCAGTTTGATCAAGGACGTTGCGTCATGACACACCGTCATAGTCTGCTGGAAGAAATTCCAATATAAACTGTTGGAATACAAGTAGATATGGCAGGTTTTCTCACAGGAGAGGCCTATTAGGACTTTAAGTCATGACACGACGTCTTTAAGCAAGCAGCAGTTTGATCAACGTCGTTGTGAAGTGAGCTGTGTAATGACACAACGTCATAGTCTGCTCAAACGAATAGAGCCATGAACATTGAGTAACCTACTTGGAATGTTGCCAAGTGCATGAGTACTTTGACATACCATTTAGAGAGTTGCCTGCCATCTCGGAAAAGATAACTCCGAACAAAACACTTATATTGCTCTTTAACTTTTGAACCGTTTGTCGCAAGTCACTAAAACTTTATTTAATCAAAGCCATGTGTGCATGTTTTACAGCCAATAATGCCGCATACAATGGTTTCACACCACAACACGCTCTTCCATTTAAACTCAAAGAAATACCAGTTTTTATTGGTTCTTACGTTGATCATAACCGATCTTGGAAGACACATTGATTAAGTCACATTGACTAACATTCCGAAAAAATAATGAACAGTAGTAATATATGAGCAGAACAGGGTTGTTTATGTTTTTGAATGTTAAACATTCTACAGAGAGGACAACTCTTAGGTTGCATGTAAATATATCATCAAATTGCGCAGCTTCTCTCATCAAAATATTATGTTCTGTCACTATAGTAACTGCCTGAAACTTTGAAAGTTTTGTTGAGAGGGTAACTCCTAAAATAAACCAGTTTTCATCTTGACAAGGGAAGTTAGTCGTGTAAAAACAACTGGATGCGTTCATAATCATTCAAACCATGAGCTGCTTACTTGGAAAGCTGCCAAATTGTTTTGCATCATGTAATTTCATTAATAGCTGCGTTTTCCATCAGATACCGAGAGGATAACTCCTCAAAAATCGCATTTTTCTCCATAACTTTTGAACCGTAAGTCGAAAATGGATCATTTTTTTTTCGTCAGACTGAGCATCTGTATGGCTTTTAATTTTTCTACAGAAAAAATAATCTTTTCTAGTTATTATTATTTTTCTTTCGCGAAGTTTCTTCTTCTATAACTACAGATTCGCTGATCAGAACTCTCTAAATATTAGTTGGTTACGTAGGTGCACATCTCGAGATTAACGAAATATTTTTTTTCAAGTTGCCAAAGTCACCATGTCACAGCTATTACACTTTCCGCAAGCCTCTTCAACAGCCGTTTTTGTTCAATAAATGCTAAATAGCTCTGTCACTTTTCATCAAAACTGCATGATTTTTATATGAGGGTGTGCAACTATGGTAGATGTACACAGGCATCAAAAGTTCTCAATAGTAAGTTTGCAAGTTTTTCAAGGAGAGGCAATTTGTAATGATTTTGAGAAAATTCGAACTTTTTTGCTGGAAGAAATTCCAATCTAAACTGTGGAAATACAAGTAGATATGGCATGTTTTCCCACAGCAGGGGCCTATTACGACGTTATGTCATGACACGACGTTGTTGAGTGAACTGCAGTTTGATCAACAACGTCGCGTCATGACACAACGTCATAGTCTGCTGTAAGAAATTCCAATATAAACTGTTGGAATACTGTGGGAGAATTTGCTGGCGAGTCGAGCTCACCTGATACTAAGTGAGATAACTGTAGCTGACCATAATTGCTAGTGAAGATTACACAAAGATTGCAAGTTGTCTCCCCCAAACAGTACCAAGAGTAGATAATTCTGGACAATTTAGCAAGTGATATTACGGGGTAAAAGGTCAAACAGGAGCACGCCCCTATTCTGGTTAAGGACCAATAAGACATTGAATAGGCGCTACGCTTAAGTAACTCACTATATGCTTCATTATTGTCATGTAATCTGATTGGTTCTGCATTATACTGTATATATTATATTTTTATATAAATATGAGAAACTGAGCCAGAGAGCTCAGTTTTATTCCTTGCAATAAAGCTCAAGCTTCAAGACTAGTCTTGTTGATGCCCTATATAGGGAGTTGCAGAATAATAAATAGACAAGCAGATTAGCAGTTGTGGCCAAGTAGCGGCAAAAAGCACTACATTGGTGGCAGCAGTGGGATATTGCATTCAATACCCACAAGGTCACAACTGCTCAAAGAGACAACCACGCTACCAAGCTAACCATTACGGAGAAGCATGGCTACCAGGAGAACAAGAAATGCAGCTGCCCAGCCAGTTGCTCAGACAGCTGTACAGCAAGCAGGAGAGCCAGCTGCTCAGACAGCTACACAGCAAGCAGCCCAGCCGGCTGCTCAAGCAGCTACACAGCAAGCAGTAGAGCCAGCTGCTCAGATAGCTGCACAACAAGCCATTCAACCGGCACAGCAAGCTGCTCAACCAGGCATACAGCCTGCAATACAGCAAGCTGTTCAACCAGCTAATCAGCAAGCCATTCAACCGGCACAGCAAGCTGCTCAACCAGGCATACAGCCTGCAATACTGCAAGCTGCTCAACCAGTCATACAGCCTGCAATACAGCAAGCTGTTCAACCAGCTAATCAGCAAGCCATTCAACCGGCACAGCAAGCTGCTCAACCAGGCATACAGCCTGCAATACTGCAAGCTGCTCAACCAGTCATACAGCCTGCAATACAGCAAGCTGTTCAACCAGCTAATCAGCAAGCCATTCAACCGGCACAGCAAGCTGCTCAACCAGGCATACAGCCTGCAATACTGCAAGCTGCTCAACCAGTCATACAGCCTGCAATACAGCAAGCTGTTCAACCAGCTAATCAGCAAGCCATTCAACCGGCACAGCAAGCTGCTCAACCAGGCATACAGCCTGCAATACTGCAAGCTGCTCAACCAGTCATACAGCCTGCAATACAGAAAGCTGTTCAACCAGCTAATCAGCAAGCCATTCAACCGGCACAGCAAGCTGCTCAACCAGTCATACAGCCTGCAATACAGCAAGCTGTTCAACCAGCTAATCAACAAGCCTTTCAACCAGCACAGCCTGCTGCAGTACAGCCAGCCATTCAATTGGCAGCACAACCAGCTGTTGACCCGATTCAACTGTTGGCACAAGCGCTGCAAGGCGCCACTCAACATCGTGCTGCACAGACTGCATTAAAAGTATCGAAGTTTGAAGGGTCAGGGGACGTGGAATATTTTATTGCACGTTTCACAGAAGTTGCCGATGCCAATGACTGGGGACACAACACCACACTCCTGCATTTAAGAGAGGCTCTCAGAGGAGACGCTCTAGAGTGTGGCAAGCCTAATAATGTGCAGAGAGTATACACTGCTCTTAGGGCTCGTTTTGGCCTGACGGCCAGAGAAGCACTAGCAAAGCTGTCCAGCATGCGTCGGTCACCCAAAACAACCTTACAAGAACACGCCAACGAGGTGCAACGCCTCATGAATGTGGCGTACGATGACTTGCCACCCCGGCGGGTGGAAAGGATGGTGCTAGATACTTTTTCTAGCACTCTGGGAAATGCTGCCTTACAACGCCACCTCCTCGCAGTTCAACCACAACCCGTAGAGGATGCAGTCAGAAGCGGCAGTGAATACTTACAGATCAAGTCATTCCCAGAAGAACGACCCAACAGGGTTCGTATGGTGGACGGTGAGGAAGAAGAAGAGGATGCGCTACAAACCGCTCAACCAACCTCACCCCCAGTTGCTCAAGTCAAAGAATGTATGGAACAAAACATGTTGATGACAATAATGAAGACTGTACAAGGATTGTTGGAAGAGATTAAAACACAAAAACACACTCCGCCTGCTCCCCAGACAGACAAGGAGGAGCTGGTCCCACCAAGTTGCTGGGGCTGTGGGAAGCAAGGACACTACCGCAGTGGCTGCCCCTCCAAGCCATGGAGCAGTAGGCCCAAGCAGACCAACAAACAGCCGGGAAACGGAAAAGGCCCGGTGCAGTAACTCCAACTGCTAGCCAACCACGGGCAACCCGGAGATATGACAAGACAATTCAGCGCTTGGAACAACACAATCCTGTAGATGGCCAACCTACAACGCTGACAACACCAGTGGCCACCCAACCACGCTGGGAAGTACCTACTTCTAACCGGTTCGCAACGTTACAAGAGACAGATGAGGTAGAGGCAAGCCCGGAGCTATGTGGCCAACCACACGAGCATATAAAGTCGGCAAAGCCTGCTACCTCAACTGAACTAGGTACCCGACCCAAGCAAAGTTCTAGACAGACAACCCCTAAAGTACGACCAGCCGAGATAATGGAGGAACCCCTTGAACGCCCCTATACAGCAAGCTACTTTCTGCCAGGCAAGTTGGAAGGGAAAGCAATCTCCATCCTAGTAGATACAGGCTGTACTACTAATTTGTTGTCTCAACACACCTTTCGGCGACTTTCATCTGCTACCAGGCAAACTTTGCAAGAGAGTGACACGCACGGACTCATGGCCGATGGCTCCCGCATCCCCTTTTACGGCACGATTCGGCTTCCTCTTAGGCTCAGAGATGTCAAGACTGAAGTTACATTCGTAGTTAGCCACATAAGTGAAGATGCAATTGTTGGGATGCCTTTCCTGCAGTCACACCAGTGTCAGCTCAAATTCGATGAAGCCATAATTGTTCTGGATGGGCAGGAACTTGCATGTACTGATAAGCATGGCAGAATGATGGTCAGTCAAGTGCTAGTACTCAGGGACGCCCAACTCCCACCATGCTCAGAAGCCATGCTGTGGTGTAAGCTGAACAACTCAAACCACCCTCCACTGGGGTTGATAGAGGGGCGGACAGATGGACCACCTTTGGCAGCTAGCTTAAACCACCCAGATGAGCAGGGCAGAATTCTAGTACGATGTCTGAACCCCACGGACCAACCTGTACAATTAAAGGCAGGAAAAAAGGTGGGAAAGTACCTGGCGGTCTCACCAGATGAATGCATGGATAAAGATCCACCAGCCGAAAGAGCACCCTTACGTGGCACGACAGTACTCACCCACCCAGTGCCAGAACACCTGCAAGAAGTCTATGACGCAGCATTGCCGAACTGCAAGAATCAGGAAGAAGCCCAACAGCTAGCACAGCTGTTGGGACAATATCAAACAGTTTTCAGCAAGGGAGAACAAGACATGGGTCGCACAGACTTTGTAGCTCACAGCATCCCCTTACTGCCAGGCACCAAGCCAATAAGACAGCCCCCACATCGCCTAGGGCCTCAAAAAGAAGAGGAGGCAGAAAGGCAGGTGGCCCAGTTATTGAAAAGAGGTTTGATTGAACCAGCCTCAGGGGCTTGGAGCTCGCCAGTGGTGCTGGTGAAGAAAAAAGATGGAAGCTGGCGATTCTGTATTGATTACAGAAAGCTGAATGCCGTGACCCACGTGGATGCATACCCACTGCCTCGGATCGACGAGAGTTTAGACGCACTCTCAGGTAGTAAATATTTTACTACACTGGACCTGGTCAGTGGCTACTGGCAGGTGCCGCTAGACGAAGACGCCAGAGAGAAGTCCTCTTTTGCCACCAGAACCGGACTGTGGCGATGGAAGGTGCTGCCTTTTGGGCTGACCTCAGCTCCTGCCACATTCCAACGTCTCATGGAAAAGGTGCTGCACGGACTCCATTGGCAAACGCTTCTCCTATACCTGGACGACATTATTGTCATTGCTCCAGACTTTCAGACCCATTTACACAGACTGGCAGAGGTGCTACAACGACTCCAACACGCCGGCTTGAAACTCAAGCCGGAGAAGTGTGAGCTGTTACAGTCACAAGTCAAATACCTAGGCCATGTGGTCAGTGAGAAAGGGGTAGCCACCGACCCAGCTAAAGTGGAAGCAGTTAAAGGCTGGAGGCCTCCGAAAGACCTAAAAAGCCTTCAAGCATTCCTTGGAACTGTAGGCTATTATAGACAGTTTATTCCCGACTTCGCTACAGTCGCCAAACCACTAACCAGATTAACCAGCAAGGAAGCCACTTGGGAGTGGGACACTGACCAACAGAGAGCGTTCCAGCAACTCAAACATAGCCTGCTTACAGCACCCATTCTGGGCTACCCAGAGGCCAAAGGAACCTACATCTTGGACACTGATGCAAGTCAAGATGGCCTGGGAGCAGTGTTATCACAAGAGCAAGGAGGACAAGAGCGAGTTATCTCGTACTACAGCAAAACATTGGGTCCAGCCGAACGCAATTACTGCGTCACAAGGAAGGAACTGCTTGCTGTTGTTAAAGCTGTTAAGCATTACCGCCCATACCTGTACGGGCAGAAATTCAGACTGCGCACTGACCATGCCTCGCTCTTGTGGCTGTGTCGAAAAAAGGAGCCAACCAGCCAGGTGGCTCGCTGGCTAGAGATCTTGTCAGAGTTCACCTACACTCTGGAGCACAGGAGTGGGTCGCAGCACGGCAACGCAGACGGCCTCAGCAGGCGTTGTGCTACTGATTGTCGACAGTGCACCCACATCCAAAATAGAGATGGTGGACCTACCAAGGCAGAAGTAGCTGAGGATGCAGGGGTAAACTTTCCATTGACAGGAACACCTCTATCCGGCACCACCACTGATGGAGCCCAGGTTGCAGCTGTGAGCAGAAGCAATGCTGCACCCGCTGACAAAGACCTGGCTAAAGCACAAAAGGAGGGCAACCATCCCACAGCAGTTATCTATGCAGCCGTAGAGAGTGGGACCCTGTTGACTAAGGAGCAACTGGAGTTGGGTTGTCGGGAACTCAGACAGTTGAGCGCACGTCAACCATCACTCCGCATAAGGGCTGATGGCGTGCTGGAAGTTCATATAGTGGTTGGCAATAGAGCCCGTTGGTGTGCCATCTGCCCACCCAGCCTTCGAGGAACTGTGATGTGGCAGACCCACTCACTAGCCCATGCAGGCATAAAAAAGACCACCAAACGACTACAGTTGACCTGGTACTGGCCAGGAATGAATGCAGATGCGCGCCGGTTGGTTGCAAGCTGTGAAGTTTGCCAGCGTGCAAAGAGTGGTGGCACAAAGCCCAACCCTGCCAGACAGCGAATGTATGCTGGTCGCCCCTGGCAAAAGCTGGCTGTCGACCTGGTTGGGCCCCTGCCTGAAACCGACAGAGGAAATGTGTGGATACTAGTGCTCACAGACCATTTTACTCGATGGCAGGATGCACTAGCTATTCCCGATGCAACTACGCCAGTGGTGGCTGCAGCTCTCGATGAGAGAATATTCTGTTACTTTGGCATCCCTGAACAAATCCACACAGACCAGGGTGCACAATTTGAGTCAGGTCTGATGAAAGAGCTGTGTACCCTGTGGAATGTTGAAAAGACACGAACAACACCCTATCACCCCCAAGCCAATGGAGTGGTCGAAAGAAACAATCGAGTGCTTGGTGACTCACTGCGTTCTCTGCTACTAACAAGGAGGCCTGAAGAATGGGACTTGGTGCTACCTCAACTCATGAGGGCATTCAGGGCTACCCATTCAGTGACGGATGAAACACCCAACTACCTAATGTTGGGAAGAGAACTCAGACTCCCAGACCAAATTGATTACCATCCACCACTTACCGACCATATGCCAGTACACCAATATGCGCAGAACTTGAAAGAGCGTCTAGAGTCAGTGCATGACACGTTAAGAGAGACGCAGCGACAAATCAGGAATGAAGAGGGGGAGGAGCCAACCCTTTTTGCTGTTGGAGACCAAGTCTGGCTCGAAAACAGAAGGAGGCGCAAGGGTGAAAATCCCAAACTACAGCCAAAGTTTGTGGGCCCATTTACGGTGGAAGAAGCATACTCTAACCACACATACCTGATCACACGCCATGGGCAGTCATCAATACAGAATGGATCACGCTTGAAGCCATACAAGAGCTGCCCGGATCCCAGAGGACAGGCCCCTGCTGCCGTAGAACCCAACAGGCGTCCCAACATGAGAGGAGCGGTAGCCCGGCGCCCCAAAGCAGCCCGTTCGGCTAAGCCAGCAGAGCCTACCCCTCCTGCTGACTTATTAGCACCGGCACCCCAGCTAACAGAACCAATAATGGACAATCCGTCCCTGCAGGAAGAGGAAGTCATCACCAACCTCCCCTGCAAACTATATGAAGGTGGACCAGATATTCTACCAGCTATAGGTGAAAACGTTGCAGCAAGCACTACACCCCTGCTGGCTACACCACTGACAGTCCAAGGGCATTGCCCTGTTGCAGGTGAGGAAGAAAGGGGATTACCCAAAAGAAATGCAGGACCACCCATAAGATATGGCCAGGCTGTTTGCCATCAAGTAGAGAGGCACTTTCATGACAATGATGCAAGGTCACAATGGCAGACCGCGAGAAAACACACCTCACAAGAGAAAAAATTTATGCTAGCCAGAGAACCACTGGGAGGAGCACATCCATTCTTGGTGTCAAATGAGCCCACAAGAGCCACTCACTCACCCAAAATACAACCTGAGACCAGAAGAAAAACTGGCAAAACTTTCCAGAATTCAAAAATGCTTCCAGTAGGTCATGCCAGACAGACGATGAGTCAACAATTTGCAGACTGGTGTGCAGTAGTGAGCAAGTTCACTTGTACACAACAGCCTGAGGTAACCACACCTAATCAAACTGCTCTTCTAACCACAAGCAACATGGCTACAAACTACTCGGAGAAGGATTCATCGGAAGTAGATGAAGAGGCACTCCTACAGGAAAATCTAGACAGTTTCAACCCTATCCTACCGGAAGAGGAAGAAGCGCTATTATCCACACCTGTGAAGGGTGCACCCAAAGGGAAACAGGCAGAGGTGGTGGAACAAGAGCGACCATCCAATGTGGCAGCAAACCACACTGAAAGCAGAGGAGAAAGGCGTAAGGTTAATGATGGTGAGTGTGACTATTATAGTAATTGGGTGATAGCCAATAGGAGTAGCAACGACCCACTGGCTCTTAATAGCAGGGTGCCCTCACCCACCTCCTTTGAGGAATTTCCTCCGCTTCCTACGGGGAGAGCTGCAGTAAAAAATGACAGCAAAAACGCTTTTGAAAGTAAAACCTTATATAGTGAATGCCATCTAAGGTTCCAGAACCCCCCGGGCCGGGCAGGAGTTGCCCCGGGCCGGGCAGGAGTTGCCCCGGGCCGGGCAGGGGCTGCCCCGGGTCGGGGGCAGCCCACAGAGACACCTAGTTTGTGTATACCTGCCCAAAGACTTACAAGAGGGTTTAAAAACCATACCATCAGTGTACCAATAGAACCACTGGCAGTGAGGGCTGTACAATCTCTATGTTGTAACACCACCTCTCTGAATGATCCGGATCTCACCCCCAGCTGGGATGAGAGGTATCAGCCTTTAGGCTATACCGCTGCAGACAAACAACTGAGCAATGGTTGTGTGTTTGTAGAAAAAGAAAGACAGAGCCGATCAAGGGTAACCACTCGACCTAAACTGTCCGTAGGAGTAGTGAAAGACAGCAAGGAACGACCAAGAGGGGGAGAGCCACCAGATCAACCACCAAAGAAGCAATTGACCATCCGGGATGCCCCCTTGGTAATAATAGACGCAGAAGGAAAACGTAAGCCGGTGAAATGGGGTCTCCTCAAATGGGTCAGTAGGGAGACTGAAGATAAGATCGGCCAACTACTGGACGATACTGACCGGACTACATGCCCTAGGTGCCAGTTCACTGCCAAGAACTTCAGACAGCTGCGCGTGCATATCAACCAACATTATGTTCGGCACTACTGCCAATGTGGATACGGGAGTGAATCCCGTGACTCTGTTTATTCCCATCAGAGTAAACTCGATCGGCCAGCTGACAGTGCCCACCATCGGAGGACCGGGGTGATATTCTCTGTGGATCGCAAAAGCTACCATAGCTTTTGCAAGTTTGCAGAATGGAGGAACCCAGACAGGTTTCAAACTTGCTACCCTACTCAGGTAGGGGTGGGGTCTGAAGTCCCCCTGGCTCCCCAGAAACCTGTTAAGAGGGAGAAAGCCGTTGACACTGAGATACTCTCAAACCACACTAACCCCCCGGTCAAGAAGGCTAGAATTCAAGAACGACTAGGAGAACAACTGACCACTCTACCCGTAAGCGTTAGGAGCCCATCGGCTGAAAAACGCCCTGTCACGCCCAATTTTGGGGAGGAGGACGACTTTGAAAAATCAACCACTATTGTGCCCTCGCATCCAGCTCCACCCTCCAAGGAGTTCCTTCTTCGGCGAGAAGCAGTGGCCAGCAACATCGATGGGGAGGTGAACCACCTGGAGACAGCTCTCTCGTCCCTCAGACGTCAAGTACTGAGCCGAGATGTGACAGAGGAAGAGATAGCCGCTGCCAAAGTGGAAGCTGGTAAAATCCAGATAGAAATAGCCTTTTATAAGGAGAAAGCCACAGCTATACGTGGAAACTTGTTTTAAGTACGAGTACGATATAATAAACACTGGTTGTTGTTTTTATACTTGATTTGTATATTATTCCAAATACAGAAAAGTTCGGTGGGGGAACCACCAGCAAATGCTATATTATTGTTATTAGAGCCCACAGCCTCTAATGAGGCGGAGTATGTGGGAGAATTTGCTGGCGAGTCGAGCTCACCTGATACTAAGTGAGATAACTGTAGCTGACCATAATTGCTAGTGAAGATTACACAAAGATTGCAAGTTGTCTCCCCCAAACAGTACCAAGAGTAGATAATTCTGGACAATTTAGCAAGTGATATTACGGGGTCAAAGGTCAAACAGGAGCACGCCCCTATTCTGGTTAAGGACCAATAAGACATTGAATAGGCGCTACGCTTAAGTAACTCACTATATGCTTCATTATTGTCATGTAATCTGATTGGTTCTGCATTATACTGTATATATTATATTTTTATATAAATATGAGAAACTGAGCCAGAGAGCTCAGTTTTATTCCTTGCAATAAAGCTCAAGCTTCAAGACTAGTCTTGTTGATGCCCTATATAGGGAGTTGCAGAATAATAAATAGACAAGCAGATTAGCAGTTGTGGCCAAGTAGCGGCAAAAAGCACTACAATACAAGTAGATATGGCAGGTTTTCTCACAGCAGGGGCCTATTAGGACGTTATGTCATGACACAACGTTGTTGAGTGAACTGCAGTTGGATCAACAACGTTATGAACTGAGCTGCGTAATGACGCAACGTCATAGTTCATTCAAGTGAATAGAGGCATTAGCATTAACTAGCTTGCTTGGAATGTTGCCAAATGCATGTGTACTTTGACAGGCAATTCAGAGAGTTGCCTGCCATCTCGGAGAAGAAAACTCCTAACAGAACCCTCATATTGCTTTTTAACTTCTGAACCATTTGTTGCAAGTCACTAAAACTTTTTTTAATCAAAGCCATGTGTGCATTTTTTACAGCCAATAATGCCATATACAATGGTTTCACACCACAACACGCTTTTCCATTAAAACTCAAAGCAATAACAGTTTTTATTGGTTCTTACTTACGTTGATCATAACCGATTTTGGAAGACACATTGATTAAGTCACATTGACAAACATTCCGAAAAAATAATGAACAGTAGTAATGTATGAGCAGAACAGGGTTGCTTGTGTGTTTTTGGATGTTAAACATTATACAGAGAGGATAACTCTTAAGTTATATGTGCATTTATCGTCAATATGCACAGCTTGTCTGATCTAAATGTTATATTCTGTCACTACAGTAATTGCCTAAAAACTTTGAAAGATTGGTTGAGAGGGTAACTCCTAAAATAAACCAGTTTCCGTCTTGACAAGGGAAGTTAGTCGTGTAAAAACAATTGAATGCGCTCATAATCATTCAAACCATGAGCCGCTTACTTGGAAAGCTGCCAATTTACTTTGTATCATGTAATTTCATTAATAGCTGCGTTTTCAATCAGATACCGAGAGGATAACTCCTCAAAAAGTGCATTTTCACCATAACTTTTGAACCGTAAGTCGAAAATGGATCATTTTTTTTTTCGTCAGACTGAGCATCTGTATGGCTTTTAATTTTTCTACAGAAAAAATAATCTTTTCTAGTTATTATTATTTTTCTTTCGCGAAGTTTCTTCTTCTATAACTACAGATTCGCTGATCAGAACTCTCTAAATATTAGTTGGTTACGTAGGTGCACATCTCGAGATTAACGAAGTATTTTTTTTCAAGTTGCGAAAGTCACCATGTCACAGCTATTCCACTTTCCGCAAGCCTCTTCAACAGCCGTTTTTGTTCAATAAATGCTAAATAGCTCTGTCACTTTTCATCAAAACTGCATGATTTTTATATGAGGGTGTGCAACTATGGTAGATGTACACAGGCATCAAAAGTTCTCAATAGTAAGTTTGCAAGTTTTTCAAGGAGAGGCAATTTTTACTGATTTTCAGAAAATTTGAACTTTTTTGCTGGAAGAAATTCCAATCTAAACTGTTGAAATACAAGTAGATATGGCATTTTTTCCCACAGGAGGGGCCTATTACGACGTTATGTCATGACACGACGTTGTTGAGTGAACTGCAGTTTGATCAACAACGTCGCGTCATGACACAACGTCATAGTCTGCTGGAAGAAATTCCAATATAAACTGTTGGAATACAAGTAGATATGGCAGGTTTTCTCACAGGAGAGGCCTATTAGGACTTTAAGTCATGACACGACGTCTTTAAGCAAGCAGCAGTTTGATCAACAACATTGTGAACTGAGCTGCGTAATGACACAACGTCATAGTCTGCTCAAACGAATAGAGGCATTAGCATTGAGTAACTTACTTGGAATGTTGCCAAGTGCATGTGTACTTTGACAGACCATTTAGAGAGTTGCCTGCCACCTCGGAGAAGACAACTCCGAACGAAACACTTATTTTGCTCTTTAACTTTTGAACCGTTTGTCGCAAGTCACTAAAACTTTTTTTAATCAAAGCCATGTGTGCATGTTTTACAGCCAATAATGCCGCATACAATGGTTTCACACCACTACACGCTCTTCCATGAAAACGCAAAGCAATACCAGTTTTTATTGGTTCTTACGTTGTTCATAACTGATCTTGGAAAACACATTGATTCAGTCACATTGACTAAGATTCCGAAAAAAAATGAACAGTAGTAATATATGAGCAGAACCGGGTTGTTTGCGTTTATTGATGTTACACATTCTACAGAGAGGACAACTCCTAAGTTATATGTGTATATATCATCAAACTGCGCAGCTTGTCTCATCTAAATGTTATATTCTGCCACTATAGTAACTGCCTAAAAACTTTGAAAGTTTTGTTGAGAGGGTAACTCCAAAAATAAACCATTTGCCGTCTTGACAAAGGGAAGTTAGTCGTGTAAAAACAACTGGATGCGTTCATAATCATTCAAACCATGAGTTGCTCACTTGGAAAACTGCCAAATTGTTTTGCATCATGTAATTTCATTAATAGCTGGTTTTCCATCAGATACCGAGAGGATAACTCCTCAAAAATCGCATTTTTCTCAATAACTTTCGAACCGTAAGTCAAAAATGGATCATTTTTTTTTCGTCAGACTGAGCATCTGTATGGCTTTTAATTTTTCTGCAGAAAAAATAATCTTTTCTAGTTATGAATACTTTTACAGACCTGTGACAGTAAATTTAGATAGGTATATAAATGTATGTTGGAAAAGTAATGTAAATGATAGTTGGCGGTTGCAACTATTATTGAAAAACATCTCTGTTATTAACAGTGATGTGCTCGAGAAACACAAAGTCAGACAAAGGATGACTTTGGGAATGGAAGTTTTACCCCTGGGTATTTTGATTGATAGCGCTGGTACAACCAGATTTTTTTGTGAACAGGTGAAAGAAAGAAGAACCTTTCAAACGGTGGAAGGGTAAATTTCCTATAAAACTCATTTCCGAAGCCAGTTTTCACTCCACAGGTTTTGGGGATAGCGTGAGATGTTTATTTTGCTCGTGGGAGATCAAGGATTGGAATTATGGGTATATACCATGTATACAAAGCATTAGCATTGGCTTTTCCAGAAACTTTTTCATCCATCAAATCATCAATTATCAACCATCTGTTTTGTCCATCTCTGGGAAAACTTATCGTTATGTCTACAATTCCTTCATGAAAGATCACTTGGGGTACATTGTCAGAGGCTTTTTGGTAGGCTCCATTACAGTAATGTATTTCTACTGGTGGAGGCTAAGCTAAATTCTGACTAGTTTCAATCATTCGTAGAATAGCTTGCATCTTCCTTGATCCATCAGGTCCCGCCATCATTGCTGTAAAAGGAGAACGCATTCTCACGTCAAAATTTTCAGCATTACCATTCATGATAAACGAGTCGTTCATCTTCCGACAAAATTTTCATTTATGATTTGATCAGAAGTTCTCGCTTTTTGTATTTCCTTGACAGCATTTTCATGTATACTAAACTCAGTAACGCCTGCAAAAGTAGAAAATCCTATGACAAACACCAAGATCATCATAACCATTAGAGCTTTTCGTTTCAGACTCCGCAAAACATCTACAATGCACTTGCAGTACCATCAACAGTATCATTTTCATGCATCGCTCCCTTGGGAGGAATCTGTTTTAAAAAGTAAATCGTACAATTTCCTTGAATAGCCACCATTTCTTTTGTTTTTAAATCCCACAGAAACTTCTTCGATTACCTATTTGGCTTGTCAATGCTTTCCTGGAAGGACAAAATTTGTACAAGAAGCCTTTGAACAAGCGACAAAAAAAACCATACTCTTTTCTACGGATAGACACGACTCAGCAAATGAATGATTATCACAGACTATTGGAAAACTTTACATCGGTTCAACCTATGATACTATATGCACCCAAGTAAAAGCATGTAAATATAGCTACTATTCGTTTCGTCTCACACGTATTTTGTTGTTCATCTGGGTAACACATTGTTAATATAATGACTAAAGCTCTGCAACAAAAATTAAGAAGAAATGCGGCTCTGTTGTCATAGCTCAACATCGCATTCACTTTGATTCAAAAGTCTGTAATAGTTACTTCAAAATAGATTTTATTATGACATTATTGGAATGCGCTAAAGCTATTATAAAAGGAACGATACCATTGTTGACTGCTTAATATAACCAGTTGCAACGAAGCGCGAAGGATATTGCTAGTCTGGTTAGGAAATCATCAATAATCGAAAAAAAGCTGTGTTGCAAAAAGGAGGATTTCTAGCTTCCCTACTAGGACCTATCATCAGCACAGTAGCTCCCAAAATACTAAAAACTCTATTAGGAGGACGAAGATGAATGTCTCCACAAGAATGATGAGGAATAGAATGGCTATTTTAGCTCTGGATGATATGGGTAAGAGAGGAAAAATTGCAATGGTCGAGAAGGCTAACTCGGATCTGTTTCAGTCATCGATAGAAAGTGTTAAAAAAATTACATTAAGAAATTTTCCTCTAGAATCGAAACAGTTTATTGAGTTGCAGCGCTACAAGAAGGAACTTCGCAAACTACCCACTAAGGAACAGTTGATGATAAGCATAATATCTTCTATTGTACCTGTTTTATCATCAATAAAACCAAAGCCATGAGCCTCCAGCCTTTAACAGTTTCGAGACGGTACTTTTTAGCATCTGAAAATGAGTACACTAGATTAAAGAAAAAAGCTGGAAATAAAAGAGTGACAGAGGAAAATAAGAACACACCTCCTTTGTATTATAATCCTATGGAAGATATAACGGTGAAAGATATGAAGAGAAAGCGAAATGCTTTGCTGGAAACAGTGCATGAATCCGATTTGTCCGAGTACGAAAAGTTAGACGACAATGTTCAAAACATGCCTAGGTATTTGAGCGATGTCAGAAAAATTAAAAACAGTCACCAACGAATAAATAACTGGTCCCCGACCAAGAAACCAAAGTCACCACCTAAATCTACAAGGCTTTAAAATTAGATAAAGGTAAAGAGTTTGACAAGGTTAATGCCAAGAGTCTTCTTGCGGAGTAAAAAATCAAATGTTTTACAACCGAAAATGAGACAACAAAGGCATCAATTGTGGAATATTTTAACAGGACTTTGAAAGAGAAGATTTACAGATATCTGGAGTAAAAAGATGATGACAGATATATCAATGTTTTACTGGATATGGTTAGCACGTACAACAACACTGTTCACAACACTAGAGGTATGAGACCGAATGATGTAAATTTTCAAAACACGGAGCGTGTGTGGAATCGAGTGTATGAAGTAGGTAAGCACAGTTCGGCTAAAGAACCAAAGTTAAAAGTTAGTGATTATGTGAGAACTAGCATGGCAAGGGGGGCGTTTGAGAGGGGATACACTCCAAATTAGACCATCGAGATCTTTATAATTACCGATGCGCTAACCAATGAAAAACTTATTGTATACACAGTAAAAGATCTGGCTGAAGAGATGATTGATTTTACTTTTTACAAAAACGAGTTGTAAAAGGTAAAAAACCTACAATTTTCAGAATTGAAAAAATAATGGGAAGAAGAACGGGTAGAGGTAAAAGAGAGATGCTGGTCAAGTGGTTGGGTTACGAAGAAGAGTTCAACGAGTGGGTGGATGAATAGCTTATAAGGAATGATCACGTGTAGTAACTATCATATGTTGATAAACAGTTGATGCTGATAACTTTACCTCAAACTCCAGTGCTGGAGAGTTTCCGATAACACCAACTCTGATTTTACAGTGAGACTGTATAAATATTTGGATATCATCCGTGGTAAATGGGAGATAGCTCTGCTAGATATATGGTACTCTAATAATTTGAAGAATGTCACCGAAGGTAAAATATATCTGGAAAAGACGAATATCTCTGGTAGAGGTGAAAAGCCATTCACCCTAATTGGTAATGGGAGATGCGATAGTGTAGAAGACTTTGAGGAGATTATACAAAAGAGAATGCGTGAAATGAGTTTAGACAAAAAGATACCATCTCCTATGACAAGGTAACCAACATGAGTTTACTAACTAACAACGATACTGAAATGACACTGAGCTTTCCCAAAGACTTAGCGTACATATTTCGATTCGAACCGAGTGGGTAAACTACAGATCCCAGAGGTAGATACAACGGTGTCACATCACCTGATATAAATTTCGGACTAACGCCTTTGTATGTCTATTTCAATATTGTCGAAAATAGGATGGTAGGCGATACGAATGTACCCTTGCTAAGAGTAGTGCCAGTACAAGGTAAAAAACACTGTTGTGTACAAAGTGTTTACAAACCCTCACTAACCCAACGCTTCATCACCGAATAGTGATCTCATCCAAGTGCTTATAACGAGCAACGACGGTGAGCAAATATCATTTGATAGTGGAAAAGTCGTGCTGACAGTTCACTTTAGAGAAAAAAAGATATGAGTTTGGTACAATACAACCCCAAAGACTCGAAAGATTTTTTCGAAGAGTACTACAAATCAGCAACACTTTTGCTAAAGAGAGGAGCAATGAGTCTGGGTGAGAGAGCACTCTCTGTAGGTAGTATTGTAGCGCGCCATGTCCTCGACAGTCATAGTTGTGCATCGTCTGCAAAGAAGAGATGATTGGAGGTGCTGAATGATCTTGGAGGAGATGTACTCAGTGCAGGACGTCCGCATCGGGTCAAGAGGAGAAAAAAGAGGTTCCAAAAAAAGAGAACCGGGTAAATGTAGACATTCCATATAATAACAAGCATGGAATCACCTATAAAGACGCTGGAGGATTACATTTGTCTTCATTAAGTGATAACGCTTCGAGCGAACATCACTCGCAAAAAGATGGCTAGTCTAAATGGATCAACAGGCAACCAGTTGGAAGGTTCATCCTACAACATAAACCTCTCGCTGGATGTGTTTGCGACAGAGCCTACAAACATATCGGTAGAGAGATCGGAATACGCCATCATCAGACCCGATAGGTTTGATTTTGACAGCTGGATTGAGATGACCGCATCAGGGAGTACTGATTACTACGCAGACCTTTACAACTCGTTTCTGCAAATCGAAGCTACTGTTGTTCAAGATGATGGAAGTTATATTGTGGGTACCGATGACAACGCACTTGTGTGGTGGGGGATTCAATGTATGGAATGTTCAAGGAGTTGAAAATGTCAATAGAAGGTAAGACTGTTGAATATGCCAACAATTATGGTTTGCGCTCCTTATTTTCACAACTACTCAAAACTAGCGCAACTACAAAGAAATACCAGAGTCGTTTGGGGGGTTGGCTGTACAACAATTCTACGAGTAAAGACGGCAATAAACACAGCACTGAGGATAACCAAAAGAAGTCATTCATCAGAGGTGGAAAGAAATTGGAGTTTTCCGGCAAACCTCACCTCGCGCTGTTTCACCATAACAAACTTACAGTTTCAGGTCTAACTATCCAACTGGAGTTTGAACAGTCTTCCAGCAAACTATCTTTGTTTGCTGCCGACGAGTCACAGCCGGAGGAGTAAAAATCAGAATCGACAAGTTTTAACGACATCTTTGCAATTTCAAGATAAACCCTACGATACAAACTCTCAACTCAGTTTGGCACTGGAAGGACACAACTACATTTATCGGATCGAGCGAAAGCGACTAAAGTTGTATGGAATTTGCAGTGGAGTGGGTCAGATGGACATAACATTGGAAAAGAACAAACAGAAACTCCAGCAAACCTATTTAGGTTTGGTCGATCACAACCCTATGAGCTGGCGCTTCACCAAGAACCCGTATAGGATGCAGCATGCTGATTGATGTCAAGTGTATTGTGTTGAGAATTGGTGATTGCCCGATTGGAAGGAGATATGAACCAAACCATACCAAAGAAATTTTCGGGCGAAAATGTCATCAATTTTTACACACTAGCGGATCTTTGTTAGATGGTGAAAGTATTGGTATTACGAGAGAACGATATCTAGATGGCACTAGGATTAATGGATTCGATTCTACAGGCGATTTTCTCAAAGAAGGTTTTCACTCACTGAAAAACGTCACAACGAATGTGGAAGTTCAATTTAGAACCAACACAGTCGAAGGTTTGTCCCTGGTAGCCTACTTTATAAAGAACTGTGTATTGGAGATGGATAGCATTCTTTAATTAGCTGTTGCGTGTGACATTGTGCTCTAAACAATAAGCTAGAGATGAATACCATACAGATTTGTTCGATATTATCTTCGGATAATATTTGTCGCACCAAGGGTATTCACGTTGGAGTCAGAGATCAGTTTTATAGCCAAATTTGCAATTTTACAACAGGATGTTTTGTATTCAACACTCATTATTCTCATCAACCAGGAAAACATTGGTTAGCTGTGTACGCTGATGATTTTGGAGTGGATTTTTTTGACTCATTAGGACAACCTGTAGCCTTTTACCTAGACGTAAGCAAGTTGCTGACGAGACAGAGAAGAAATTATTCAATTTGAAGTAATAAGAAGTAGGTGGAAAACTTTTTGTCAACTGTATGTGGTGATTACTGTGTATACTTTCGTTTACTGGGATGCAGAGGATGGAGTATGGATGAAATTGTGAGAAACTTATGAGATATAGGAAACAACGAGGTGAGAGATCACTCAATACGTGGATTTATCTTACAGATTTATCCTAGCTTCGAGTTTACACAAGACAATACACTAGAAGGAATAGATGGAGTAAACATACAAGGAACCGATCTGCAAAGTAACTTGCTGAAGTAAAGTATTATTATGAAATTTTATTTGTTATAGCAAATAAAGTGGTTATAAAACACAAACTGGTATAGCATTCGTATTGATTACTATGAAATTGATGTGAAATGTTCAAAGTTAATGTTGAGTTAATCTCTTGCATGATGCAAATAAGAGTCTCTCTATTTTTTTCTCCTTCTCAGGAAAAATTCTTTGGTGAGATCTGAAAGACATTAACTAATGAAACTACCATACAACAGTGTAGGATTTAACTTAGAAATTACTTTTGACTATATGGTAAAACAAATGAAACCTACCATAATAGATAGTGATATGAACCCTTGAGTTGCTTTTAAGGGTCGGGATCTATTGCCTTGGACATTGTTCTTTTTCGGCATCATCAAAGTAGGTGAAAAAGATATGATGCTCCATACTATCTACCAATTCGGAGGCTCGAATGAAGGCTCGAAGAGCTGTGAGTAAGACCACGTTGTAGAAAATTGTGTTGTCTGCAGTTTGACTGAAATCTTTGAATAGGATCACGTCACATTTTTTCGATACCCTTTTTGAAACTATTTGAGGGGGGATGTAGACATCTCCAATCAGCCACTCTCCATTTATCATGCATCTGTATTGAGTCACAAGAGTCTAGGCAGTCTTGTTCCATCGGGTGTCGCATTTTCGTAACATTCCTGGGTTTTCCAAACTTATGACACTGTGTGGTGAAAAGTTGTACAAGTGAACTACTTTGAAATAAGCCTTGATTAGTCTCATACTCTTGCCTGACAGTATGTTGAATGCGTCCTTTGATTTTAAACGGCCTCCATATCCATCAGCAGTGCAAAAAAATTGCTTTTCCAGTCTTTCCTTGACCTATGTAGATCAAAACTATTAGACGTGATTACTTAGCTTTATTAACGAGCAATTCTACACCACTTGGAGTGTCCCTCTTCACTCAAAGTGTCTTTTTATCTTTTTGATAGTTGTAGGTGATGCTACAGATCGCTTCATCACAAAATTCAACGGTTAACACCTGCATAACTGTTGATATTGCTAGATCTCGAATTACTGCTGTGGCTTCAATGGTTTTTTGACATTCTAGAGTCACAGCATTTAGCAGGGAGGTGCTCTTGTGGTTGAGGCTTGCTAGGTTGTTGCTTTTGGCATCCTGAAAGGGAATCTTAGTGTCACGAATGAATGTGTCGTCTTCAACATCCATCACAACTCTTTTCTTGCATTTTGATTCTTCGTCATCATCCATAATCTCATCATCTTAACTCATCTTCTTCAAATCATCAACATGACGTTTGGATGTTTGAGATAGTAGAATTATTTTTGAAGGAGGAGCGCTGATGGGAGTTGATACTGGAGAAAAACATTTGCTGGGATTTCGGTTCTTCAATCCTCCATTTACTTTCAGCGTCTTGAATATTCATTTTTGGTGGGATTTCGAAGATGGAGATGATGATGGAGAAAGAAGTTGCTGGGGTTTTAGCTCTTCATCCATCAATTGACTTTCAATGACTTGACTATTCATTCTAAAAAAATAAATAAAACAAAAATGTGAGTTACTGATTATTATTTGATTGTAATTAGTTCAAAGATAGACACTCCATAGCACAGCAAGTTGAGTCTCTCAGCTAGTTTTAAATACCCTATAGGACTTTAGTTTCAGTAGAGTTTAATTTCGCTATTTCCATGGGTGCAATGGTTTCGCTAGGAAACATTTCGCTAGTGGATCCGTGACAATCATATTCGCGGTACAAATTTTCGCACCCTGTTTTTTTTCTTATTCTTTTTATTATTATTGTTTGTAATTAATATTATTCAAGTAAAGTGAAATATTTTATATCAATTAACAAGTATACATTACCACTTTTATATCTAATCTTATCATAAAAATCTCCACCAAATATATTTTCAAAATAATGGTGTAAGTAGCAATGCTAAATAAATGTTTACAAAAAATAAATATTTACTTGCCACTGACAGCGAGCACAGCGAGTTAGCAGTCCTACAAAAAGACCATGACATAGTGTATGCTATGGAGGCAAAGAGAAAGCTGGTATGCGAGGCGTAATCAATATTTCCTCAATGCCGAATAGAAGCTTGGGCTGATCTAGCGAGTCAAGTACAAGTACAAAATCAGAAAATATCCAAAATCAAATGAGACCAAAAATGTCTACACCATTTACATTTCACTGTATTTTTTGGAGTGCCATCTTGTAAGTTACATTCTATATTGTCACAGCTTCTTGTGTGCAACATAATATTACACAATCATATAATTTGTCATGGATTTATTTAACTTGAATCATAATAAATAATTATTTTATTTATTAATGACTATTATTAATAATAATGAATAAATAAAAATAATCATACTACAATGATGATAATAATATATTTAATTGCGATATTATTAATAAATTATATTATTTTCTTTTGTGTTATAAAAAATTATGATAATGACTGTATTATTGTTAAACTAAACAGCATAGTAGGAATTCAACATATTATTAATTTTTTTGTAATTTCGCTAGTACAGAGACAGGAAATAGGTTCGCCGGAACAAAATTTCGCTACTTTCAGCACCCGCGAAAAACGCGAAAGTTTAAACCCGCGACAACTAAAGTCCTATAGGGTAATTATTTATTATTTCTTACCTTAATTCGGAGCATCATCCTAGTAGTTGTAGTAGATGCTGTAGTAGATGTTATTCCTTCAGATGCAGTTGTAATGCCGAGAATCCTCCCAGTAGTTATAGTAGATGCTGTAGTAGGTGCTGCTTTTCAAGACACTGTTGTTGAAGTGGATGCTTTCTGTGTAAAAGCAGTCGCTCTTAAATAGCTAAAGCTGCACCGATTGACATGAGCTCAAACCAATGGAAAGTCACGAGCGAAAAGTCCTTTATAACAAATAAGAAAAAAATTGTTGTATATTAAAAAGAAATTTTCGCGCAAAAAACAACATTCTTCGCGCAAACAAAACAACATTCTTCGTCTGGAAAAACAACATTTCTTGTGTGAAAAAGCCACATTCTTCGCGCGGACAAACAAAATTTTTTGGGCGAAAGATGTTCACACAACAAAAACGGTTTGTGCGCAAAAAATATCTGTATATATTATAAAAGGGATCTTACGCGAGTTTTTTGTGCGAGTATTATCATTTGTTGTAGGGTTAATAGGTTCAACTTTGAGTATTTAAAAGGTGGTGTTTTTACACAGAAATCATTCACTCCAGCAACAGCTTCTGAAGAAACAACACCTACTACTGCATTAATTACATAGCTGCCAGTAGGATTCTCGGTAATGAGGTAAGAATTAATAAAAAATATTATTTAGCACAAGTTGAAAAATAAAAAACATCTTTTAATTATCATTTTACTTCAATATTTATTACCCTTTACTAACATGTTTATTTTTATTTTAGAACCATCTGGCATCGAAAACACTACATGTAAATTATTTTATTCCAGATATATATCACAATCACGTACAGGATAATATAATTGTTCCACAGGAAGCAGTACACCTAGTGACATTTCAAGCTATAATATTTTTTGCCGCACAACACGTGTTAAACATGGGAGGACTATACGGAGAAGTCTCAACAAAACAGTATGAGCGGAGATGAGTCAACAAAAAAATGTTGTAGAGTTGTTCATGGATATGAACAAAAACGATTGTGAAACCATTATACGAATGTCAAATACTGTAAAAATTAACAAATATTCAGAAAAAATAAAAAAAGCGTTTGAGATAAAGCGCTTTTTTAAAAAATATGTCAAGGAAATTGGTCTACAAATTTTTGGTGCAAAATCCACACGGAGATTTATAGATACTTGCAAATAAATAAAGAGGTAAATGCTTTTGTACGTTCTTTCGAGACAATGGTAGAGATGTTCGATGCTTATCTATAATGTTTCTTCTTGTATATTAAAGTTATACAATACAAAACCCCCTAATCTAAATCACCATACAATAATAAAAACCAGCCCTGCGCAACAAACAATAAAAACTGCGGCACAAAAACAGTACCCATGGAAACAATCAAACCCATACATCTAAATCAACATATAAATCAAAATATAAACAAACCCTACACAATAAATACTTAGCAAACATCCAAAATTATAATACATGGTGCACACAAAAAGGTACCTCACAGGTTCTCATGGTAGCTGGTGCCAACTAAAAGTACACTTGAAACCAGGTGGCAGGGGAACATTATTCTTAGACTCCATGACAAAGATCTGCTCCCTTCTTACTACTACTACTTGTTGTTTTGTACACAACTCAAAAATAATTTACCGTTGTATAAAAAATCATGTTTCGTGCATCGAACAACAAAAATGTAGTGAATATTATCCACAATGAAAATGAGGATGATAGAAAAAGTCAAAACGTCTTTGATAATGCTGAGATTCCTATTTGGTGGAAAAACAATGTTTTATTCAACACCAACTTGTTGTTTTTCCAATGCTCTTTTCCCATCGTTAATGCATCAATTTATGTCATTGCAACTTATCCGGACAACCACTGTAGTCTATTGTCATTGAAGTTACAAAAACAGTTGCGGAGCTTTACCCAAATGACTTTATGAAGTTCATTAACGACGAGCTCTTTTTTTTGAAAGAGAGATTTTGATGCTTGGTGAGAATAATCGAAGACACTCATTATTCACAAGCTGGATTCATGTAGGTAAACACTCGGGTGAAAACATGGCAATGTCTGGATTTTATGATTTTAGAAAAGACAATAGCGTTCAGTGCACTTTCTGCAGACGGATATTACTAAAGCGGAAGAGTAAAGATGAACATCCGACAATAGAGCTTGCTAAAAGTTTTCCTTTTGGTCCTTTTGTTAAAGAACTATAGACTCACAACCGGGTGTGCAGAGCTAGGAAACTAACCAAGGAATTAATGACAAACTTCTCCGTTGTCAAAAGCTATACAATCGAAGAACAAAGAAATAGATGGTTTACGAGATTGACTGCAGAAGTTTTATTTCTGGGTATCTTGGTTGATTGCGCTGGTGCAGACAGATTTGCTCCTGAAACAGAGAGAGAAGAAAGTTTCAAGCGATGGAAGGGTAAAGTTCCCATAAAGCTCCTTTCCGATGAGAGATTTCACTACACTGGTTTTGGCGATAGCGTGAGATGTTTCTTTTGTTTGGGGAGCTCAAAAATTGGAAAGAGGGTGAGGTCTTTGCCATCCAAATTTATCTGAAAGCATAATAGACTGTGTGTATTATTATCATTATCATTATCACTATCACTATCACTATCACTATCACTATCACTATCACTATCACTATCACTATCACTATCACTATCACTATCACTATCACTATCACTATCACTATCACTATCACTATCACTATCACTATCACTATCACTATCACTATCACTATCACTATCACTATCACTATCACTATCACTATCACTATCACTATCACTATCACTATCACTATCACTATCACTATCACTATCACTATCACTATCACTATCACTATCACTATCACTATCACTATCACTATCACTATCACTATCACTATCACTATCACTATCACTATCACTATCACTATCACTATCACTATCACTATCACTATCACTATCACTATCACTATCACTATCACTATCACTATCACTATCACTATCACTATCACTATCACTATCACTATCACTATCACTATCACTATCACTATCACTATCACTATCACTATCACTATCACTATCACTATCACTATCACTATCACTATCACTATCACTATCACTATCACTATCACTATCACTATCACTATCACTATCACTATCACTATCACTATCACTATCACTATCACTATCACTATCACTATCACTATCACTATCACTATCACTATCACTATCACTATCACTATCACTATCACTATCACTATCACTATCACTATCACTATCACTATCACTATCACTATCACTATCACTATCACTATCACTATCACTATCACTATCACTATCACTATCACTATCATTATCATTATCATTATCATTCTCATTATCATTATTATTATTATTGGATAGCTAAAATCTGTCAATTAATCATCATCATCATTTTTTGTTTTAAGAGTTTGGCTGGTTCATGTAATTAATGAGAGTAGTAATACATGAGCAGATCTCCCTACCAAGTGTTTTTTTGTGGGTTAGATCTCGGGGTTGAGGCAATGGGTTACGGCGTTGAATGAATTCGCCAAGTTTATATTGTATTTTATTTGAGGGGCATTTGAGTGGCATTTGAGTGGCATTTAAGTGGCATTTGAGTTTTTATTATTTTTTTACTTAATTTGAACTTATATGGCATGAATGAATTCACCGAGTTTATATTGTATTTCATTTGAGGTTCATTTAAGTGGCATTTGAGTTTTTGATTATTTTTTTACTTAATTTAAACTTATACGGTATTTAGATTTTAAACTTTAGATTTTAAATGTATGGCATTTAAATTTTGAATGTATGGCATTTAAGTTTTGATCATTTTACATAATTCGAACTCATATGACGTCATTTTGATGAAGATGGAGTTGTAATTGCCACTGAATTGTTTTTGTATATGATATAACTATCTACAACGCTATAGTTATTGTTATAGTTTTATTATTACATAATAAGTATTACATTATTTGCTTACTGGTGAATGTAATAAAATAGATATCATAATAAAGTGTAATAGGTTGAATATATAGTGTTAAAGTCTATAAAAACTTTTTAATTTGTAAAGTATTTGATGACTTTACAAGAAATATCATCACATTCAGGTTCAATGATGATGAGAAGATTTTCTTCAAGTTTAAGTTTACTATCTTCCGATACAGACAAAGAAAGTTTTGAAAAATCCTCCAAATCATTATAAATAAGAACTCTATAAATCGATGGTGTTGAATTTGTAATTGCTACTGAATTGTTTTCGCATATGATGTATCTATCACACACGCAATCAGTAGTAGTTTTGGTTTCTTCATAATTGTGTATAGTAGAGTTTGTAGGGCTTGGGTGTTCCAGAGCTTGTGGAAGAGATGGAATTGATGGTGATAAAGCTGGAACTATTGACTTGTTTGTAGTTTTTGTCGTAGTTAGTAATCCTTCATCGTATAAACAGATGTAATTCAAAGCTTCATCGGTTTTGCAAACAAAGTAGTGTTGAGGCCACATATCACGAGTGTCACAGCTTCTACGTAGGTGAGCAGGTTCCATGAAACATGTGAGTGCATATACACGATATTTTAAATTTTTCCTTAAAATACGAGTTACTGAATTAACTTCTTCCATATTAAGAATTCCCCAAAAACATCCGGAAGCTGTTTGAGATAAAGTGAATGGTTGAATCTCTGTTGCAAGACAATAACTGCTTAGGATTGGGAATAATAGAAGATAGATTCGATATTTCATTTTTATTCAGAGAAAGAGATTTTAACCTAGTTTATGCTTTCATCATCTAGAGTTAACTGTCTTGCATTTCGGTGGACTTTGCTTAATATGCTTCAACTAAAGTTCTATATATATAACCTTGGGATTGCATTTGCCTTTGTTATCTCCTTGGCATGTGATACTGATGATAATCTTGTTTTGAATAGACTTCAAACTTTCAAAACTCGAAAATGACAAATTTACACCTTCAATACCATTGATGTTAGTGATGATAGTAGCTATTTTCGGCTTCCCGTTGGTCAAATGATTGCATTCCACGCGTGCAAAGTTGGTTGTCTCAAACTCTTCTGTTGGTGGGCAGATCAAACGTGAGGTGTTGTATTCAAATACACATAATTTCTCATTCCAAAATAGTTTTGTATTTTGAGTAAGATCTTCCGTATTATTTTTAACCCCTATTGCACATTCCTCCTGATTCAGAGTGTATTTTGTTGGCGTATTGCAGGTCAGGGTATCTGTAGAAGTTTTGCTTTTGCAGATCCAAGAAGCGTTTTGAGGGATAATAAAACTGCAATGTAAATAGCTGGAAGGATAGAGTCTCACACAGTTTGTTCCATTTTCATCTTTATATCGAATACTCCTTTCAAAAGGTGAAAAAAATAAGACATCATTTTTTTCCATAACTCCATCTATACATTCATCGATTTCGTCGACATAAAGTACTTCGCTGACATTGAAACTGTCGAAAATCGAAAATGATGAATTCACACCTTTGATTTTATTGATGATAGTGATGTTAGCTGGATTTGATTCCTCATTTACACCTTCGATATCATTGATGGTAGTGATGTTAGCTGGAATTGAGGTATCTGTAGAATCTTTACTCTTACAGATCCAAGAAGCGTTTCGAGGGATGAAAAAACCGCAATATATATAGTCGGAAGGGTAGAGTCTCACACAGTTTTTCCCATTTTCATCTTTATATGGTATAGTCCTTTCAAAAGGTGAAAAAACCAAGACATCGTTTTTTTCCATAGCTCCAGCTAGACATTTATCAGTTTTGTTGCTATAAAACACTCCACTAGTTTTGAAACTGTCAAAACTCGAAAGTGATGAATCTTTGATGTTAGTGATGTTAGCTGGTTTTGATTCCTTGTTGATCGAATGATCACATTGCACGCATGCAAATTTGGATGTCTCAAACTGTTTTCTTATTGGACAGATCACACAATGGGTTTTGTATTGAAATGCGCATAAATTCCCATTTCGATATACTTTTGTATTTTGAGTAAGTCCTTCCGTATTATTTGTAATACCTATTTCACATTCCTCTGGATTCAAAACGTATTTTGTTGGAGTATTACAAGACACAGCATCTGTAGAAGTTGTGCTCTTGCAGATCCAAGAAGCGCTTCGAGGGATGAAAAAACCACAATATAATAAGTCAGGAGGGTAGAGTCGCACACAGTTTTTTCCATTTTCATCTTTATATCGTATAGTCCTTTCGAAAGGTGAAAAAACCAAGACATCATTCTTATCCATAGCTCCGGCTATACATTCATCAATTTCGTTGGTATAGAATACTCCACTAACATTGGGAAATGTTAGTGCCAGTAGCAAGATAAATACGCAGCTCATTTTTTAAAATGTTTTTGCTTTCAGTGTTGAAAGTTGAATACTTTCTTTCTTGATGTTCTTTCTATTTATACGTAAGTGGCTAGTGGCTTGTTCAGCTCTCTCAGCTGATTTTGAAGATGTGAAACAATCTCATCAAAGTGGTTACCAAAATGTAAGTATGGTTCCAATCGAGATTGAGACAAAAGAACATGTGTTCCTGTCCAGCGAAATGAAGTCAAACCTCTTAAAATCGAAATATCTATCAAATCACCCAGTTCAGCATCTTTCAAACATTGCTTTATATCAATCAGTTCGATCGCTCTTTTGAGATCTTCAAAATCTATCAACTTGTCTTGCGGACAGCATACTTTTGGATCAAAGCTCCTAGAACAGTTTAAGCATTCGAGAGGATTTGCTATTGAAATACAATTACAGCTCAAAAGCATGCTTTGTATTGATTTACGAACTAGATTGAATCCTAACACAAAATAAAATACTTCTTCGGTGATGAGTTGAACAAAAAGAGGATTTGAGCGCTCTAAAGGAATGTGTTCAAAATGAATCCTTATGAACTTAGGAACAAAATCAGCCAATGTAGCAATTGACTTGAATCCTTGAGTTTTTCCACTCATGTTTCTTCTGTAGTTCAGAGATAAATGAAGCAACATTTTTTGTAGCAGTTCTTTTATGAGTCCTTAGATATATTTGTTGAATCAATAGTTATTATCGGGTTGTCTGAGTCTTCTTTTTCATCAGGAGTATGAGCATATGGATATCCTTCTGCTATCGCAAGCAATTTATCCTTTAGACGTTGATAAGCCAGTTTGCTCTGACTAACAGGTAATAGGTATGGATTTAATCGTGCTCTCAAATTTGTTAACATAAAGGGAGACTTCAAATCATCGGAGGAAAGATCCAAAAGAGCATTAATCCATTCATCATGCACCAAAAAACCCATTTTTGCGTTTTTCAAAACTTGTCTTCTATCAATCCAGTCGATAGCATCACCCAATTCTTTTTTGGTAGGTGTAGCGCCTTCAACCATTTCAGCATATCTTTTACAAGTGATACATTGGTCATCAACGTGTGAACAGTAACAGTTTAGTAGTGATAGATTGGTTGCTTGCTTGTAAAAACTTCCTTCTAGTACACAGTATACACATTCTTCCGTAAAATAAATCCTCAACATTTCATCAGAAACCTCAGCCAAAAAAGTCTTAGGTCCTATAGCATCGGAAGCTTCTTGGTGAGCAAAGTCTTCAACACGTAACATATTTGTTGTTATTCCGTTGAATTACAAAACGAGAATGATTCGTTTTCAAATTGAAATACCTATTTAATCATTCATTACTTTTTCTTTTTTTTGAGGTTAATTGTTATGCTAGCTCATGTAGATCTTCATAAATGCTTTAATTTCAACCTGACAACCATCGATTGGGCAAGGTTTTACTTCTGATGAGCATTCAGTAAGTGCTTTTTCCTTACACTCACTACAGTAAATGAGATGACCGCATGGAAGAGAGATATGATTTGCAATTACTTTTTTTTCATGTAACTCAGACACACATTGAGCGAGTTTGCTTTGCTTAGTCTGATCTTTATCTTTTTTTAACGAATCAATTGATTTAGCATCATTTTTTAACAGTGTTGACGAATTCTCAACAGATGTAAAATCATTTTCAAAAGTATGTAAGGCTTCAATCATAAAACCTATTCGCTCAAAAGGTTTTCCATTTAACACTAAAACTTGTTCGATATCGTTTTGACTGTATCCTAGTTTTTTGCAGATAAGTTTCATTTCTTCGGTGTCATTGTTTTGCATTATTCGTTTTACTTTTTCTCGATATTTTTCAACCCGTCGCTTACACCTTTTGCCTTTTTCCGTTCGCATGTAAACATCCTCAACATACTCTTCACTTTTACTCCCGAGTAAAAAAGAACAGTCTGGGAACCATCGACAGTGTTCCTCCCACGGTAGATCACTCTCTTTCCATTCTTTAAGTTCACCTGAGCAAAAGAAGCATTTTACACTATCTCCGAACTTAGTATAGTAAAAACCTGCATTGGAAAGGAGTTTCATGGAAACTTTACCCTTCCATTGTTTGAAACTGTCTTCTCTAGATGTTTCAGTAGCAAAACGAGGTGTACCAGCACGATCAATTGATATACCTAGAGGTAATACTTCTGCAGTTAAATCTCCTCTTCTAGTTTTTTGTTCTTCCATCGTATAACTTTTGACAATTGAGATGTTTTTCATTTCATCTGCAAGTAGTTTCCTAGGTCTATACACACGATTGTGAGTGTTAAATCCTCTAACAAATCGACAAAACGGAAAACTTTTAGCATGTTCTTTCATCGGATGTTCATCTCCATCCTTCCAGTTTAGTAATACCCCTTGGCAAAAAACACATCGAGCAGCGTTGTCTTTTTCAAGGTTGTAGAAACCAGCTCCAGCCATGTTTTCACCACAATGTTTATCTACTCGTCTCCAATTTGTAAGAAATGATTTTCTTCGATAACTTTCATCAAGCATTAGGCGTGTTCGGTTTGCTCAACGTTTACATTTAATCCTCAATGGCAGTTTTTTGTCGAGGGATTATCAGCCCCTTTGTAGCAAGTATTTTTCAACGGGCATCAACGCTCATTTTTGCGTTTGTCACTGAGTTTACAGTGCACGTTGGCCAGCGAACACCTATAAAATTCAACGCGTTGGTTTTCTAAAGGAGTCGTCTTCTCACTAATTACGTCACTGTACCCTTTTGCGGCATTATAACAACAACGTGCTATCAAAAGTTATGATCTTTTTTCTTGTTTTTAATGGATGTATCATTACTTATTATTAATGTGATAGGTTATTATTTTTCCTACTGTCACTATTATTAATGCTATCACTATTGCCAATAATAATAATATAACTTTCATTCATTTTATTTTTATTGTCTTTGTCTGATAAAATATATTATTTTATGACAGTGAATAATAATCAGCACACCATTATTATGATTATTAATTATTATTAATTAATAATACATGTTTTTGCTTGTTGCTGTCATTATTATTCATCATTGTCATTATTATTATTCTTATCACCATCAATAACAATACAATTTGTACTTGGTGGTTTGCTGAGCTTTAATAACACTTTGTATAAATAGCAGATGATGCAGTTGTTGTTAGGGCAACAAAAATCTCGCAATGAACAGCTACTTTTAAACCCAAGAATTTAGGCTAACAAACTTATGATTGCGGGGCTATATTTATCACTGAAGACACAAAAAAGAGGACAACTCTTGCAAAATTTTGTAAACTGTACGCACTCGCCTACTCTTTTAAGTTATCGTTCGAGGGATAAACGCGTTGATCAAACTTTCTCAAACCAACGCGTTGAGACACCGAGCACGCCTACTAAAGTCTCTCTTTCATAAAAAGAGAGTTCATTGTAAATGAACTTGAAAAAGTCCGTTGGGGAAAGTTGCGCAATAGCTTTTTGTAATTTTAATGACAAAAGACTACAGTGATTATCCGGATAAGTTGCGACGACATAAGTTATTGTAGTGGTATCAGGAAAAGTTCGTTGTAAAAACAACGAGGAAGTAACGAGTAAACTATCATCTATCCATTCGATGTAGTCTTTAGTATTTTCAAAGCAATTCCGATTTTTTTTCATTTCCTTTTTTTTCATTATAAATAGTGTTTGTTACATATCTGTTGTTTGTTACTCGACACATTATTTATATACAATATAAGTAGTAGCTTCAGTTATTACTCAAGTTGAAGTTTTGTTGGAAAGTTCTTTCCCTTTGACCTAGTTCGTTGTTATTCTAAAAAAAAAATGATAATGCTTTGTAGCAAAAAATAAAAAAATACTAAGGTTTCAATTTTTTTCAATATACATCTGCACTTGAATTGATTACTATTGTAATAGAATGTGAATACTTACATCAGAAATGAAGACTTGTCTTTCTTTGAATTAGATGAATGATATTCCTAGTTGTTTGAACTTGAGCTGCTCTCTATAAAATTCGGATGAAGAAGGAGTACTTTTTTTCATTTTGAAGTCCTGAAATAATAATAATAAATCATAATTAAAACTTACATACAACATTTTTGATGTCTTAAATAGTGAATAATCATGTTTTTGTCAGAAAATGTCTTCACGTTTAAATTGATTACAATTAAAACAAAATATGAATACTTACATCACAAATGAAGGCTTGTTTTCTTTGAATTAGATGAATTATACACATAGTTGTTTGAACTTCAGCTGTTTCCTATGTAATTCAGATGATGAAGAAGGAGTGCTGTAGTAGATGATGATGTAGTAGATCTTGTTCCTTCAGTTACTAACAATGAAGTGTATGCTTTCTGTATGAAAACAGTGCTTCTTATATAGCTAAAGTTGCACTGATTAAACCCTATGAATACCATCACGAACCAACCTTTATTATAATATATCTATGAATCAGCATTATTTTCACGCGAATGGAAACCGTTGCTTTCGCGGGAATAAAAATTTTATTTTCCCGCGAATACAAACCAATGCTTTTGCGGGAATAAATTAATTTATTTTCACGCGAATACAAACCAATGCTTTCGGGGGAATAAATAATATAGTTTCACGCGAATGGAAACCGTTGCTTTCGCGGGAATAAAAATTTTATTTTCCCGCGAATACAAACCAATGCTTTCGCGGGAATAAATAATTTATTTTCACGCGAATGGAAACCGTTGCTTTCGCGGGAATAAATAATTTATTTTCACGCGAATAAAAAACCAATGTTTTCGCGGGAATAAATAATTGGTTTTCACGCGAATGGAAACCGTTGTTTTCGCGGGAATGGAAATTTTATTTTCACGCGAATACAAACCAATGCTTTCGCGGGAATAAATAATTTATTTTCACGCGAATGGAAACCGTTGCTTCCGCGGGAATAAGTAATTTATTTTCACGCGAATAAAAACCAATGTTTTCGCAGGAATAAATAGTTTATTTTCACGCGAATAGAAACCGTTGCTTTCGCGGGAATGAAAATTTTATTTTCACGCGGATAGAAACCAATGCTTTCGCAGGAATAAAACAATTATTTCCATAGGGATAAAAACCGTTGCTTTCGCGGGAGTAAACAAATAATTTTCACGCGAATAAAAACTAATGCTTTCGCGGGAATATCGCGTGAAAAACTGCTGAATCATAGATATATTGTAAAGAAGGTTTCACGAGATGGTTTTCATAGGGTTAATCAGTGCAGCTTTAGCTATTTAAGAACCAGTGTTTTCACACAGAAAGCATCCAGTTCTACAATAGCTAGCGAAGAAGCAACATCTACACACCAACTACTACATTTACTTGAAACTATAGAAAGACTTTCAGTCAATAAGGTAAGAATCACTAAATAATTCTTTAACATATATTGATAGAAAAGTTCAACTAGATTTGCTATAATACTTCAGAAAGTTAATTTTATGTTTTAATATTTTGTTCTTATTAATAAAAGATCAAATAGTTTCACCATAATGCATCAGAAAAATTATTTAGGTTTTGATTATGTGTTTATTTTATAAATATCTAGTTAGTTTATTCTTTTCAAGTATTTTTCAAATTCCAACCATCTGTTACATATTTTTTACTCTCTTTTCAGTTCAACTTCTCACTGAGCGCTCTGAATATGAATGAAGACCGTAATACCTCATTTCTCTCAACATTCGAACCATACTCTGATGATAAAGAAAATATCCCTAATGATTCACATATAATAAGAAGGAAACTGAAAACAGTTCGACCAAAGCCATGGGATTCGGATAGAAATAAAACGATTGACTATGCTTGGACTTTGAAAGCACCATCTCTTTCTCATCTTTCCTGCTTGTCAAAAAATTCTGCTAGTTTGCTCAATTCTTGTGATACCAATGAAAGAGTAATGATTGGAAGGTTCCAACCACTTCACTTAAATCAAACACCATCGCTTCTCGAGATAATCTCCATCGAAAGATCAGCTGAGGATGTATATAAAAACTTATGCATTATCCGCTACAATGTCGAAACATTTGGCAACAGACGACAAGTGAGGTCCATGGTGAGAAATGAGGATTACAACAAATTAGCTCCAACACAACCGGATGTTCCAAAACTGGTGGTTTTTATGGGATTCGATTCAGACAAGCATCCAATCTTTCACCCTATCAACTTCCCATCCAATATTTCCCTTGAGGAAGCTAAACAGCTAAGTGGATTAATAAAAAAAAAAAACACCTAGTCAGTTGATCAGTATGGTTCGTATCGCAACACTCTCTCAATTTGCTGTTGGAAGTGTAATCAGTTTTGAATCTCCTCAAATATCAACTCAGTTAACATTACCTAATGGAGAAGTGGTGATAGAAGTGGTGATGGATGCGCTACTGGTAAACTACAGATGTTTGCAATACGATGGTTTGATGATGGGAGTTTTATATATACCTGAAAAACATGCTAGCGACGTCAAACGAATTGGAACAGGAGTCATACTTGTAAGAAATCGTGAAGTTAGTAGATTTGGTTATCATCGACATGATATAATCACATTCACAGCATTACAAGCGATAGAAACGGCTCAAAACCTATCCAACAAACTTGATGATTCCAACCAGATGAAGTACTTTACTACAGATGAGGTTGTTGAGAACAATGTCTTAGTGCTTTCAATGGGAGCGGGAAACACATCTTCTACGTCTTTGAGAGGACCAACACCCCCTGGTGAAAACTATACTCAAGAAGAGCAAGTCAGACAATACAATCCAGTGAGTGTTTTTTTTATTTAATGTAAACTAACTGATATAAGTAATACTTCCAATTAGATAAAATTTATTTATAAAGCAAGTATTTTTTGTTTTGCTTTAGATAGAAGAGAGAGAATCAAAAACACTTGATGAAAATTATGCTCAAGAAGAAACAAACTGAACAATATAACTTGGTGAGTTACTTCCCTTTACTATATAATGTTAACTAACCAATGTAAAAAGAACTATAATTCAAATTCATGTAATTATTTTACATTTTTGTTTAATCATCCTATACTAATACATAACTTTCTATTTTAGTTCATTATGGAATCAAAAGTACATAAAACAGAAATCTTCCTTCCTAAGATATAACATCAGTACATCAATGACGTCATTGTAAAGAAAAAAAAACTATGCATTGATTGTCATTACAAGCTCTAGCTCTAGCTATATTATACAAGGATATTTTCCTACTTATTATGTAATAAATGTATATAATCATATATTGATTCAATGTAGTTATATCTCCTCGTTCTTCTCTCCTCTCTCTCAAAATATCATATGAGTTCGAGTTATGTAAAAAAATTATCAAAACTTGAATGTCATACATTCAAAATCTATATGCCATATAAGTTCAAATTAAGTAAAAAAATAATCAAAACTCAAATGCCACTTAAATGCCACTACAATGCCCCTCAAATGAAAGACAATATAAACTCGGCGAATTCATTCAACGCCGTAACCCATTACCTCAACCCCGAAGTATAATCCACAAAAAAACACTTGGTAGGGAGATCTGCTCATATATTACTACTAATGAGTATCTACAATAATTTAGTTATGTTTTATGTGTTTAATATATTCCTGTAATACTTTACAAACATATTTTATAATTTAGATCATTCCAATAAACAAAACAAAAACTCGTAAAAAAAACAAGCTAACGAGAAACCTATTAAATCTAAATTATCATCAGTTCGTTCCAACATACTTCAGTCGTACAATAATCAAAACTGTGATACAAACCTTGATATAAACTACTGATATACAATAATGCATAGAAAATAATGATGATTCTATCACTATACAATAGCAAGCTACAGTAAAATATAAAGTGGGAAGATCAACATTTGGTGCACACAAAAAAGTACTCTAAGAAGTCTACCGGACCTTTGGTGCAGCAAAAAATGCACTTGCATCAAGGAGAGCACTTTTGTCTTTAACCCTCCTCCTTCCTCTCCCACCCCTCCCCCACCCCTGTTATAGAGATCTGCTCCTATTACACTACTTCCGGTCGTGTTTCCTTTGACCTACAATTAGCATTCTAGGAGGGAATCATTCTATAGTCAAAGCAATCTCATGTTCTAGGAGTTGTGCTAAAGTGAGGTGATCTCAGTCCATCAGATGTCCAGAGTGCACATTGTGCTCCTGTCAACTGTTTCTAAGTTATACTACTTGTTTGTACAACTTACAGCTCAATATCTGGCACTCAGTTATACAAATACTTCATCCCTAGTTTTACAACTTTGACGGTTGTATTACACAAAAATGAATACTAATATTTACAACTTTGCCGCTAACAATCACATTTCTATTACTAAAAATGTTGTTACTTAGTCTTATCTTTGTGGAAAGCTGCTTACCATTACACCAGTTTTATGACTATTAATAGTTTTTACTTGAACTTTCTATTTTTAGAAACCTCAACAATTAATAGCTATAGAGCAAGGGAGCCACGCAGTCTATAATGTGGAAACTGTAAAAACAATGATCGAGAATGAACCAGCAGACATTGATTCCAAGGTTTTCATCATCTGTATATCTGGCGTTTTCAGATCTGGAAAAACGTTTCTGCTAAACCTACTAAAAACTTACCTGGACCACGTGATTGAAGTAAGAGCTGTTTAATGATCAAACTGTTGTTGAGAGCATTGTGATTTCATAAAAATCTATATATTTTTAATTGTATACATAAAGCGTAACATCTTTTATTTCCAGAAGTTGATTTTCTGTCGACGCCTATGCATTCTTGGTAAAATTTCAAGCTGTATAATGAAGTTTGTTGGACAAAATTTTTTATTTTGCAGTTCAGAACTTGGTATTTTTTTTGTTGAAAAACTTTGAAAACTCAAAAATAAACAGCAAAGTTTTGGCTGTGTTTTGATCAGTGGCGGATCTGGACAGTCACAGAGGGGGGAGCCCATTTGTAAAAAAATATTTCGGCGCAAAGCGCCGAAAATTTTTTTGGCCCTTTTTTAAAATAATTTGCTCTCCTACTGACTCAAAATTGGATCCCCCATGTACACTGTTGAAGGAACTGCTATGACACTGGATTCTAGAACCAGTATTTTGCAAGTTTCACAGATATTATAATACAACTGCCATTGTATAGCACCTAAAATGTATTTGAATCAAACCTAGGAAACAATAATAATAATTTAGAAAATAACAATACTTAAAAAATTTTATTTATTTATAATGATGCTTATTATTATTTTAAATTAATATATAACAGTTATAATAATAACAACAAGTTCTTCATTATGATGACGTAACAGTTTAATTACTAAATATTATTATACACTATTTATCAATAATAAATTATTATTATTATTACATTATAATAATAATTAACTACCATCATTTATTATAATTAAACTACTACATCATCATAGATCATCATCATAATAATAATAATAAACAATAATAATAAACACGACGATAACAAAAAAGAATTACTTCAATAATGAGGATGATAATAATTAAATACTCATTTATAATTATTGTTATAATGTACAGGATTTCGTGTCTGGGTGGTAGCCACCTGTACACTCTCCCGATATGCTCTGTTCGACCCTAAGTCAGCGCTCAATAATATGCTATTATTGTTCACAGTGCATACATTGGCTTGTGCAGTTTTGCGTGTGGCCGAATCTGTGGTGGAGTGCGTGCAATAATTATCTGTAATTATTGGCTGTGTCCGAACCTTTACAAGGTCCGACAATAATTGTAAATTATTGTCTAGTTTATAGTTTGTTTCGAACTGTGCTCTGACATTAATTCCTCAGGAATTACTTGTCTAGTTTATAGTTTGTTTCGAACTGTGCTCGGGCAATAATTATGTTGAAGTTTGTAGCCAATTCTGGGCTCAGCCGAGATTGACAATAACTTCCTGCAATTATTGTTTTGCTAGCTTGTTGGATTCCCCGAATCCGAATTTGATAGGTCGAACTATTAGTGCACTAGGCCTTGTGATGTAATCCTTGCCTCAGGCAAGGGTATACACAGTGATAGGGCGTACCGTTCTCACTTTCCACCTCGGCGTCGTGCTTGCTACTAGTCGACTTGTCCAGCGCTGGTAGTTTAGGTGCTCCTAGTAGTGCTTGCTTCAAGAGAGAGAAATTCTTCTGAGAGTCAGGCTAACTCTGAACTTTATTGCATGAACATCAAGTTAAATACAGGGAAGGCGGGCACACATTATTAACCACGCCTGAGTAAAAATACTGGTGCAAGCCACGCCTTGCCCTTACATCAACACCCACTTTGTAATAATTAAAAACGTGGAAAAAGATATAATAAATTGTAGTAAATAATTATTTGGTACAAGGTAGAACGCACTAAATAGTATCGTAGGTACATGTAAACAATAGACTCTTGCATAGACATAGACAGCGTGTAGTGAGTAGACATAAATGTAGACAGTGAGTTATTTCGGAGATAAAAGCTTAACTCGTCGGACAAAAGAATAGAACAATGAGACTCAGGCTTAGACGGTAATTGTGAGAACGTATCTTACTAAGTAGGAAATATCCATAGAGTATGAGATTGTACTGGCGTCCCTCACACACTCCCCTCCATTGACAACTATAAGGTCAATAAAAATAAAAAAGGGACGCAATAGTGTGTAAGAAAGATGTAATGTCCACTTGCCCAATATGTCTCTTAATATTGTCCTCGTTCTTTCTGGATAGCCGTCTTTATCTCTTCCACTCGTTGTAATTGTTTGTATGCCTCACGGGTGGCCTGGTATAACTCTTCCTCTAGGCGTTGGATGCGTCTGTATTTATCCTCTCTCCTTCCTTCATCTATCCTTTCTCTATGTCTCCTTCTCTCCCTTTCGGTGCTTGGTGTTCGGGGTATATTTTCTTGCTGAGCAAGGTGGCGTCGGTATGCTGCCTCTTTTCCTCCCATTGGCATCCGTGGTGCTTTCTTGTCCGCGTAGTGATCGGCTATGTCGATCCTGGCTATTTTGGCAGGAGTATCGTTAGTTTTATCACCAAGTCTCTTTTGTATTGGCAGCCTCTCTATTTCTTTAATTGGAGTTGGTGTGCCGAAAGGTGCTGGTTTCTTCCACTTCATGGTCCTACAGAATTCGGGGTAGGATGGCTCATCTACTTCGTACAGGGGTCGAGCCTCTCCACCATGTGCAGCTTCTCCTCCTTGGGTCCTGATGTGTTTCAGTATCGTGTCACGCGAGCTGCTTTTCTTGCCACAGGCACAGAAAAAGTAGGTGTAATGCTGATGTACGTGATACATTATTCTTTTCTTGTTCAGCTGGAGGCTACACACCTTGCAACCCCATGTGTCTCCTTGCACTTGGTAGATGGCTTTTTTGATGGCTTGTGATGTCTCATCCGATTTCCAGGTCTCTCTCGTGTGTGATATGGGTAGAGGAGTTGTTGTTGTGGCTGGTGTTCGAACTCGACATCTGGCAGCACCGTCGTCGGCTAATGTAATATTGTTTACCTTTGTAGGTGCTGAAGTTGTTCTCTTTCTTGCCCGACTGGTGTGTGTTCCTGCTAGTAGTGCTTCGGCAAAGGTCGGGTCTTCTTCTGTGGATATTGCGCCGTCGTTCTCCATTTCTGCTAATATTCTGGTGATGTTTTGTAAGCACTGCTTTCGGTAGTGTGTGGCATTTTCCATCGATCTGGTACTTTTATTTGCACAGAGTGCCTGGTTAGGCATACCTTCTTGAGTTGTGGGTGCCGCCCTTCCTATTGTTTTAGTTGGCCACGTGTTCCGGTGGGTGTGTTGTTCCGGTGAGGGGGCGTTTTCGGAGGCAGCCCTTTTCCTGGGAGTTGTCTCCTCGCTTCGGGTAAGTATTTCTTTTGGTATTCCCGTTTCGGAGTTGTCTATTCTTCGTGAATTTATTATTTTCTTCGTTTCTACTTCGTTCTGCCATGGCGGGTAAGTTATTTCTTCTATTTTCGTTCTTTCTTCGCCATTTCTGTCCCCTTTTTTTACTTCTCGTGTTCTGTAACATTGATAGTCAGTAAATTTAGCTGGCCTTTTTGGCTCTCTCCTAGGCCTGTCGTGTGTAGTGGTGGTTTCTGGTCTGGGTGGTAGGGGTGGCCACTCGTTGTTGTCCAGTCCTGGTCTACTTGGGTTTGGTACTAGGGGTCGATTCTCTGGTGGTACCTGATTTCCGTGTTCGGGTGTAGCTGGTGTGGGTGTACCAGTTGTTTGCTCTTCTATAGGTGCAGGTGGTGGGGGTGGTTGTACCTCTCTAGGTTCTTCTTCGACCCTCCTCGGGGGGTCGGGGGTTATTTCTTCTACTCCTGCACTATCTCTTGTCACTGGGCGCCTTAGGTAGGCTCCTCTCATATTTGGCCGGACGGCATGTTCCCTGCTTGGAGGTGCCCTACCGATCGTTTCTTGACACGATCTGTAGTGTTTTAGTCGCCGGCTGTTTTGTACAAACCCCTGTCCGTCCTTTTCTAGGCGGTAGGTGTGGTTGGGGTACGCCTGTGTGATGGTGTACGGCCCGACATAGCTCGGTTGGAGTTTAGGGTTGCTTCCCTTGGTGCGGCGTTTATTCTCTATGACGACTAGGTCGCCCTCCGCGAACCTCAGGGGCTCGTCTCCCTCTTCTTGGCGTACTTGGCGTTGTGCATCTCGCACATACTCGTGGGCTATTGCCAGGTTCTCTTGTGTGCGTAGGGTGTGGTCGGTGACTGTGGCTCCGTCTAGTGTGGGGGCGTGTCCCGAGAGCTGGTCGGGGAGTCGTACCTCTCTTCCCATCATCAATAGGTTGGGTGTCTCCCCAGTGGTAGAGTTGGGGGTTGCTCGGCACGCCCTCATGATCTGGGGCAGCAAGCTGTCCCATTCATCTTGTCCCCTGGTGAGTATCAAGGATCGTAGTGCGTCGCCCAGCGTTCTATTTTGGCGCTCTACCATTCCGTTCCCCTGGGGGTGGTACGGTGTAGTGTGTGTCTTCCTTATGCTCCACAGGGTACACAGTTCTTCCAACAAGGTTGACTCGAACTGTGCGCCCTGGTCTGTGTGGAGTTGTTCGGGTAACCCCCAATAGCTAAACACTCTCTCATCCAGGGTGGTGGCCACGGTGGGCGCCGTGGCATCTGGTATGGCGATGGCATCCTGCCAACGGGTGAAGTGATCCGTGAGGACGAGGATCCAACGGTTCTTTCGACGAGTGGGGGGCAGGGGCCCGACCAGATCTACAGCCAGTTTTTGGAAAGGTCTCCCCGCATAGAGTCGCTGGCCTTCTGGGGCACCAGGGTGTCGGCTCTTCTTAGCCACTTGGCATACTTCGCAGCTTCTTACGAGGCGGCGTACCATGGCGGACATGCCTGGCCAGTACCAGTCGAGCATCACGCGGTTCCTAGTCCTGTTGATGCCAGCGTGGGCCAGTTTGTGGGCTTCCCATACGGTGTTCTCACGCCATGAAGGGGGGCAGACGGTACAGTGCTTGGTTCTCCCTTGGTGTTCCAAGTGGATGGTGAGCACTCCGTCGGGCCTTATACGCAGGCGCTCCCTTCGATCGTGCAGAACTCGTAGTTCGGTACTGCCTTCTTCCAACTCTTGTCGTGAGATGGGCTCCTGGGCCTTGATTGCTTGGTATAGGCGGGCCACGGGGTGGCCGCCTTCCTGTTGTGCTCGTGCTAGCTCCTGGGTGCTGCGAGCGGGGTCCGTAACGGTCAGACGGACCAGAGGTGGTTTCCCTTCGCCGACTAGGTCGGCATGGGTGGGTCCCCCATCGCGCCGTTCTATGGTGTTGCATTGCTTGCAGTCCATACACTGATCTTGCCTGCTGAGCCCGTCTGCGTTGGCGTGGTTGGGGCCTGCCCGGTGCTCGAGCTGGTAGGTGAACTCAGCCAGTATTTCTAACCAGCGTGCAATCTGATGGGAGGGTTCCTTTCGCCGGCATAACCAACGGAGGGATGCGTGGTCTGTTCTGAGTCGAAACTTCCTGCCGTATAGGTAGGGCCGGAAATGCTTTACGGCCTTTACCACTGCGAGGAGTTCTCTCCGGGTCACGCAGTAATTCCGTTCTGCTGGCGCCAAGGTCTTGCTATAGTAGGCAATCACTCGTTCCTGGCCTTCTTGCTCTTGGGAGAGTACTGCACCCAGCCCCACGGCGCTGGCGTCCGTGTCCAATATATAAGTCGTTGAGGGGTCAGGGTAGCCCAATATGGGGGCTTGGCTCAACCTTGTCTTAAGATTGTGGAAAGCTTGGTGCTCCTCTTCACCCCATCTCCAGCTTGCTCCTTTGCCAGTTAGTACGGTCAGTGGCTTGGCTATGGTGGCGTACTCAGGGATGTACTGGCGATAATATCCGGCAGTACCGAGGAACGCTTGGAGGGCTTTCACGTCCTTGGGGTCCTCCCACCTTTGTACAGCTTCCACTTTTCCGGGGTCCGTAGCTACACCTTCGGCACTTACTACGTGGCCCAAGTAGCGTACTCTCTGGCTCAGCAACTCGCATTTTGAGGGCTTGACCTTCAGGTCGGCTTGTTGGAGTCGTTCCAACACCTCTCCCAGTCTGTGTATGTGCGTTTGAAAGTCGGGTGCTATTATGATCACATCGTCTAGGTATAGTAGGAGTGTCTTCCAATGTAGTCCTTTTAGCACTCGCTCCATTAGGCGTTGGAAGGTGGCGGGTGCGGAGGTAAGTCCGAAGGGAAGGACTTTCCACCTCCACAGCCCGCTTCTGGTGATAAAGGCGGACTTCTGCTGTGCGTCTTCATCGAGTGGCACCTGCCAGTATCCACTGGTAAGGTCTAGGGTGGAGAAGTAGCGGCTACCGGCTAGGGCATCTAGTGAGTCGTCTATCCTGGGGATAGGGTATGCGTCTTGGCGGGTGACATCATTGAGTTTACGATAGTCTACGCAAAATCTCCATGACGAATCCTTTTTTCTTACCAGGACGACCGGCGAACTCCAAGCACTATCCGCTGGCTCGATCAGATCCTTAGCTAAAAGCTCTTTGACCTGGCGCTCGGCCTCCGCCTCCTTCTCTGCTCCTAGTCTGTGCGGGGGGCAACGTATGGGTCTCGTGCCTGGGGCCACAGGGATGGAGTGCTCTGCCCAGGGTGTGCGTCCTAGGTCGCCATCATCCTTGCTAAATACCGTCTGGTATCGGGTTAATAACTCGTGGAGTTGCCGTTCTTCCTGAGTGGTTTTGCATCCCTGTCTTGCCTGGGAATACAACTCTTGTAAGTGGGGAGGCAGATCCTGGCTCCCTCGTGCTGGGGTAACTGGGGTGTCTGAGGTGGACTGAACTTCTTCGGGGTCCACTCCAGTGAAGGTCCCGACTATCTCTCCGGCCGGTAGGCGGATTTTCTCGGAGGAGGGGTTGAGGCACCTCACTAAGACTCTCCCTTGGTCGTCGGGGGTGTTTACGCTGGTGGCTAGGAGGGGTCCGCCCTCGATGCTTTCTATGATCCCTTGCCGACATGGTTCTTTGCTGGTGAGGTGGCATAGGAGGGTGGTTTCGGTTTGGGGTGGCAAGTAGGTATCTCGTTGTACTTGCACCTTGGACACCAGGTCTCGTCCATGTCGGTCCGTACAAGTGAGTTCTCTTCCATGCACCGTGAGGATAGGTTTGTTGAACCCCATATGGCAGCTTTGATTTGTTAAAAACGGCATGCCTAGGATTACGTCCTCATTTATTTGGCTGACGACGAAGGTTTCTTCATATCGGATGTGCCGAATCCGTCCTGAGAGTGTGATCAGCCCATAGAATGGTAATCGTGTCCCATCGGCCATCAGCCCGTGGGAGTCATACTGATGTAGACATTGCTGGATGCGGTCAGGAAGCCGGTCGTAGACTCGTTTGGCTAGCAAATTAGTATTGCACCCGGTGTCGACGAGGTAGGAGACCGTTCGACCTTCCACCTTTCCAGGCAGGTAGTAGCTGGATTTGTATGGTCTTTCAATCTGGTTGAGGTGGATGGTTCGAGGGTGGCTCGTTTCTGGTTGGCTCAAGGGGGGTGTTTCGTTTTCCTCGCCTTCTGACAGTGGTGGTTCCTCCTCCTCTTCTTCATCACTCAGGGGAGTGAACCGGTTTGTTAGGGCGATCTGGGGTGGCCCTATTTGTGGCGTAGTCTTCTGGCTACGATATTTGGTATATGGTGTCTTGTGTTGGTGTATTGCCCTTGTGCAGCTAGTAGGTGGCCCTACTACTGCGGGCCGAGCCCGTTTCCCTGTCGTGCGGTCCACGGAGCAGTTTTGCATTGGCTACGGAGGTGTCCGGTGCGCTGGCAGCCCCAGCAGCGTTTGGGAAGTCCTCCTTGTGGCTTTTGCCGTAGGTCGGCCACTTCTTTGCTGAGGGCCTCGACCGTCTTTAGTAGCTTGGCCAGAGGGTCCTCTACCTCTCGGCAGGAGATCTCGCCGGTGGGCGGTTCTGTAGATTGATCGGGGGGACCTTCATGAATGGTCCGCACGTTAGATTGGGGGAGTGGATGGTGTTGGATTTGCAGATAGTCATTGCCGGCTCTTACGGCCTCCTCTAAGTGGGTGGGCCGGATGGCCAGCAAGTGTCGCTGCAGGTATGCGTGGCCCAGCGTGCTTTGGAATGTTTGGAGGGTTAACTCCGTCCGGTGTTCTTGTGGTAAGTCCTCGTAGGCTGCTTCCACTAGCCTCTCTACGCTGGCGGCGTGCTCCCGTAGTGTGTCTCTTGGGTGTTTGCGATACGCCATTAGTTTGGCTTGGGCCTCCGTCCTGGTAAGTCCGAAGCTGGCCCTTAATGCTTCTATAATGGCAGGTTGTGTGGGGCCGCGTCCACATTGTTCTGCCTTCCCTGTTAGGGCATGGCGAAGGTGGACCGTGGCTTCCTCGGGAGTCCAGCGGTTCATTCTGGCCACCTCTTCGAAACGCTGTATGAAGTAGTGTACGTCACTCTCTCCATCAAAGTGTGGCGCCTTGAATTTGCTTTTTGTGGATGACGTGGTCATTCTCTCTAGAATGTCGGTGAGCGTCCCCATGATCTGCATGGAGGAGCCTTCTCTATCTGAGCTGACTGCCCTTCGCCTGTATGTCATCTTGCTGCTTGGGTCCTAGGTTCGGGAGGTTGAGAGTTCTCTGTGGGCCTTGCAATCCCACTGCTGCCACCAATGTACAGGATTTCGTGTCTGGGTGGTAGCCACCTGTACACTCTCCCGATATGCTCTGTTCGACCCTAAGTCAGCGCTCAATAATATGCTATTATTGTTCACAGTGCATACATTGGCTTGTGCAGTTTTGCGTGTGGCCGAATCTGTGGTGGAGTGCGTGCAATAATTATCTGTAATTATTGGCTGTGTCCGAACCTTTACAAGGTCCGACAATAATTGTAAATTATTGTCTAGTTTATAGTTTGTTTCGAACTGTGCTCTGACATTAATTCCTCAGGAATTACTTGTCTAGTTTATAGTTTGTTTCGAACTGTGCTCGGGCAATAATTATGTTGAAGTTTGTAGCCAATTCTGGGCTCAGCCGAGATTGACAATAACTTCCTGCAATTATTGTTTTGCTAGCTTGTTGGATTCCCCGAATCCGAATTTGATAGGTCGAACTATTAGTGCACTAGGCCTTGTGTTGTAATCCTTGCCTCAGGCAAGGGTATACACAGTGATAGGGCGTACCGTTCTCACTTTCCACCTCGGCGTCGTGCTTGCTACTAGTCGACTTGCCCAGCGCTGGTAGTTTAGGTGCTCCTAGTAGTGCTTGCTTCAAGAGAGAGAAATTCTTCTGAGAGTCAGGCTAACTCTGAACTTTATTGCATGAACATCAAGTTAAATACAGGGAAGGCGGGCACACATTATTAACCACGCCTGAGTAAAAATACTGGTGCAAGCCACGCCTTGCCCTTACATCAACACCCACTTTGTAATAATTAAAAACGTGGAAAAAGATATAATAAATTGTAGTAAATAATTATTTGGTACAAGGTAGAACGCACTAAATAGTATCGTAGGTACATGTAAACAATAGACTCTTGCATAGACATAGACAGCGTGTAGTGAGTAGACATAAATGTAGACAGTGAGTTATTTCGGAGATAAAAGCTTAACTCGTCGGACAAAAGAATAGAACAATGAGACTCAGGCTTAGACGGTAATTGTGAGAACGTATCTTACTAAGTAGGAAATATCCATAGAGTATGAGATTGTACTGGCGTCCCTCACAATAATTATCATTAGTATTATTATTATAAAAAATGATAATAATTAATAAATAATATTTAACTGATAATAATAATTAATAAAATAATTAATAATAATAAATAAATAATAATAATTATAATAATAATTATAATAATCGTTATTTATTTATTATAATTGACAACTAATAGTAAAATTTGAGCTGTTGGTTGCATTAAATAAACGGCAAGTAGCAATGCTTACTTGAGAGCTGAAACTTTTGCAGAGGTCAACCACTCTTGCAATGAAAAAAAATAATGGGACTTTTTCTTTATTAATAATAATAATATATATTATTGGTAGTAGTAGCTTCTGCAATTTTGACGACCGACGTAAACTGAAAGACCTTGACCTTTTGGCTGAGCATGTTTGCACCAAAAAGCAGACAAAATGTTTGCCCATTTAAACAACCCTGAACTAGAGTCAAAATTATTGGATCTTGGGTTATGTAGCTGTTTCTAACAATCATCTTTATTGATTAATAAGGGGCTTCTTATTACAAGAGATATCTAGAAGCTGATATAGATGGAAATTTTCAGCTAATTTCTCAGACAGTTTTTGCCTCATATTCATGGGTAGGGGGGGAGCCTGGGCTCCTAGGGCTCACCCCCCAGATCCGCCACTGGTTTTGATCCTTGAAGAGTCTGAAAGCTGAACAAGCTTCTCTGGTGGCAAAATTTAAAACTGATAGAGAAACTTGTTTTACTGAAATTTGAAACTTGAAAAAACCTTTGTTGAAATTTTATTTTTTCAGTGTTTTTTTAACATTGAGCAACTCAGTTTTGGTAAATTTTGCTCATTCACTGCAAGTTTTGCCTTTGTATCTACTAAAATTATCACAAACTATCACAAAGATTATTTGTGGTTGCTTAAATTGTTGAAAGATCTTCTTGCATGTATTTTGGATTTGTTGTTAATCTTAATGGGTAGTGTAATAGGTGCAAAGCCCCATAAAACATAAATTTGGAAATTTGGATTTTGAAAGAAGTGTAAGTAGTAAGATATGAGCAGTTCAAGCCACCTGGGTTTTGATTGGGGGTGCGATCCGAGACGTTTACTCTACATCAGTCTTTATTGTATGACTAATTAGTGTAAATGAATGAAGACAGCTGCGCTATTGTTGCTCTTGTCATTTTTATTTCTTTTTCTACCTTTGGCACATGAACTTTTTGCTCTCCTGAATTTTTTAGTATGAGATGATCATATCAGGTCACATATGTTATTTGGCGATTCAATTTAGAATTACCCTCTGGAGCTAACTTCCGATTTACAGCCCCTGTTAACATGTCGTTTTTATGCATCTGTATTGCTCAGTTGCAAGTTTTGTTAAATTTATTTGTAGCATAATATAATAGTTGAAGTGTTTATAATAATTGCTACAAAAACCAAGTTTTGGTAACATATTAGCGACAGATCTGAAAAAGTTGAAAAGAACTCAATGAAATGTTTATAATAGTGATTAAAAATATTAGCTGAACAAAAAACACTAGAAATAGTCTAGTAGGTATCGTCAACGCTGATATTTCCTTCAAACTCCTCATATTCATCATGCAGGAAATCTGCAATTTCCCGATTTGTAACCAATTTTGTCGACGCTTCAGCATATTTCCCTTGACTTAGATTTTGCTCCCATTCAGTACTACTCATTGTGGACAGGAAGACTACATTGTGATACGTATTTCCATTGCACCCATTTTTTCTTCCTTTATAAATCATTACACCTGGAGCACATCTTTTAGCATCTTCGATACATCTGCTTGGTATGAGAAGCGTTCTCAACTCTTTCTTTCCATATTTTTCCAAGACGTATCGGATACAAGATTTGATAGAATTTTCTCTATTGAAACGTTGTTACATGAATCTTTCAATGACACCAATGTAAGGAAAAACTGAGGACTGATTAAAATTAGCGAGATAATCTATGTTGTATCTGAGATCGAGCTTATCTTTGGTCATCTTTCTCAATCGTTCAGCTTCAGCAGCGATTTCTCTCTAGCTCAAGTTTTTCGTGCTAACGCGTTTGAGATTAAAGCAAGTACTATTTCCCTTTGTAAGCTTCTGAAGCTTGCCCAAGTAGACAACAATGTAAGATAATGGGTATTTGGGAAGATTGAAGTTTTCAACTATTCTACTTGGGCAAACCACTCTTTGAAGTTGTGTCACACTTGTTTTGTCATAGTATGAGAGAAGAAAGTAATGGCCAAAGACACCAGTATTGCTAGTGACAGCAACAACCTCCATAATGGTTGGAACCTCGAAAGCTTTTAGCGAATGGTAAGGTTCAATCTTTTGCAATTCGCTTGGTTTCCATCTTTTGAGAGTCTTTACAAGCTTAAGAGCTTTGTCCGCATCAGAACTCACTTCCTTACATTCTTGCTCTTTACGGTTTTGTTTTGTAGACATATTCAATTTGGGAAGAGCTCCCTTTTTTGTTGGTGTTTCTTGCGCATCCTCACGTTTTCTCTTAGTAACTGTTTTTGTTTTTTTTGACTTTGCTCTCTTTTGGAGTTTTACTAATGAGTGATTCAGAAATTTCATCCATGACAATTTAAAAATTAAACAACATAGTTTGTATTAATATAAATAATAAAACAATCTGTTTAAATTTTTAGAAAGAACATCATAATTTACATGAAAATTGTGCAGGATTTTACTGTGGGTGGTAGCTTGGTCCACCTGCACAACTTCCCTAGGTCGGCGATGGCTTAATTGTGCTATAGCAGCAACAACAACCCGTCCACAGATCGATAGCCTTCCTACCAATGATGTTCGACCATTGCCGGTTGAGGTCGAACTGCCTGGTTGTGTTGGCTGCTCTAGACAGCAGTAGCGGTTGAACAATGAAAGTCGAACTAGCCAGTGGCTATACTGACCAACACAGGTTCGGCGTCTACTTGTTTATTATGGCTTGTAGTGCAATGTGTTAAGTATACTGGTGTGTACTGTGCGCAGTGAAGTTATTGTAAACAAAGAACTTCTGAGAGTGTGCAAGGCTTACTCTGACTTTATTTACTGATTACACTGACATTTATACAAAAGGAATACAAAAGGTTTAGAAGGAACAAAAAGTTTGATTGCAGGCCAGCCTGACACAAGTTAATTGGTTATATACAGCAAATGAAAGTGGTAGAACATAGTAGTGGGCTGGCAGTAGCTCAAGTTTGAGAGCAAAAGTCAACTGCAGCGTAGGGTGTATCTGGAAAACAAAAATGACGGCGAACTCCGCTATTTTCACTCATCGTCCAACAACGCCACCGTCTATCCGAGAGCTCGTTTGATAGAATCCGAAGGACAGCTCAATGAATTCTTCATCAACGTCACTGAGACCGATCACCGTGCTAATAGTTTGAGACAAAGACCAAATACAGCTTGGAAACTGATGTTGATTACAAACATCACATTTTATTTTTACAAATTGATCGGAATGGGAAAAGTTGGAGGACGTAAAAAGACTTATGCTTCAAACACGGTTCCTCCTCATGTTTATCTCAATCCACATATTTGTACCATGGTAATCAACAGTCATGGTATAGCATACAATGAAATTTGTGTTTCTTCAGATGCTTAACAATGCAAATGATGCTGGAAAAGGATAAACATACTCGATCAACTTGACCGGATGCAAAAGTTGTACAAAAACGTTTCAAGCGCCATTTAAATCTACGGAACAAAGAAAGCGATAGATATCTAATGGAGAACTCAAAGAGAACAGTTTTGGATAAAGGAGTGGATGAAATGGATTTGTTGGATTTGGTAGACGATCTTGATGTAAAGATAACGGTGTTCACACTACACGAAAACAAAACATCTATGGTGATTTGGTGCTCGAATTCAAAACACGAAACTAAATTGTATCTCGATCTGCAAGGCAAACATTTTAGTCTCATCACAAACTTGGAAGGATATGCCAGAGCATACAAGTGTCCAACATGTTCCACTTGTTTTGACAGATTTGGGAATCTGAAAAGACACAGATGCTCAACCTTGGACGCAACTACCATGGATTTTCCTGTAGGGGAATACAAACCTTCCGTCACAGTTTTCGACAAGTTAAGAGAACAATTTGGAATAAACATCAGCACGGACGACCCTTTGAGGTATTATCTAAATTTTGCCATATACGATATTGAGTGTTTGCTTCCTGAATGCGATGACAATAAAAATACGGACACCACTTTCTATACCAGTGAACATAAGCTCTGGAGCATTTTCATTTGTTCAAACAAACCAGGTTTTGAGATGCCTCGATGTATTATCAACAATGGTGAAAATAGAAAGTGTGTTGAGAAATTTATCCTACATTTGGAAAACATCGCGGAGGAAGCGTACATCCGAATGAGAAAAAACTTTTCACGAATCATAGGACGAGTAGAAGATGAGATACGTGGATTGGAAAAAGCCAAACAAAAATTCCTTGGTCAATCACCACTTGAACAAAAACCGTTTAGACAAAAACTAGGAGCCTCCAGAGTTCTGTTTGAACTGGAAAAGTACATGGAAAAGCTTCCTATTCTATGATTCAATTCGCAGAGCTATGACATCAACGTGATGAAAGGAATTTTGCTAGAACAATTGAAAGACGTCTCGGTTAAAGATTTTGATTTTGTTGTCAAAAAAGGAACCAAGATGCATGTGATCAGCATAGGATAGCTTTTGTTTTTGGATTGCACAAACTTTATCGCTCCTGGATACAGTACGAAATGTATTTCAAAGCACACAAATGCGAGGTCGCAAAAGGATTTTTTTCTAACGAATGGATGAAAGACTTGAGTCAACTGCGACAAAAAGATCTACCACCGAGAGAAGCTTTCTACAGCTCGTTGAAGCAGAAAAGCATCAGCGAAAAAGAGTATGCCATTTGTCAGAAAGCATGGAAAGATAACAACATGTGCACCATGAGAGACTTTTTAAAGTGATGCAACAACTTGGACGTAACCCCATTTGTTCAAGCTTTGGAAAGACAAAGAGCTATCTACAGAGAACACGGGATCGACATGTTGAAACATGGTATATATCTACCAGGATTGGCAATTGGGTGGATGTTTAACAAAGCTCCCCAACCATCTCCTCCGCAACTTTCTTCCTATTTAGATTTTCGAGAACTCAGTAATTCCTTTCAACAAACTCTCCCAATCTGCTTGATTGACAAATGCAATGCGGATCTGTATTACTTGATAAACAAAAACATCGTTGGAGGTCCCAGTCTGGTGATGCACAGATATTACGAAAAGGGACTGACGAGAATTAGAGAACATTGGCTCGGAAAAGAAGCAAAAATTTGTGACAGGACTTATGGAAGCAATGCAAACGCTCTCTACCTATGGTGTATGATGCAGTCAATGCCTACAGGATATCCTCGTAGAAGAAAAATTAAGAATTTCTTCATCGCCAATCCAGTAAAATTTAGCAATTCAGCGCACAGCTGGCTTCAGTACCAAATGTTTGCAAAGAAAGTCAACATCAGACATCAGCTCAACGGAGGAGAAGTCGCTCTCGGACAACGAGGTCTCCGCTTCAATGGATTTTGCGTTGAAACTCGAGTCGTCTTTCAATTTCACGGATGTTTTTGGCACGGACACAACTGCACTTTCAACAATGCTAGACATCAGGAGCTTCATCCTACAAGGCAAAAGTCAATGGCTCAGTTGCATAGAGACACGTTGGAAAATGAAGAGTATCTCTGAATTCTTGGTTATACAGTCATCTCGATTTGGGAGTGTGAATGGTTGACTAGCGTAAAAACTCATACAAATCGATGAAAATTTGTCAACGCTTTTTAAGACTCTTTCTATCCCAAACAGTTTGAGAACAAACTAAATCAAGAAGAAGCGGTGGGGAGAGTTCAATCAGAAGGTTTTTTTGGGTTTGTCGAATGCGATATCAAAGTCCCTGAGGGTCTAAAAATAAATTTTCCGAAATGCCTCCAATTTTTAAAAACACGATGTGGAGCTGAGAGCACTTGAGTGATGAGATGAGAGACTTTGCAGAAACCGAAGGATTCCTAAATACCCCACAACGCTCGCTAGTTGAAAGCATGTTTGAAGAAAAGATATTGTTAATGAGTCCGTTGTTGAAGGGGTACTTGAAACAGGGATTAAAAATCACCAAAGTCTATCAGCTCATAGAATACGTCCCTAGAAATGCTTTTGAGGCTTTTGGAACATCAGTTTCGGATGCTAGGAGAATGGGAGACAGGGATCCTAGTCAATAGTTGCTTGCCACTACCAGTAAATTCGTAGGAAATGCTGCCTATGGAAAAACAATCACGGACAAGGAAAAACATACAAAGGTCAAGTACATTGATGGTGCCAGAAAAGCTTCATTCCACATCAGAGGAAACAAATTCGTTTCTATGGAGGAAATATCAGAGGATTTTTACGAAATAATAATAAGTGCTAAAAAAGTGGTACATTTTAAACTTTAATTAAAGTCAATACGAAAAAACTGTTGCGTTCTTAAAGTTCATTTTATTAATCATTATGATATTCATTTCAGCTCAGTATGAATGTTCCTGTACTCTTGGGTTTCTCCGTACTACAATGCGTCAAGCTGAGAATGTTGCAGTTTTACAACGACTTTATGGACAAGTAATTCACTCATAGTTTTCCTCTATTAACCTAATAGTTAATTTAAACAGTAGTCAGAATCATAAATAAAACAATCACCAATTTTTTTTAATCATAGATACATCGATAGACATGATTTCCAGTACGTGGAAATGGATACAGATAGCGCGTACATGGCTTTGAGCGGATCGTTAGAAACATTGGTGAAAGCAGATATGAAAAAGAGTTTTATGCCGATTATGCCAATTGGTTTCCACGTCCATACTGCGATATACATAGGGATGAGCTTTTGAAAGTTTTAACTTTCAAAAGCTCATCCCTATGTATATCGCAGTATGGACGTGGAAACCAATTGGCATAATCGGCTAGTGCTAGGACGAGCATGAAATTTCAAGTTCGGGTAGGGTTCGGGTATTTGTTATCAATTTCGGGTCGGGTTCGGGTCGAGTTCGAGTAATTGCGCAGATCATTCATCAACTAACCGAAGCAATATTAGTCTTTCACACATTTTAGTCAATAGATAGAGATTCTAATTTTATCTAGATGGCAACTCCAACCAGGCAATGCATTAAATTGCAACAAAAGATCATGCATTAATGCAACTTGGGATATTTATTGACTGTTCTTCAGTGAAAAAAAGAGCTGACTGATACATACATGCATTCTTATGTAAAATATCTGAAATTTTAAAGTATTACAGAGAGGTAATTCAGAGTAAGAAAACTCCAAATGTAAGTAGCACAAAATATAATTAACTAGAAATAAATGCAACAAACAAACACATTTTATTTATCAAGATGTGGAGCAAAGCAATCACATGCTATAATGCGAAGTCATGCAATTCTATGAATGTAAGTAATATGGAAATGAACTAGAAGAAAATGCAAAGTGGAAGAAGCCAGTCACACGCTATCCCTCAATGAGAGCAAAGTTTTTATTTAAAAAAAGGAGCATGTTTACCATGCTTGGCTGAAGAGATGCTCTTCTCTTAGATACAATTTGTCCAGCTGCACTAAACACTCGTTCAGAAGGAACACTTGTTCCTTGGACACAAAGGTAGTTTCGTGCAAGTTTAGATAGTGTGGGATAACGACTGGCCCGCTCCTTCTACCAAAGCAAAGGAGATTGGTCCATAGGGCAGTTCTGTTCTCTGAAGAAACACTGTAACTCAAACAATTCGGCATTGTTATCACTCCCAATCCCAAGTGTTACGCCACTGGATGCCTGTGGACCATAGCTCCTACCCAAAAGGTTCTGTAAAGGATGATTACTTGTGCTGCAGTCATTACCATCTTGTGACAACGTTGAGCTATGTACAGTACGGCTTGCTATAGAGGACATCTTATCAATAACAGCATCATGCAAATCAGCTTTCTCCGCCGCAGTGAGGTATGGAGTGGTTTTCACCCTTGGATCCAACACAGCGCATATGTCTAGGAACCTCTGTCCATCAATGTACCTAATGAGCAAAAGTAAGTTACACCACAATTTAGTCGGCTACAGACTTCACATTTTTGCCGTGCATCTTTCAAATTTAAAATGAATGACTCTGAAAATCATAGCCTTTGTTTCTGTCTTTCACAGTAATGATCAAACGTTATCATTTGTCAAATTTTTATATCTCACATTACATTGTATACATATATTACATTGTGATATTATCCAAACATAAAATCTCATGCAGATGTAGCATCTGATGTTTGCTCGCCATACCTTGTTTCTAAGTCATGGAAGATATACGCTTTTGCAGTGTGAATAATTGGCACGTCAACATCTGGCGTTGGTCTACAAATGTTCTTGAGTTGAAAAAGTAGAGGTCTTATCAGGGATACCGTTGATGTACTCTCAGAACTCATCAAGACAGTCACATCTTTGAAAGGTCGCAGAAGTGAAATAATTTCTTCACAAATTTCGACCGATATAGTTCGTACCATCTCAGTTTTCTACAATTTTAACTTTAGCTTACAACAGAACATTTCAATATTAGTAAACAGGATTTATGTAAAACAAACATTTATAAGATACAGATTTTACGTAGCCAACCAACCAGCCACAAATAGAAGTTGGGTTTTGACAAGCTAACAAGTCACAATGACATATAGCAAGGCTGTGTATAATTTATTCGTACCTTCAGTTTGGAAAGGGCCACATAAATCTCAGTGTGCACCTCCAAATACCTCTTAATCATGTCAAAGGTAGAATTCCAACGCGTTTTGACATCAGCTATAAGTTTCAAAGGCTTTTTTCCAGCATCTTTCATTGCATCCTACAACAAAAAAAACATAAAATAAGCTGATAACAGCAGCTATATAATATTAATACAGTAATTACGGTTTGACCAACATGCAAACACTAGATTGTTAAAATAAAATATGTGAGTATTGAAGCGAGTCATCATAAGACACCAATCAAAATCTATGAGTAAAAAGTACCTGCAGCACATTGTTTGCTTTAGGTGAGTGATGGAAGAAAGTGACAACCTTTCTGATTTTTCCTATCTGACCATCAAGGGCTCCAACACCTTTTTGCACAGCCAAATTTAATGAGTGGGCGAAACACCGTATGTGCTGATAGCCGGTCTCTGACATAGCTTTAGACACATTAGATGCGTTGTCAGTGGTAACACATATTCGCAGATAAGTTGGCATATCTGAGCAAGAACTGCAACTGGGTTGATCAATCACTTCATGTTCTTCTGCACTGTCATGATATTCACTGATTTCTGTTTCTAATAAATCTTGGTCAAACCAATCACTTTCATCACTGCCATTTTCATCATCATTGCCTTCTAGTTCATCATCAGCTACTGCTACTTGCAACTTACAGTTACAGTCCCGTGGTGCTGGAGTAATGCCCCAATCTTTGAGAATATGGATGAGATGCTGCTTGAGATTTTCAGCAGTATGCGCTTCTCGAAATCCGTAAGTCCCCAACGTATAGCTCTCCAGCTTATAATCATCATTAAGAAGATGAACCGTGTATGTGACATAGCTTGTGTTAGCAATTGAAGTCCAAGCATCAGTAGTTAGACTAAGGGTGGCCAATGTTTCATTGTCATAATGCATACGCAGTCTATTTCTGAGTCTACTGGCTGCATCATTGTATGCTTTGGGAATGAGAATCTTACGGAACGTCTTTGGTGATGGAAGCACAAATCTTCCTGTTAGATAAAAAAAATACAGAAATTAAACTTCACCTGAAGGGTTATCAGTAAGACACAAAAAGATATTAATTGTTTGTTTACGGGCTAGATATCAACTAAGTTAGAAAAGCAGCAAGTTACTTTGTAAGATTATGACATAATAACTGACTCCTACAACTACTACTTGAGCCAACAGTACAGGGAGGGGAAGGAGGAGGGGAAGGAAGAGGAGGGGAAGGAGGAGGGGGAGGAGGAGGGGAAGGAGGAGGGGGATGAGAAGGCGGAGGAGCGGGAGAAAAGGCTATAACTACTTTCACTACCTACTACTACATGCAGGTAGAGTACCTGCACGCTATAAATTCCCAAGGGTCCATGTACTGTTAGTAATGAAACACAACTGTCCTTTTCTTCATTTAAATATCAAATTTCCAACTCTAACGGTCAACAATCCTTATTTGCTTTACCAGTTAATTCATAATAGTGCCTGGTATTAAAAAAATAATAAATATAAATGTAAAACATAATATGAACAAAACAACAATAATAAATAAAATAGAACCAGAAATTAACAGTTCATTGGGTGACTCGAATCTGTGAAGTTCCCAGGGACCCATGTACTGCTACTAGTAAAACGCCACTGTCATTCGCCCATCCTTTCTTTTTCATTTATTATTTATCATTTTTCAACTTCAAAAAACTTCCTTTACTTTTACTTACCAATTAACTACTATCAGTAGAGCTACGGCCGATATGAACAAAATTAATAATAATAAAAAGAAATAATATACGATAGAAACAAATGATCATAATAACTTAATTTTTTATAATAATGAGTTCATCTATTAATAATAATTGTTAAATTAATTATTTGTTATTTTTATCCATGTTGTTTATTTATTTATTACAATTAATAATTATTGTTTATCATCATCTCATCATGCATATTTTTTTTTACACATTTTATTATTTATTATTCAAATTAATTCTAATAATAATAATGGTAAAGTACTATTAGCAAGAAGTAGCTTACTTACTAGTACTGACTAAAAAATAAAAAACAGCCACAACAATGATAATAATTATAATAATCATTATTATAATAATAATAATAATAATAATAATAATAATAATAATAATGACAACAACAATAAATCCAACCTACCTTCAGCCACTTTTGTGAACTCCTGAAAACCGCAGTCTGTAATTATTGACAAGGGCCTGAGGTTTACACTAAACATTTTGATGAGTTTCTTTACCAATGCCTCATATCTTGGCGAATTTCGACTCAACTTTTGGCTATTGTCCAAAAACCTAGCAAGCGTTGGCTGCTGCTGCGCTGACAAAGTTTTATCATGATCATCTTTCTTCCTTACTTTCTCAGCTTTCTGCCACTCACTGTCGTGGTATCGTTCGGAATGTCTTTTCATGGAAGATGTGGATCCATCTTTATAGGCGAGCTTTTGCTCACACACCTGGCATTGAACTTGGTTGTCACCAATTTTGTTAAATAGAGTCCACACGGCGCTAGCCATTTTTACGAATGATGAAGACCAAGACGTTTAATATAGCACGAGAGAAAGCAAACTTTCCTATCATTTCATAATTCTTACCTGCGCGCATATAAACTTGCGCTAATTACTAATTTAGTCTGAAAACTATAGAGTTATCTCCCCCTCTGGGTGGGGGAGGATAATTCTAAGCTCGAAAATAAACACTGATAAACCCGAACCCGTGGGTTGTTTACTCGTCCACTCAAACTCGAGGGTTCGAGTTCGGGCATATACCCGTCCTAGCACTATAATCGGCATAAAACTCTTTTTCATATCTGCTTTCACCAATGTTTCTAACGATCCGCTCAAAGCCATGTACGCGCTATCTGTATCCATTTCCACGTAATTGCTGTGAAAAAGTGCAAAAACATGGAAAAAGAACACCTGAGTTGTTCAAAGAGGAGTTTACAGGAGATGGAATTGTTGCGCTCAACTCTAAATCCTACTACTGTTGGGCAGAAAAAGGAAACAAGTTTAGTTCCAAAGGTTTAAATAAGCGAAGTAATGACTTAAACAAATGCAGTTATCTGAATGTACTGAGGACAAGAAAGTCTTTCAAAGGAACCAATCGAGGTTTCATAATAAAAGATGAAAAAATGTTAACTTACAGACAAATCAAACGAGGACTCACATATTTTTACGCTAAAAGACGAGTATGTTGAGACGGAGTGTCAACAGAACCTACTAGCGCGTAGTAAAATAGGAACCAACTCTATATCTTAAACAATTTCTTCTTACATTATTTACTGAGTACATATTTTAGCTCATTATTATAATCATCAGTCAAAGCAATGTTTATAGAATCAAAATGGGTATAAATAAACATATGCATAAATAAACATGGACATGGTCATAGAAATATACGGAGATATACATATACATGAACGGAGATGGATATGTAAGTGTACATGAATGTGGATATGAGCATAAATGGATATGGATATGGACATGATCATGAACATGGATATGTACATGTATATGTACATAAATGGACATGGATATGAGTATAAATGGTCATGAATATGCGTATGGACAAGTACATGAACATGTACATGTACGTAAATGGGCATGTACATGATTATGAGCATAGATGGATAGACATGGTCATGGACATGGATATGAACATGGACATGATCATGTACATGCGCATAAACTTTTTATATCAATTGTCAATATGTGGCTAAAAGTTGGATTTTGTAGCAATTATTATAAACATTTCATCTATTATATTACACTACAAATAAATTTAACAAAACTTGCAACTGAGCAATACAGATGCATAAAAACGACATGTTAACATGGGCTGTAAATCGGAGGTTAGCTCCAGAGGGTAATTCTAAATTGAATCACCAAATAAAATATGTGACCTGATCTGCTCATCTCATACTAAAAAATTCAGGAGAGCAAAAAGTTCATGTGCCGAAGGTAGAAAAGGAGATAAAAATGACAAGAGCAACAATAGCGCAGCTGTCTTCATTCATTTACACTAATAAGTCATACAATAAATACTTATGTAGAGTGAACATCTCGGATCGCACCCCCGATCAAAACCCAGGTGGCTTGAGCTGCTCATATCTTACTACTTGTGTAAGACATGTGGAAGTCTGATAGAATTGAACATATAATAGGATAATATGTAAGCGTGCAATAAAATTAACTTGACTCGCAATTCTAATGTTGTTTTTTTTGTTGTGTAATAGATGCAGTTCAATCCCTTATTGGTGGTTTTAATTTGATTCATATCAGAGATGGGTCTTTTAACTTTGACCCCAGTTGACACAAAACCTCATATTATTTTTTAATCACTTCTCCGACACTGGAAAATGACTTTTCTTTCTCTTGTTTTTTTAGGGTAATAGAAGCAGATCTCTGACTGTTGTGTTTTATGTACATGCTGGTTCTCATGAACACATCTGCCTTTTCAAGCAGCAACCAGAATCCTGGAAAAATCTACAAGATGTCTTTCTTTGCTGTAGATTAATTGTTAGATTGATATCCTGGTTTTTATCATAAATTGAATATTGGTTTTGAATGCTAACATATGTAAGCACAAGCTGAGGTGATATTTTACAAATGGATATCAATGATTTTTTTTTGTGAAGCTGGGTTTAAAAATGCACTCTGGGTGATGAATCGTTCTCTCACTAAGCAATGAAAAGCTGTTGAAAAACTCACCTGTAGGCTTAAAAATGCAAAATGTCTAAAGATGTCTGTAGAGGTCCATGACTGCATACTCAACAAAAGGGGCTATCTGCGAGCAGCAGCTCAGTTATAATGCTATATAGTACATTTGAACAAGTAACTATACCATTTTCAATAAGTTTTCAGTTAAGAACTAACTTCTAAAGCTTTTCATTATTATTATTTAGTACTTAACAATTTTTTTCTCAGAAATATTGCGAGTATCTCAGGTTTAGTTAATATAATTGTTGTGAAAAAACAGCAACAGAAATATAATTTTGACAATGTTGATTTCTCATATCACTTTATTAGAAGACTACACTACTATTATTGTTTAATCAACTTTTTATCTAAAAATCATTATTTTGACAGAAATTGTTAATCAGTTTATTTTATTTTGATCACAAAACATTGTCAACTGATGACCAGTGGGTAAGTACTAGTGACTTGATCAGAGATGAAAAAATATTGTTGACTTCAGAAAAGCAGCTCTGAAAATTTGAAACATTTTCCAATCTTTTTTACAATCACAAAAGTCTCTGCACAACGACAATATTTGGGAGGTCATATTTTTATACAAACGAGCCAAAATTTTTAAAGCTTGCGTTATAGTTCTAATAAATTGTTTTGTTTTTGGGAGAGTATTTGTGTCCAGGTCAACACTGACTGCATCTACAAGAATCACTTTACTTGCAAGACAGCAACTCCAGATAAGTTTTTTGAAGACTAACTAGTTTGCTTTCAATACTGCAAAGTAAACACCAGTTTTTAGCTACATGATTTAGCATTTAAAACCAATATTCAATCCAAGATACAAACTGGGATATAAACCTAACAATTAAACTGATGCAGGAAAAAAATGGTTCCTAGGGTTCTCCAGAATTCTAATTGCTGCTCAAAAAATCATTGGGCTCTTGAGAAGCAGTTTGCCCTTAAAATAACAGTCAGATATATGTTCCTGTTGTACTAAAAAAGTGCAAAAGAGAAAGTAATTTGTTTGCCGAAGGTGGGAGAAATGAAAAGAAGTAACAGGAGATATGTCAACAGGGTTTTAGCTGGAAACCCCTGTTGACATACCTCAAAAATGCATCAAAATGGATTGAAGTGCATATACTATATTAAAACAGAACCATTAGAATTAAGAGACCAGCGTTTGTTTAGTGCATTATTTTTCTTATTGTAGGTTTAAGTTTAGCATATTGTATGCTCACATTCAACAATCTACTTCATTTTTTTCATATTCTTCATTTTCCAAAGACTCACATTTTATTACCAGAGATCTGCTCCTATTATACTATGTGCACATTTCATTCCTATTTTTTTATTTTTTCGGAAAAATTAGACTTTTAATGTTTTATTATGTTGCAATAATTTGTTCCATTATCCATGCAATCTTTTATCACCCTACGATACAAAAACTGCAATTTTATGCGTTAGTACTATTTCAGCACGGTACAGATGTCGGATGGACAGAAAGCAGTGGGACAGAGATTAAAGGGGGAAATTGGAACCAAGGACAGCAAGTAGTGACTCGTGGTGTTTGGATGTACATGTATCCCAACCTCGTCAATGGAGTATGTAGTTGTCCACACTACCACCTCTCCTGACAATAACTAGCTAGTTGTCCCTTAATTTTGCTTTGTTTCTTGAGTAGTCGATAGTCATATTCCAGAATTGATAGAAAAAAATAATTCTAAATTTACCATGCAAGCTGCGTTACATATAATGTATTTGTGCAAAGTAAATAATCCAAACACAGGCCAGCAAAATTCATAACAATAACACGGTTTAAATCCACATTACATCATACCAGAATTTTAGCGCAAATAGCTTAATTTTGCAACTATTGATTGTAGCGCAGTCTGAGGGTTAATGAAAAATCCTTTTAAGATGCAAGGAACAAAATAAGCCAGCACATTAAATAAAAGCGTGTCTTTAATCCTTTTTAAATAGAGCTTCCTCTAATAAGTATTCATTTCATATTTCTTTGTTATTATGCTAATTAACTGATATATATATGTTTCATTTTTTAAATTGTGAAAGCAAACTTTGAGTATCAAATAACTCAATTTTTTTTTTGGTTTTCTGTCGTCAGTGTTCCTACCTTCAATTTTAGCCTTGAATATTGTAGTAGATTTTGTCCTCTTACTGCTAACACAATTGCATCCACTCCCTGTGTACCTCCTGTACGCTTCTTCTACTCTCCAAAACTTTGAGCTCCACCCCAAAGTAGACATTAACAATTTCACGGGAGGGAGCCAACTAAGTCCACGGCAAACTTTTGTCATGATCGTCCAGTATACACCGGTTGACGAGCTGGGTTAGGTCGGGTACCACTGTGCTTAGCTTGTTGACAGGTTTAACAACTGTCGATAGCTCTTCTGACGTCAGCTGTCATACCCTGCCAGTACCAAGTCAGATTTAATCGCTTGAGGGTCTGCTGGATACCTTGGTGGGCCATGATATGGGTTTCCCACATCACTTTGCCTCTCAAGCTGTGGGGGCACACTGCTCACCAGTGAGATTTATTCTGCTTGGCATTGTGTATCTTCAATACACCATCTCATCGGAGTTGCATGGAGTTCTGTCTCTTCTCTAACTGACACAGCTCATTATTCCTGAGCTCTAGTTGCTTGGGATCTATGAGGGAGTTATTCTTGACTGCATCATAGAGGATAGCTATGGGGTGTCTACAAGTTCTTTGTGCTTGTAGTAGGTCTGTTTCAGGGGGTGGGGGCGTGGATGGCTTATGGCAGCTACTCGGGGATCCTAGAGAGGGGTTCAGTGGGTAGGGGTCGGGAATGCTGCGGGAGGGGAAGAGGGTTGGGAAAAGTGCGGGTTACTTCCTCTTTGGTGGGGCCACCTAGCTTTGATGTGGCTCATTGTTTGCAGCCATGAGGGCACCTCCTGCTGAGTCAATCGGCATTCCCATGCAAGTGGCCACTGCTGTGCTCGATTGTGAACCGGAATGTGGGCAAAGTCTCTAGCCACCAGGCTACCTGGCTGGAAAGTTCCTTCCATTTGCAGAGCCACATGATGGAGGTATGATCCATTCTGATCCGGAATGACTATCCGTAAAGGTAGGGTTTGAAGTTCTTGATTGCTTTAACTATGGCTAGTGACTTTTTGCGGCTGATGCAATAGTTGTGTTCTGGTGGGCTCAACATTTTGCTATAATAAGCAATTACGTTCTCTTCCTCATTCTGTATCTGAGACAGGAAAGCTCCAACGCCGTCATCACTGGCGTCTGTGTCCAAGTTGTAGGGGCTGTTGGTGTCTGGGTAGCCAAGGATGAGGGCGGAGATCAGACCAGCTTTAAGATGTTCAAAAGCTTTTCTCTGATGGTGAATCCACTCCCAGAAGACGTCTTAGTGGATGAGCTTGGTCAGGGGCTTAGCTACGGTAGAAAACTGGGGAGGGTATTGCCTGTAGTAACCGTCCGTTTTGAGGAACACTTGCAACTCTTTGAGGCAGGTAGGGGATGGCCAATCTCTCACTACTGCAATCTTATCTGGATCAGTGGAGACACTACACTCACTGCCGAGTTGGCCAAAGTAGTGGACTTGGGACTGTAGAAGTTTGTATTTACTAGGCTTTAGCTTTAGCCCAGCTGCTTGGAGCCTCTGGAGCACTTCAGCAGGCCGCTGGAAATGAGTGTGGAAGTTGGGACCGATGAGTATCATATCATCCAGGTACAAGAGAAGTAACTTCCAATGAAGACATGGAATACCTGTTCCATGAGTCTCTGAAAGGTGGCGGGTGTAGACGTTGGTCAAAATGTGATTACCTTCCACCTGTAGAAGCCAGACCGGGTGGAGAAGGCGGACCTGTCACTGGCCTCTGCTTCCAGTTGGACCTGCCAATATCGGCTCACAAGGTCGAGGGTGCTGAAGTAGCAACTACCAGACAGAGCGTCCAGGCTCTCATCTATTCTGGGGAGGGGGTAAGCATCCTGCTGGGTCACGCCATTACGACGCCAATAGTTGATGCAAAACCTCCACGAGCCATCCTTCTTTTTCACCAAAACTACTGGTGAACTCCAGGCTCCGGTGTTTGGCTCAATTAACCCTTTCTCTAGTAGTTTGAACATCTGTTATTCTGCTTCCTGCTCCTTGTAAGAGCCAAGTCTGTGGAGGGGTTGCCTTATTGGCTGGGCACCTGGTTTCACGGGTATGCTGTGCTGTATGAGGTCGGTGGGACCCGTATCTTGGTCTCTTCTACTGAACATTGCTTCGTAAGAGTGTAGTAGCCGAGCCAGCTGGAATGCCTCTTGCGGGGTGTGACAGTTGTCCAGGGCTTTAGCATACAACTCTTGTAGGTACTAGGGATAGGGGAGGAAAGTGGAGGGGAGGGGGTTGGGCGATCCTCTGTTGCCAGTGTCTCCACATCATCGCTGAGTACACCGGTGTACTTTCCCAAGGTCCTTCCAGCCTTCAGATGTAGGGGCTGGTTGGTAGGGTTTACTTACCTCACTTGGCATCTGGGGTGTTGAGACTGGCAGCCGGTGGAGGGGGGGAGTTATGGGTACCTTCTACTATGCCAAGGGGGAAAATGTGTTGGGTACGTGATTTTGCACAGGACTGTCATCTCTGTACGTGGGGGAATGTGTGTATCCTTTATCACTTGTACTTCTGTAGTGAGTACTCTGCCTTGCTGTTTGGTATACGGAAGTTCTTAGCCAATTATCACAATGACCGACTGTTCAAACTTCATGTAACACTGGTTGGAGGTGAGGAAGGGCATGCTTAGGATAGCATCCTCATTAATCTGGCTCACCATGAAGGTAGCTTCAGCCTCTATGTCCCGTCGACGAATGAGCAATTGGAAGATGCCGAAAAAGGGAATATGCAAACCAACTGCCATGACACCGTGGGAGTCACTTTCTTGCAAGGTGCTCTAGGTCATAGGAGACAGCCGGTTAAACAGGTGCTGTGACAGGAAGTTGGTGGTACACCCGGTGTCAATGAGAACATAAACTGGCTTTCCCTCTATGCAGCCGGGCAAAAATACCTCGCCTAGTAGGGTCGGTCTGGTGTGGGGTAGAGGGTGTCAGTTGGTTTGACAGCAAGGGGTATTAGGGGAGACGGTTGACTCTCTTTAGGGTGGGAAGGCCACTCTATGGTAGGTGGGGTTGGGAGATGTGGTGAGATAACTCTTGTAGAGTAAGACTGGTAGGGTTCATGTAATTCAGTGTGTATACATATATACATATATATATATATATCTATATATATATATATATATAAGAATAGAAATAAACAAGATGATATAACTTAGTTGGTGTATCACTAATAGTTTCATGCATATGTTACTTATGCATTCGTCAGATATCTCAGTTTTATCTGACGAGTGTATAACTAACACATGCATGAAAATATTAGTTATACACCAACTAAGTTATATCATCTTGTTTATTTCTATTCTTATACAGTCGGCTCACCTAGGTTCGAGCACTTTCTGGCAGATGTACAACAGACACTGATATATATATATAATCCAGGGTCTATACTGGCTTGTAGTAGACCCAGGATAGCCAATATCTTTAACCTGGGATAGGTTATATATGTTATAAAGGGAAACTGGAAACTGGCACCAAGGGGTAAGGGGAGGGTTGAAATGGTAATTTGAGGTAAAGGGAGGGTGGGGGGGGGGGCGGTGGTTCAGATGCCTTTTTACACTGAAAATCTCCCACAATATATTAATCGAGCACTCTTGTTGACTGATGCGCTTCACATTGTGTATATACACACGCAGGCACAGGCAGGCACGCACGCACACACGTATATATGTATATATATATATAGATATATATATACATATTTAGATTTATACATATTTATATTTATATATATGTGTGTGTGTATACATATATATCTATATACATATACACAGATATATGTATGACAACTTTGATAGCCGACCTGATGATTGTGCCTAGAATTCTTTTCTTTTTCCATCTTTTTTCTAGCACATGAAAAAATTTGTAGTCAGCCAATAGTTTTAACATCTTTTACTATTTTACCTTTTAGAATATATATATATATATATATATATATATATATATATATATATATATATATATATATATATATATATATATATATATATATATATATATATATATATATATATATATATATATATATATATATATATATATATATATATATATATAAATAAGTAAAAGTATGAGTATGAGTATGAGTATGACTGGGGCACAGGGTGTGCACAGGGGCTTAGACTAAATAGAAACAATCAAATAAATAATTAATTATTAATATTAGTTGCCCGAGAGATGGAAAAACCAGTCAAGACTTAACAACATATTAACTATACGATCCTTGTTGACGCCCGTGCACCCTTAACAACATATTAACTATACGATCCTTGTGTTTGACGCCCGTGCACCCTTAACAACATATTAACTATACGATCCTTGTGCACTTAATATTTTCGGTCTGAACTAACTGTTTCCTTTTCCACCATTTTTAACAGCTGAGAGCCGACCTGATGATTGTGCCTAGAATTATTTTTTTTTTCCATCTCTTTTTTTCTAGCACATGAAACAACTTGTAGTCAGCCAGTAGTTTGACGCCCGTGCACCCTTAACAACATATAAACTATACGATCCTTGTGCACTTAATATTTTCGGTCTGAACTAACTGTTTCCTGTTCCACCATTTTTAACAGCTGAGAGCCGACCTGATGATTGTGCCTAGAATTATTTTCTTTTTCCATCTCTTTTTTTCTAGCACATGAAACAACTTGTAGTCAGCCAGTAGTTTTAACATCTTTTACTATTTTACCTTTTAGTATATATATATATATATATATATATATATATATATATATATATATATATATATAGATAGATATAGATATATAGCATGTATATACTAATGTCTAAGACATGAGGGAAAGGCTTTGAATAACAAACGTAGTATTATCGGCTGTTTCTGTATTTTATGATATTTACTGTTTTGAGTGCTTTACAGTAATTTATCTAACATGAGCAATTAAAATTATGCTGATATTTCCAGAAAGAAGCAAATATAATCGACATGAAATCAAGTTTCTATGGTTACTTATAGATCGTTGATCACTACTACAAATTTGAAAACACACCATCAAGTTTTATTCATTTCATGTTTTTTAACCAGAGAGCAGATGTTAATGTAGGCAGTTTTTCTACCATTCTACAGATTGCTATTGGCCTGATGGATTGCCAAGGAAGTATGGACACCATAATGAGCATCCCATCTATAGATAATCTGATTTTGTCTGCTGCTCTACATTTGTCCGATGTGCATATTTCCAATGTGGATGGAGTACTAAGTACTGATGACTTTAATCATATAGATGTGAGTTAAAGAATGTGTTTTGATGTGTTTGCATTACTTTTACAACTCATTATAGGAGCAAGTTACTTACGGGTACTTTATTATCAATGGATTTTAAGGGTTTCATATCCATTTCAACACGTCGATATATGCTACTGGGATGGTGTCTCTTGGTGGTGGGAAAAACCTATCAGTCTTGCTGTTCGGTGAAATATTTGAGATTGTTTACGTATTTTTTCATAGCTTTCTTGTACGCTTAATTTGGTTTGATTATCTATTGATAACAACAAATATAACACAATAGTGTAATGGAGTTTACATAGCAAGGCCACTGAGGTGCAGTAGCATGCAAGTGACACTTGTTGCTGCTAGTCATATCTAATTTGATGCACATTTTTGTTGATCATTGGAATGCGCTAGGAGGCTTGGGCAAGTTTTGTTAAAAGCATAGATGGCTGTAGCAGGGGAGCTCCAGTAAAGCTACGTTCACGTTACACGATTCTCTAAAACTAGATATTCGGAAGGAGTCGGAAGTTGCACTCCCGATTATTTCCAAGGGTTTACACTTTCGGTTTTGTTGTGTCCAATATTGCATGGCCTTGACAGTTGTCAAGACATTGAGGCTCATTGATAATTATGCAACAGCAAATTATTATTAATAATATCATAATAAAGCTTATTATCTTATATTTCCAGAGAGGTCAATAAATTATAGCATTTTTTCACTCATCAATAATAGGAAATAAAATACAAATAATAATTAATAATTGTCAGTATATTTAATTATGATAATAAATAAATGATATCAAGTTTTTTCAATATAATTATTTAATGTAACCACAAAGCATGTAGTTGTTTTTGTTATATTGATACTAATTAGTATACTCACGTTAATATTTTAGTTATAAACAATGCTTTCAGTTGATCAGGGGACTATTAAAAGAGATTCTAAAAATGTTTAAATGATGAATATCAAGCATCCGCAAGTTTCTTGAAAAGTATCAAAGTGAAAAACTGTGATGTGGATGTTGATTGGCTCAACGGGCCGATAATCGTACAGTGCTCCATCACTGCCCAATGAAGAAAAACCAGCCACCGATTGTGAAATCGGTAAGATTGCACGGTTGACACTCGTGGGCCATTTTTAGGCTCCGCCCACTCATATGAGAATCGTATAGTGCAAATGCAGCTTGAAGCAGATAAACCAATTAGAATTTGTGAGCTGGGTTAGCTAGTTATCAATGTGCTGCTTGTTTGTGCGCTAATGCTATTTGTATATATTTTTCACCATGATAATTTTTAACCAAGCATTTACGCTTGTTCTCAACTGTATCATCTACTTATCTTACTTTATAAATATATTATTAGCCAAAAGAGGGCATAACTGTTTGTTAGTAGTATAATAGGAGTAAATCTGCCTTAAAAAACAGACCTGCCAACATATCAAATTTGTTTATATGTGTTAAAGTTTTTGGATTGGTTACAAACCTGTCAGATATGTATTCGTTAGTTTTACATAATTTTTGTTAGGATAATGTACATCTGCATAAGAAAACAGACTGGGTAACATATTACATTGTTGTTTTTTGATATAAATAATTTTACAGACCTGTTACAGTATATTTATATAAGTATGTAAATGTGCGTTTGAAAGGTAATGGAAATGATAGTTGACAGTTGCACAAACCTGTACAGTATTTATTGACTTGTTGATTGATTATGCTGGAGGTTCTCCCCCGGTTTAGGTCCCAGTTGACACGGCCCCTTTGTGTTCTGAGTCGTTTGTTTCGGTAGCGGGTTAGGTGTTATGTTTATTTAATTAAAACAGTTGATATAAGTAGTAATATATGAGCAGATCTCCCTACCAAGTGTTTTTTTGTGGGGTTGAATTGCGGGGTTAATGCAATGGGTTACGGCGTTGACTAGAGTCGCCGAGTTAATATTGTCTGGCATTTAAGTGGCATTCAAGTTTTGATAATTTTTTTACTTAATTTCAACTTACATGGCATCTAGATTTTGAATGTATGGCATTTAACTTTTGATAATTTTTTTTACATAATTCTAACTCATATGGCATTTAAATTTTGAATGTATGGCATTTAAGTTTTGATAATTTTTTTACATAATTCAAACTCATAAGGTATCTTGAGAGAGAGAGAGGAGAGAGGAGAGAGAGGAGAGAGAGAGAGAGGAGACAGGTACACGTACATGTATGTTTACCATACATGTAATCAGCACTAATTTTGGGTTTTGTTTATAAATTATTATTATTCGGGAAGTAAATTTCACAACCTGACGGTTGGTGTAAAGTGAGCCCGGGCCCTAGCTAAGGGCCAAAGGGTTATCACTATTCCGTTTTACTGTAGAGCCTTTCGTAGAATCTGGGCCGTACCCAACAGGGCAGTCTTTTGAATTGTTTCAAATGATAGCTGTACTCCAATCTCAGCCATGTAAGATATCAAACGGCTGGATATTGTCCCAAGTGCTCCTATCACTATCGGTATCACCTTAGGTTTGACTTTCCACAGTCGTCCAATCTCAAATGCTAGATCTTTATACTTATCAATTTTCTCCTCTTCTTTCTTTATCACTCTTGTGTCCCCAGGTATTGCTATATCTATAATCTGACATTCGCTGGTCTCTTTATTTTCTAATATGAGGTCCGGTCTTCGCGCTTCTATCACTTTATCTGTCTGAACGTTAAAGTCCCATAGCAGTTTTACTTTCTCGTTTTCCATAACTGGCTCAGCTCTATGATCATACCATTTCTCTGTGTGTGGTAAACCATGCTTTTTGCATATGCTTCAATGCACAACTGCAGCTACTTTGTCATGTCGGTGTTTGTATTCTGTTTGTGCGATTTTAGGGCACTCACTGACTAAGTGACTTATTGTCTCATCCCGGGTCTTACACAGTCTGCACTTTGCGTCATCCGAACTCTTTTCTATCCTGGCCTTCCTGTAATTCGTCCTCAGTGCCTGATCTTGAGCGGCGACAATTAAGCTCTCCGTTTCTCTTTTCAAGCTCCTCGTGTCATCCATTTCCACGTTTCTACTGCCGTGTGTTCTTTCGTTTGTCTGATGTATTGTCCATTCATCGGTTTCTCAGCTCATTCATCTATACGTGTTGTTTTCTGCTTGTCTCTGTATCCTGATTTTGTCATGTCTTCCTCGTCTGATCTTATCACTCTTCCTGCATTACGTATCTCTTCCACTTGACTTTCTTCTGTATATTTCTTCAGACTGTGGCTTTCATACTTCACTGTGTCCTCAATGCTCATGAGGCCTCTTCCTCCCTTTCCCCTTTCAACATAGAGTCTGTCTACATCTGATCTCGGGTGCATTCCACGATGCATTGCAATCAATTTCCGTGTCCTCCTGTCAATCTGTTTCAGTTCATCTTTTGTCCACTCCACAACTCCTGCTCCATATCTGTACAAAGAAACAGCCCAAGTGTTTATAGCTTGGAACAAATTTCCTGCATTCAACTTCGACTTCAGAACCCTTTTTACTCTATCTGAGTATTCCTTGAATATCTTGTCTTTCATTTTCTTATGTTTGATATCATCTGCTTCTAATATTCCCAAATATTTATATTCTTCATTATCTTCCATCTGGTGTATTGCATCTCCTTCAGGCATTTGTATATCAGTTCCTCTAGCTAGTTTCCCTCTCTTTAGTATGATGGTGGCACATTTATCTAGTCCAAACTCCATTCCAATGTCATTGCTATAAATTCTTACAGTATTGATTAGTGATGTTATGTCATTTTCTGATTTCCCATACAACTTCAGATCGTCCATATATAGGAGGTGGTTTACGCTGTTCTTTTCTTTTGTTGTGTATGATGGTTTCATCTTCCTCAATACATATGTCAGTGGTATCATGGCTAGCAGAAACATCAGTGGTGACAAACTATCCCCCTGGAAGATGCCCCTCTTGATATGCACTTTTCCTAGTTCTTTACATTCACTTTCAAGAATTGTGTTCCACATTTCCATGCTGCCTTTGATGAATTTCATTGTGTTTTCCGCCACTTTCACAATCTCAAGTACGGATGTAATCCAGCTGTGTGGCACCATGTCGTATGCTTTCTTGTAATCTATCCACGCCATCATCAGGTTTGTTTTTCGGTTCTTACTGTTTTTCATTATATACTTATCTATAATCAGTTGGTTTTTAGTTCCTCGGCTTCTTCTTCCACAGCCCTTCTGTTCCCATGGTATTAAATTTTTCTCCTCCAGGTGTCTGTTTATACTTTCCGAAATCATTGCAGTGAGCGCTTTATACATGATAGGTAAGCACGTTATCGGTCTGTAGTTTGATGGTATGTTGCCTTTCCTCGGATCCTTGGGTATCAACACTGTGCGTCCTGTAGTCATCCACTTAGGTGGTTTCCCTTGTCTCACAACATCACTGAGTTGAGTCACTATTCTATCGTGTAGGTTAGTGAAATTCTTTACCCAGTAACCTTGTACCCCGTCTGGTCCAGCTGCTTTCCATGGTGCTAACTTCCCCAGGACTTTCTTCAAACTCACTGCGCTAATTTTCATGTCTTCTTGTTGGTTCACACTTCGCATCTCCATTTTAGTCTCTTTTATCCATCCAGCTTGTCTGTTGTGCTCATGCTCTCTTCCCCATATTCCACTCCAGAATTCTATTGCGGCTTCCGGTTCAGGAGCTGGCACCTCATTCCGATCTTCGCCCTTCAGCTTTTGGTAGAATCTCTTCTGATCAGTTTCAAACAGATGATTTTCATGATACTGATTCACCCTGTCACTGTATCTTTTGATCTTTGCCGCTGTGCTTTTCAATCGTTGTTTCAGTTCTTCTATCACGGTCTCAACTCCTTTTCTTTTCAGTCTGTATTTATATGATATTGATCTTGTAGGTTGTTGGCGCCCTTCTTTGATGTTTATCATTGTTCCCAAGTCTTTTCTTATACTTAGAACTTGTTTCTCTAATCTTTGTTTCCAAGGTGGTTCCCTTTCAGTCTGTGATGTTCCTTTCGCCTGTCTGCCAGCATTCAGTCTCTGAAATACCAGTTGTGCTCCAGCCAGGATGAGATTGTTTGTCTGTGTAATGTCCGTGGTGTCCACAAGGCCAATGACATGATTGATTTCTGCTGTTTCTTTTCTGATCTTTGCCTTCGGTATCTTTTTCGCTCTTGGTATTGTCCTCATTGTTTCGATGTTTGTCATTATCTCTTTTAGTTTCTCTATTATTTCTCTTTCATGTTCTGGCTGCACTCTTTCTCTCTGTTCTGGTGTTGCTTGCCTCTCTTCCTCTTCCACTTCTGCCATGTTGTTCACATTCTCATTAGGATGTTCTTCTGTCTCAGTTGTTGGTGGTTCATTCATAACTCTTCTCTTTACCTCTTCTATCTCCAGCGTTTACATAAGTCCGTTTCGGTTGATCACTCTGATCTGGTCTGCTATCCTCTGATCGGTGATGCTAAACAGCCTTCTCTCTTTCCAGATCTGATGCATTCTCTTCATATATCCCCGTTTCTCTGGTTGGCTGAGAAAATAGCACTCCATTGCGTTGATGTTGTCTTGCCGACTCCAACACCTTCTGGTTTCTACAGTATTACGGGTTCCAGTAGCAGATTGACGACCGATCCCTGCCTGGTTTCCCACAGGAGAACTGCCGGGCAAGAGTTGGCCAGACTAGCTGGTCCGCTCCACGCCGTAGTGGTTTCTGTTTTTTTGTGAATTCATCATAATTGTATGAGTGGTTGATTTTCTGTCAGGATTCTCTTCCTTAGCTGCTGGTTCTCACAAGAACCTAACCCTTGCACCAGAGGGGTTCATGGTCCAGTGAAGCGCCGGGCACCAAGCCGGTATTAGTGAAGTATTCACTACTGGCGCTATTATTATTATTATTATTATTATTATTATTATTATTATTATAATTATTATCATTATCATCATCATCATCATTATCATTATCATTATTATTCCTGGTAAAAACTACATTAGTTAGGTTTTAAAATCATATGATTGAAAGTTGTGTCAATTTAGTATCTACTACATTATATATTTACAATATTACTTTGTAACGAGTAATAATGAAAGCAATTATGAAATGTTTACGAGTAATTAAGTAATCTAGTAAGGAAAACCAATTGGAAACGTAGTAATATTTGTTAAAGACACTTGCGACATTTTTTATCAACGAAAAAATCAAACAATTATCAAATGTTTACGAGTAACTAAGTGATTCAGTAGGAAAAACCAATTGGAATCACGTGATATCCGTTTAAGATATTTACGTTACTTGTTATCAATGAGAAAATCACTACTTTTTAGAATATCCGCTATACCGAGTTACGATAATTTTGTACTCGTCTTAAAAGTTTTCAGTACGTTTTTAGTCAGGCCAAAATTTATGCGAGACGTTTTAGGTATTATTTTAGTCGCCGTAATGTTTACAGATCATTTTCACAAGCTTTTAAAAAGTAATCAATTATAATATAACGTGAGTCTCACTTTACTAATAAATTCAATCCAGAAAAGTCATTAATCACCATCTCTCAACTACTCCTATATGTTTTGACCTTTTCAACGATATGCTTATAAATTCAGTCGAGAAAAGTCATTAATTGAGCCTAACTCCTATTTATTATTGCGTTATTGATAACAAACAACAAACACGCATAGTTTTTTGGGATTACGCGTTTATCAGTTCAACCTAAAAGGAAGAGTAACTTGATTACAGTTATCTCCTGTTTTATTGCGATTGATTACATATTAGTTAATACGGGTACGACATTTCACCAAAAACTTAATGAGAAATTGACTCACTTCCAACAAAACTTAATTTTAAATTGGTTTGTGGTTATAACTCTAACTCCAGTTATCTCCGGTATCATTTTTTATATAACATGTGTTGGGCTCAGTTTTTTTAAAAAATCTAGAAATTCTATTTCATCTAAAAAAGCGTGAACAAAGCATGGTTTTATCTATTTGTTTTGTTAGTTAGTTAGACTTACAAGCCTGAAAATCCAAGACTGTTACTTTCCTTACAATATTCCATAAGTTCAGTTTTAGGAGGTGTTTTTGTGCGAGATACATACAAATATTAACATACATAGTGTATTTTCTACTTTTAGGAAGCTGTTTTGTCTAATGAACCAAGGGTTATATGTTACATATACATATTTAAACACTGTCAGATACATGTAAAGTATTTATTATGCTCCTAACTCATGCTTACATTTTTGCTATGAAACATGTTTAAAGGCCGTGAGTTGACATTCAAATGAATTGTAAGTTTTGACCTAGCTAGCTGGATATATTTAAAGGAGTATCAACCTAAGACTTGTGAAATTTGTTTATCTGCTGCTCTACAACCATTCCTAACTCATGCTTACATTTTTGCTATGAAAGATTTTTAAAGGGTGTGAGTTGACATTCAAATGAATTGTAAGTTTTGTCCTAGCTAGCTGGATATATTTAAAGAAGTATCAGCCTAAGACTTGTAAAATCTATTTATCTGCTGCTCTACAACCAAAAAATTTTAGCTAGATAAAAAGAAAGAAAGTTTACAGGAGTGTATGTAGACCTTATTAACGGCAGTCCTACATTTATTTAGTCTCTAACTAACTTCCTATTTTTTTAACCAACTTCCCATTCTATGTTTAAATATTCAATTCAATTTCCACTTTTTCTAAAACCACAACATTTATCATAGCAATAATAGGAAAGCAGTCTACGGATTAATGTTTTGATAAATGACTTCAATGTTTTGTATATAAGAGAAAGTATTTTCTCTAAACAGTATCAGTTTTCCTTTTTGTTTCAAGCATTATTCAATCTAAACAGTATCAGTTTTTCTTTTCTTGTTTCAAGCATTATTCAGCAAATAACAAAATATGGCCAGCAATCTTTCAACAGCAAATGAGTAAGTTACTTTATACTATCTTTTACAATTTTGTTGCAGTTACATTTATAAGTTTATACAAATGTATATATATATATATATTACTTGTAGATCTACAACCTCAAATGAGGGAATATTAAAGGATATAAATGTAGATGAAATAGATTTCAGCAATATGTAAGTTTATTATTGAGACTTTATTATTCAAATGTATTATATGGAGTTTATAATTAATCACAATCTTGTTTTATTATTTTATTAAGCTCTACCGATGAGGAAACAATACAAATGATTGAGACATGTATTGGTGACGATAAACCACAAAAAAAGACAAAAAAGACCATTGCCACTACTACACATATTGCTATGAGTATGTATTTTTTTTGTTTTATGGAAAATGTAAATTTGTCTGTAGGTAAAATAATAATGACTCTACACTTACTGCATTATTTTTGTGGAAAAAGCACCTACGCGCTTCATCGGAAGCGGGCAATATATTGGGAAGGATGAGTCCTTCCTCTACTATGACCGGTACAGATTTGAATGTGAGTATGATGAAAATATTATTTACTACATACTCATTCAATTTAATAAAAATTTTTAAAAATAAAATAACAACGCTCGTATTTTCTATTTTAGTCCAAGCAGAAAACCAAAGATTAACTAATTACAGAGAGATGAATCTCCTAGACGGGGAAATAAAAGACGATAAAGACTGCTTTAAGTGTAAGTGATATGCACTATCTGTATATACATATAGCATAGACAAGAAGGTTATTTATATATATATATATACCACGAATTTGTTTTATTTGTTTGTAGATATCGATAACAAGAAGCCGAAATACTTCCTTTCGGTGCTTTCAATGATGCTGATAGCATATTGTTCAAAGTCACTCAGCAAAGCACTGGAAGGAAGAGAAAACAACATTACCTGCATATTTTGTGGTAAGAAGTTTAAATTAGGAGAGTTGCATGAGCCTGGTCGAGTTCTTTCAAGACATTTTTTTGCTCACTTGTTTATTTTTTATTGTTTATGTGGAAAATCCCATACAACTTTGAGAGATCTCCAGCAACATAACTGTATTTTGAAAACTAAAATGCTTTTTATTGTTGATATTGCTAGTTATAACAATTTTATTTTATTTATTAATCAAAAGTATTCTGAATTAGTTAAGAATGCCACTTTTCCAAAAAATTTTGCGTTAGTATATCTCTATCCAATAGAAGGTCATTTTTCTGAAAACATCGATTTAGATTTTGAATTAAGGGTAAATGGTTGGCGATAGCTAGAAAACCAGCTCCTGGAGATCTAGCGATTTTGCTTAAAAACCAATTTAAAAAATTGGAAAATATGAGAGCTCTTATATCGTCAGATTCTGATCTTTCAGAAACTGAAGAAAGTAATAATGAACTAACTTCTGGTGCTAGTGCACAGTGCAGTCCAAAAACCAGTGTTTTAGAATCTAATATCGTAACAAATAATCCTCAAGCTCAAGTAGATTTACAAGAAAGCCAAAAGATTGATAATAAAAAAATTGATTTAAGTTCACTTAAATTAATATTGAATATACAAGACGGACTGGAACAAAAGGTTTTAATGATTGTGTTAAATTGAAATTAGCTTCTATTAGACAAAAAATGCAAAAAAATTCAGATTTTTCTCAAGAAGAAATTCTTGTATTAACTGCACTGCTAGGGGAATTTTAAATTATTTATTTTGCTATATTTTTTTAGTATTATCATTTCTCGGGAATAGGCTTTATGCAACTGTCCTATTTTATAATCTCTTACCACAAAATATTCTATCTTTACACATCTATATATTATATACAGTTAATAGGTTGTTTTTTATGAATATTCTATATATTATATACAGTCAACAGACTGTTTTTATGAATACTCTATTCATTTTTATTATCACATGTTTGTATACATTTCATGTAGAAAATGTTCTGTCATTAGTTTACCTAATGCATTATTTTATTTGCTTTATTGTTGAGAACTCCTATGCGCTTCATTCTTACTGTATTCATTTATGCTTTGTATAATATTACAAGATAAATATTGCGTTATCCGACTTCATAACACAGCCAAGTTATGAAACAGAGCAAGTTTCACGTCTGTATTGCTGAATCTATAAAATTGTTATGAAAAAGGCTATAATTACTTAACTATCGTGTCATATTGTGAGGGACGCCAGTACTTGGCAAACTCTATTCTTATTATTCGTACTTAGTCTAAGCCTTTGACTCATAATCGTCTCACCCTTTGTTCTCATTGTCTACGCATTGTCTGAGATATTAACTCACTGTCTACACATTATCTCAATATGTACTCGCTTATGTTCTGTCTATGTTTTGTCCCAGTTCCATTGTTACGAGTGTCTATCTAGAACAGTTCTATGACGTGCCCAAATAATAATTATTATTATTTTATGTTTCTACTTTTTCCACGGTTTTAATTATATAAATGCATTTTGGTGCTAATGTAAGGACAAGGCGTGGCTTGCTCCAATGTTTTTCCCAGGCGTGGTTTAAGTAACTTGTACCCGCCTACCCTGTATAAATATCTGTGTTTGTATAATAAAAATCAGAGTTAGCCTGGCTCTCAGAAGATTCTTTCTCTCAAGAAGCAAGCACAGCTAGAAGCAACAAAACTACAAGCGCTGACCTGGTCGACTATTGGCAAGCACGAAGCTTGGCGGAAAGTGAGAACGGTTCGCCCTATCACTGCGTGTTCCCTCACCTGAGGTGAGAAATACGACGCAACGCTCAGTGCCCTAATAGTTCGGCTCACATTAAATTCGGACTCTGAGAGTTCGAGACAAGATAGTGCAACAATAATTACAGGGCAATTATTGTCGGTTTCGACTGAGTCAGATTCGACCCTAAATAATTCTAGCACAATTATTGTCTGTGGCAACAGATCGCAACAAACTATAAACTAAACAATAATTCCAGCACAATTATTGTCGGTGGCAACAGTTCGCAACGAACTGTAAACTAAACAATAATTACAGCGCAATTATTGTCGAACATAGACATGTTCGGATGTAGCCAATAATTATCAGATAATTATTGTAAACTGCCAGCAATCATTCCACGCCAGATTCGGCCGCACCCATAACTGCAAAAGCCAATGTACACACTCTATCAATAATAGCACATTATTGAGCGCTGACTTAGGGTAGAAGCAGAGCACGTCGGGACGGTGTACAGGTGGCTACCACCCAGACACAAAATCCTGTACAATATCATGAAAAACTATCGGTACCCAACTCACAAAACTGTAAAACCTAGAGTATAATGCTTGCGGTTGTAAAAAAGTCTTCTACTGTCTTGGTTTTCAGATAAATTATAAAACATTTTTGCAATTTTTATTAAAAGCGGAAGTAGTAATATATGAGCAGATCTCCCTACCAAGTGTTTTTTTGTGGGGTCATTATCTGGGGGTTATGCAATGGGTTACGGCGTTGGATGAATTCGCCGAGTTTATATTGTATTTTATTTGAGGGGCATTTGAGTGGCATTTAAGTGGCATTTAAGTGGCATTTGAGTTTTGATTATTTTTTTACTTAACTTAAACTTATATGGCATATAGATTTTGAATGTATGGCATTTAAGTTTTGATAATTCTATACATAATTCTAACTCATATAGCATTCAAGTTTTGATAATTTTTTACATAATTCAAATTCATATGGTTACTTGAGAGAGAGAAAGGAGAGAGGGGAGAGGGGAGAGGAGAGATGAGAGAGGAGAGAAGAGAGAGGAGAGAGGAGAAAGAGGAGAGAGACTTTTTAGTTTTCTATACATTCATGTATATATGGATAATTATGTACATATTTATGGTTATATTTACATTTACACTGCATAATATACATTTATTACATAATAAGTATATTAAATGCTATAAAATATGTTGGAAAATCACCAAATTAGACCTCTAGATGGTTAAAATCTACAGTATTTGGGAAATAATATGATTATATACATTGATTACATAATAAGTAGGGAAAATCTTCCTATATAATATAGCTAGAGTCAGTAAATACTAAGTAATACAAAGCACTACAACTTGTAATGACAATCAATGCATACATACATACATATGGTATCTTGAGAGAAAGAGAGAGAGGAGAGAGAGAGGAGAGAGATTTTTTTAGTTTTCTATACATTCATGTATATATGGTTAATTATGTACATATTTATGGCTATATTTATATCTACATAGAGAGAGGAGAGAGGAGATATATCTACATTGAATTTTAGTTATTTACATAATAAGTATATTGAATACTATAAAATATCTTGGAAAATTGTCAAATTAGACCTCTAGATGGTTAAAATTTACAGTTTGATAATTTTTTTACATAATTCGAATTCATATGGTTACGTGAGAGAGAGAGAGGAGAGAGGGGAGAGGGGAGAGGAGAGATGAGAGAGGAGAGAAGAGAGAGGAGAGAAGAGAGAGGAGAGAGAGGAGAGAGACTTTTTAGTTTTCTATACATTCATGTATATATGGATAATTATGTACATATTTATGGATATATTTACATTTACATTGCATAATATACATTTATTACATAATAAGTATATTAAATGCTATAAAATATGTTGGAAAATCAGCAAATTAGACCTCTAGATGGTTAAAATCTACAGTTACAGTATTTGGGAAATAACTGCAAGAGAGGAGAGAGGAGTATTTGGTAGAGGAGGGAGGAGAGAGGAGAGAGAGGGGGCTTGAGCATAAATATCTTGGAAAATTGTCAAATTAGACCTCTAGATGGTTAAAATTTACAGTATTTGGGAAATAACTACAATAGAAAACATTATGAATGTATGGCATTTAAGTATTACTAGTTTTTTAAATAATTTGAACTCATATGGTATCTTGAGAAAAAGGAGACAGGAAAAGAGGAGAGAGGAGGGAAATAATTGCACTCAAATGAAAAAAATAGATGAAGCTAGATATTCATCTATTTGTATATATCCACAAGAAAACTAGGGTATTTGGTGAAGTATTCTTTTATTCCATTCAATTTTCATTAATTTTATTTGAATTGAAGTATTATTTACAATGGTTAGAATTTATTAAAATTGCTGCTCAATCCTTTATCCAACACCTACAACAATTCTTAGTAATAGTAGTGTATTTTTTAGTTTTTTATACAACCATGTATATATGGATAATTATGTACATATTTATGGATATATTTATATCTAGATTGAATAATATACATTTATGACATAATAACTATATTGAATGCTATAAAATATGTTGGAAAATCACCAAATTAGCCCTCTAGATGGTTAAAATTTACAGTATTTGGGAAATAACTGCAAGAGAGGAGAGAGGAGTATTTGGTAGAGGAGAGAGGAGAGAGGAGAGAGAGGAGGCTTGAGCGTAAATATTTCTTTTAGTTATTTACATAATAAGTATATTGAATACTATAAAATATCTTGGAAAATCGTCAAATTAGACCTCTAGATGGTTAAAATTTACAGTATTTGGGAAATAACTACAATAGAAAACATTATGAATGTATGGCATTTAAGTATTGATAGTTTTTTACATAATTCGAACTCATATGGTATCTTGAGAGAAAGGAGAGAGGAAAAGAGGACAGAGGAGGGGAAATAATTGCACTCAAATGAAAAAAATAGATGAAGCTAGATATTCATCTATTTGTATATATCCAAAAGAAAACAGGGGTATTTGGTGAAATATTCTTTTATTCCATTCAATTTTCATTAATTTTATTTGAGTTGAAGTATTATTTACAATGGTTAGAATTTATTAACATTACTGCTCAATCCTTTATCCAACACCTACAATAATTCTTAGTAATAGTAGTGTAATGAGACTGAGTAATAATCTACACACACCTTGTTCACTCTGTATGCTGTAGCACATGTTTTTCCTTTAGTTATCTGCAGTTACTTCAATTGGATCTTATCCAGATGTTTTATAGTCTTTGCTGCTACTGTGTTTTGTCTCAAACAGAAGTCCAAAGTAGGCATTGTGTCTACAAAATACAAAAAAATTGATTGTTACAATTGATTCATTTATTTTCATTGACTTTATCTATATATACATAAAGTAGCGAAGAAACAGTTTGTGTGAGTATGAAACTATCTAGAGCATAAATATTTCTTTTAGTTATATATATTTACACTTATTATGTTTACCATACATGTAATCAGCGTTAATTTTTGATTTTTGTTTAAAAACTATTATTATTTCTGGTAAAAAACTACATTAGTTAAGTTTTAGAATCATATAAATGAAATTTGTGTCAATTTAGCATCTACTGCATTATATATTTACAATATTACTTTGTAAATATTAGTGAAAGAAATTATGAAATACCTGCGAGTAATTAAGTAATTCAGTAAGGAAATTGATTGGAATCGTAGTAATATTTTTCAAATACAACATTGCTTTGCAACGACTATTAATGAAAGCGATTATGAAATGTTGATGAGTAACTAATTAATCTAGTAAGGAAAACTGATCGAAATCACGGTAATATTTGTTAATAGATACTTGCGACAGGTTTTATCAACGAAAAAGTCAAGCAATTTTCAAATGTTTACGAGTAACTAAGCGATTCAGTAGAAAAAACTAACAGAAATCACGCGATATCCGTTTTTGAAATATTTACGATAAACCAAATTGGGACATTGCTGTTATCAACCAAAAGATCAAGCGAGTATCAAATTTTTACGAGTAACTAAGTGATTCAGTTGGCAAAAACCGATTGAGATCATGTGACATCCGTTACAAATATTTACGTCAAGTTAGCAACGGAAAAAACAAATATTTCTTAGAATATTCGCTATAGCAAGTTACGATAATTTTGTACTCGCTCTAAAGGTAAAGGTTTTCAGTCCATTTTTGGTCAGACCAAAATTTATGCGAGACGTTTTAGGCATTATTTCAGTCAACGTAATGTTACCAGTTCATTTTCACAAGTTTTTATTATTTATTTTAAAAATAAATAATTAGAGCTTTCTACTGGTGTTAAATTATTATTGATTGTTTTTTACCTTATCACCACTTAGAGCCAGATGATTTAATTAACTAAAGACAAATAATTATTTTAGCGTTTCTTACCTTGATGCTCTCCTAGTAGCTGTAGTAGATGATGCTTCTCCGCTTGCTGTTGAAGAACTGGATGCTTTCTATGTGAAAACAGTGGCTCTTAAATAGCTAAAGTTGCACTGATTAAACCCTATGAATCAGCATTTTTTCCAATGCTTTCGCGGGAATAAAAACTGTTTATTCCCGCGAAAGCAACGGTTTCCATTCGTGTGAAAATAAATTATTTATTCCCGCGAAAGCAACGGTTTCTATTCGTGTGAAAATAAATTATTTATTCCCGCGAAAGCAACGGTTTGTATTCGCCTGAAAATAAAATGTTTATTCCCGCGAAAGCAACGGTTTCCATTCGTGTGAAAATAAATTATTTATTCCCGCGAAAGCAACGGTTTCCATTCGTGTGAAAATAAATTATTTATTCCCGCGAAAGCAACGGTTTGTATTCGCCTGAAAATAAATTATTTATTCCCGCGAAAGCAACGGTTTGTATTTGCCTGAAAATAAAATGTTTATTCCCGCGAAAGCAACGGTTTGTAATCGCCTGAACATAAAATGTTTATTCCCGCGAAAGCAACGGTTTGTATTCGCCTGAAAATAAATTATTTATTCCCGCGAAAGCAACGGTTTGTATTCGCCTGAAAATAAAATGTTTATTCCCGCGAAAGCAACGGTTTGTAATCGCCTGAACATAAAATGTTTATTCCCGCGAAAGCAACGGTTTGTATTCGCCTGAAAATAAATTATTTATTCCCGCGAAAGCAACGGTTTGTATTCGCCTGAAAATAAAATGTTTATTCCCGCGAAAGCAACGGTTTCCATTCGTGTGAAAATAAATTATTTATTCCCGCGAAAGCAACGGTTTCCATTCGTGTGAAAATAAATTATTTATTCCCGCGAAAGCAACGGTTTGTATTTGCCTGAAAATAAAATGTTTATTCCCGCGAAAGCAACGGTTTGTAATCGCCTGAACATAAAATGTTTATTCCCGCGAAAGCAACGGTTTGTATTCGCCTGAAAATAAATTATTTATTCCCGCGAAAGCAACGGTTTGTATTCGCCTGAAAATAAAATCTTTATTCCCGCGAAAGCAACGGTTTCCATTCGTGTGAAAATAAATTATTTATTCCCGCGAAAGCAACGGTTTGTATTCGCCTGAAAATAAATTATTTATTCCCGCGAAAGCAACGGTTTGCATTTGCCTGAAAATAAAATGTTTATTCCCGCGAAAGCACCGGTTTGTATTCGCCTGAAAATAAATTATTTATTCCCGCGAAAGCAACGGTTTGTATTCGCCTGAAAATAAAATGTTTATTCCCGCGAAAGCAACGGTTTCCATTCGTGTGAAAATAAATTATTTATTCCCGCGAAAGCAACGGTTTGTATTCGCCTGAAAATAAATTATTTATTCCCGCGAAAGCAACGGTTTGTATTTGCCTGAAAATAAAATGTTTATTCCCGCGAAAGCAACGGTTTGTATTCGTCTGAACATAAAATGTTTATTCCCGCGAAAGCAACGGTTTGTATTCGCCTGAAAATAAATTATTTATTCCCGCGAAAGCAATGGTTTGTATTCGCCTGAAAATAAAATGTTTATTCCCGCGAAAGCAACGGTTTCCATTCGCGTGAAAATAAAGTATTTATTCCCGCGAAAGCAACAGTTTCCATTCGTGTGAAAATAAAATATTTATTCCCGCGAAAGCAACGGTTTGTATTCGCCTGAAAATAAATTATTTATTCCCGCGAAAACATTGGTTTGTATTTGTGTGAAAATAAAATTTGTATTCCCGCGAAAGCAACGGTTTCCATTCGCGTGAAAATAAATTATTTATTCCCGCGAAAACACTGTTTTTTATTCACGCGAAAAAACAGTTTATATTCCCGCGAAAGCATTGGAAAAAATGCTGATTCATAGGGTTTTATCAGTGCAACCTTAGCTATTTAAGAGCCACTGTTTTCACACAGAAAGCATCCAGTTCTTCAACAGTAAGCGGAGAAGCATCATCTACTACAGCTACTAGGAGACCATCAAGGTAAGAGATGCTAAAATAATTATTTGTCTTTAGTTAATTAAATCATCTGGCTCTAAGCGGTGATAAGGTAAAAACTAATCAATATCAATAATTATTTAACACTAGTAGAAAGCTTTAATTATTTATTTTTAAATTTTATGCTAGTTTGAGACAAAACGCTGTATATAAAGCCAATGAAAACAAATGAATCAATTGTAACAATCAATTTTTTGTATTTTGTAGACACAATGTGTACTTTGGACTCTTGTTTGAGACGAAATGCATCAGTAGCAAAGACTATAAAACATCTGGTTAAGATCTACCAACAGCACACTTCTCCAACACAGCAAGAATTTCTTTCAAGATCTACCACCTACTTAGATGATACCAAACCAATGAAGACTCAAACTATATGAGTTTTGAAAACCAATGAAGACTCAAACTACATGAATTTTGAAGACAGCATACTTCTCCAACACAGCAAGAATTCCTTTCAAGATCTACCACCTACTTAGATGATACCAAACCAATGAAGACTCAAACTACATGAGTTTTGAAAACCAATGAAGACTCAAACTACATGAATTTTGAAGACAGCATACTTCTCCAACACAGCAAGAATTCCTTTCAAGATCTACCACCTATTTAGATGATACCAAACCAATGAAGACTCAAACTACATGAGTTTTGAAGACAGCATACTTCTCCAACACAGCAAGAATTCCTTTCAAGATCTACCACCTACTTAGATGATGCCAAACCAATGAAGACTCAAACTACATCAATTTTGAAGACAGCACACTTCTCCAACACAGCAAGAATTCCTTTCAAGATCTACCACCTACTTAGATGATATCAAACCAATGAAGACTCAAACTACATGAATTTTGAAGACAGCATACTTCTCCAACACAGCAAGAATTCCTTTCAAGATCTACCACCTACTTAGATGATATCAAACCAATGAAGACTCAAACTACATGAGTTTTGAAAACCAATGAAGACTCAAACTACATGAATTTTGAAGACAGCATACTTCTCCAACACAGCAAGAATTCCTTTCAAGATCTACCACCTACTTAGATGATACCAAACCAATGAAGACTCAAACTACATGAGTTTTGAAGACAGCATACTTCTCCAACACAACAAGAATTCCTTTCAAGATCTACCACCTACTTAGATGATGCCAAACCAATGAAGACTCAAACTACATCAATTTTGCAGACAGCACACTTCTCCAACACAGCAAGAATTCCTTTCAAGATCTACCACCTACTTAGATCATATCAAACCAATGAAGACTCAAACTACATGAATTTTGAAGACAGCATACTTCTCCAACACAGCAAGAATTTCTTTCAAGATCTACCACCTACTTAGATGATACCAAACCAATGAAGACTCAAACTACATGAGTTTTGAAAACCAATGAAGACTCAAACTACATGAATTTTGAAGACAGCATACTTCTCCAACACAGCAAGAACTCCTTTCCAGATCTACCACCTACTTAGATGATACCAAACCAATGAAGACTCAAACTACATGAGTTTTGAAGACAGCATACTTCTCCAACACAGCAAGAATTCCTTTCAAGATCTACCACCTACTTAGATGATGCCAAACCAATGAAGACTCAAACTACATCAATTTTGAAGACAGCACACTTCTCCAACACAGCAAGAATTCCTTTCAAGATCTACCACCTACTTAGATCATATCAAACCAATGAAGACTCAAACTACATGAATTTTGAAGACAGCATACTTCTCCAACACAGCAAGAATTTCTTTCAAGATCTACCACCTACTTAGATGATACCAAACCAATGAAGACTCAAACTACATGAGTTTTGAAAACCAATGAAGACTCAAACTACATGAATTTTGAAGACAGCATACTTCTCCAACACAGCAAGAATTCCTTTCCAGATCTACCACCTACTTAGATGATACCAAACCAATGAAGACTCAAACTACATGAGTTTTGAAGACAGCATACTTCTCCAACACAGCAAAAATTCCTTTCAAGATCTACCACCTACTTAGATGATGGCAAACCAATGAAGACTCAAATAACATGGATTTTGAAGATAAGATGATAGCAAACCAATGAAGACTCAATGTTACACAACATTACTTTCTCTCCTGCTTAGATGATACCAAACCAATGAAGACTCAAACTACATGGATTCTACTTCGATGATGCTGAAAAAGAAAACTGTCCAGAACAAGAGCTCAAGAAGCTAATCTATAACTCAAGGCTATCATATCACTATAGGTGAGTTTTACTAATTTTTACCATAAATTAAACAAAATGCTGAATATATACATTTTACAAGTGAAAAAAGGACTTTTTTGGTGAAATTAGTGTATTTTTTACAACAAAATGCTGAATATATACATTTTTCAGGGAAAAAAAGGACTTTTTTGGTGTAAATAGTGTATTTTTTTACAACAAAAATGCTGAACATATACATTTTCTAGGTGAAAAAAGGACTTTTTTGATGTAATTAGTGTATTTTTTACAACAAAATGCTGAATATATACATTTTCATGGTAATTGTTTTAGATAGATGAAAGAGAATCAAAAACACTTGGTGAAAATAATGCTCAAGAAAGAACAAGTTGAACAATGTAACTTGGTGAGTTATTTCCCTTTTCTAATAATGTAAACTATCCAATGTAACTAGAACTATAATTCAAATTCATGTAATTATTTTACATTTTCGCTTAATCATTCTATACTAATGCATAACTTTTTTATTTTAGTTCATTACGAAATTAAAAGCACATAGAACAGAAGTCTTCCTTCCTAAGATATAACATCACTACATCAAAGACAACATTGTAAAGGAACAAACTATGCATTAACTGTTACTACTTTGTATTTATTACAAGTTGTAGTGCTTTGTATTACTTAGTATTTACTGACTCTAGCTATATTATATGGGGAGATTTTCCTTACTTATTATGTAATAAATGTATATAATCATATAATGATTCATTTTTAATCAATGTATTAATTCAATTTAGATATATCTCCTCTCTTCTCTCTCTCTATGTAGATATAAATATACCCATAAATATGCACATAATTGACCATATATACATTAATTGCTAGAAAACTAAAAGATTTCTCTCTCCTCTCTCTCTTTCTCTCTCAAGATACCATATGTATGTATGTATGTATGTATGTATGTATGTATGTATGTATGTATGTATGTATGTATGTATGTATGTATGTATGAATGCATTGATTGTCATTACAAGTTGTATTGCTTTGTATAACTTAGTATTTACTGACTCTAGCTATATTATATAGGAAGATTTTCCCTACTTATTATGTAATCAGGTATATAATCATATAATGTTTGATTTTTGATCAAAATATTTATTCAATGTAGATATATCTCCTCTCTCTATGTAGATATAAATATACCCATAAATACGTACATAATTAACCATATATACATGAATGTATAGAAAACTAAAAAATCTCTCTCTCCTCTCTCTCTCTCCCTCTCTTCTCCCTCTCTCTCCTCTATCTCTTTCTTTCTCTCAAGTATGTATATAGTTATGTAAAAAAATTATCAAAACTTGAATGCCATACATTCAAAATCTATATGTCATATAAGTTCAAATCAAGTAAAAAAATAATCAAAACTCAAATACCACTTAAATGCCACTCAAATGCCATTCAAATGCCCCTCAAATAAAATACAATATAAACTCGGCGAATTCATTCAACGCCATAACCCATTGCCCCACTCCAAGATCAGATCCACAAAAAAACACTTGGTAGGGAGATCTGCTCATATATTACTACTAGCGGAGTTGTCTTAACTTTTTGACAAAATGTGGTGATAACTTTAAATAGTTTTTTCGGGACGAAACCTAGAAATTATAAATAGAAGTTGTCTTAACATTTTTAAAAAGTGTGACGATAACTTTGAATACTTATTTTTGTGACGAAACATTGAAATTTTGTAATATTTTCGGAGTTGTAAGCCCAAAACTTTTACAAATTGACTGAATTTCCAATGTTAAATATAAATAAAAATACTTTATTACGCTAAATATATACAAATTATTGCACAATACAAATAATATATAATTTAATGTCCATTGTCCATAGATGAAACTATGATATTGTTGTTGGTACTCCTTCACCTCCTTCATTATCGGATCTTTTGCAAATCCGTTGTTTTTTTTAGTTCTTTGTGTAATGCTAGACATCTAAAAAAACAAAGATTGTCGGTAATTCGTATTCCTTTTGTGTTTTTTAACATGGTTCGTATGTGTCTGTTGTTGATGAGGTGAGAGGGTAAATGCTCTGGTGGTGATCCAACTTTTCCCACTTCGAGTAGTTTGTAGAAATAAAACGAAATGTTTGTGATCAGCATCAATCTCCAAGTCGTATTCGGTCTCCGTCTCAAGCTATTTGTACGATGATCAGTCTCCATAACATCAACAAAAAAGCCATCAAGATCTCCTTCAGTTTCAATCAGTTTAGCTTTTGGATATACGATAGCATTGTTTGATGATGAGTGAAAGTATCGGAGTTCACCATCATTTTTATTTTCTAGTATACAACCTACGCTACAGTTGACTTTTGCTCTCGAGCTCAATTGTCTCCAAACTTTTTTTAGCAATTCTAACACTCCTGAATCATGATAGTCATTTTGGTAGGTATCAGCTTGATCTCTTGGAATCCCATCCCAAAGTCTTACATTTAATAGTTCTATGACTTTTCCAGCTCTATGTTTGGTTTTCATAGCTCCCCAATATCTAGCTATCAAATCATCCTATTCTTCATCTTGAAAAGTTGGAGCTATGCTATCATCAACAATACCTAGGGTCGATACTCGGGTAGGTCTTTCAAAATTTAAATCTTCCATTTCTTGTTCTTCTTGTTCTTCCTCTTGTGCTTCTTCCTCTTCTTCTTCTTCTTCTTCTTCTTCTTCTTCTTCTTCTTCATTTTCTATCATTGGATCATTCTCATTTTCTTCAACTATATCCTCCACAACTGGCTCTATATCTTGAGCTATTATGCTAGTCTTTGGTGGTGAAGGTTCAGCAGTAGTAATATATGAGCAGATCTCCCTACCAAGTGTTTTTTTGTGGATTGGACCTTGGAGTTGAGACAATGGGTTACGGCGTTGGATGAATTCGCCGAGTTTATATTGTATTTTACTTGAGGGGTACTTGAGTGGCATTTGAATGGCATTTAAGTGGCATTTGAGTTTTGATTATTTTTTTACTTAATTTGAACTTTTAAATTTTGAATGTATGGCATTCAAGTTTTGATAATCTTGTACATAATTATATACATAACTTTAACTCATAGAGCATCTAGATTTTGAATGTATGGCATTTAAGTTTTGATATTTTTTTGTAATTCGACTCATTATATCTACATTGAATAAATACAGTAATTAAAAATGAAACAATATGCGAATATATACATTTATTGTGCAATAAGTAGGGAAAATTTCATATAATATAGCTAGAGTCAGTAAATATTAAATAATACCAAACACTACAACTTGTAATGACAATCAATGCATAAGCTTTTACTAAAAACTATCTTGAAAACCTTCAAAACATGATCCCAAATGGAAAAAAAAATGGATAAAGTTAGATATTCATCTATTTGTTTACATCTACAAAAAAGAGGTATTTGGTGAAATATTTTTTTGATTTATTCAATTTTCATTAATTTTTTACAAAAACAAATCATCCTCTAAATGGTTAAATTTCATCTAATTGTACAAATTTACAAAAAAACAGGGTATTTGGTAAAATATTCTTTCATTTCATTAAATATTCATTATTTTTTTGCAAAAAAGAAATCACCCTTTAAATGGTTAAATTTTATCTGTTTGTATATCTTTACAAAAAAACAGGGTATTTGGTAAAATATTTCCTTTACTCTATTCAATTTTCATTAATTTTTTCAATAATTGCTTAAATATACATTATTCACTATTTTCTTATTCTAATTGTACAAATTTACAAAAAAACAAGGTATTTGGTAAAATATTCTTTCATTTCATTAAATCTTCATTATTTTTTTTGCAAAAAAAGAAATCATCCTTTAAATGGTTAAATTTTATCTGTTTGTATATCTTTACAAAAAAACAGACTATTTGGTAAAATATTTCCTTTATTCTATTCAATTTTCATTAATTCTTTCAATAATTGTTTAAATATAAATCATTCATTATTTTCTTATTATTAGGTGAGCAACCTATCATACAAAATTAGTTTCTTGAGTGAGGGTTTTATCCTGCATTTTCCTTTTGAATTTTTTTCAAAAATTTATCATTTTTTTCAAAAACAATCATTTATATATACAATTTCCATTATTTTTTAAACAGAACAATTCCTATCTCTGAGAGGTTGGAGATATTGGGGTAGAAAACTTAGACATGATGATGAGAAGGCTATGGATTTTCCCGTTTAAGAACAAACCATTTTCGATGGCAATTTCAATTCGGAAAACTAAAACAATGCAATTTGTTTTTCAAAATGCAATCATCAGAAAGCTTTTGTCATGATGAGGAGGCTATGGATTTACCCATTCAAGAACAAACCATTTTCGATGGCGACTTCAATTCTAAAAACGAATTAGAACTGAAGTATGTAGTATTACGTAATCATTTTTTTTAAAGAAGAACAATCCATTTTTGATAGCAACTTTAATTCTAAAAACTAAATCAATGTAACTTTTTTATTCTTTGTCTCCCATGAAATTGTTCAAAACGAATTAGAACTGAAGTATGTGGTATTACATGATAATTTTTTTAAAAAAACACATCAAAATCGACAAATTACTCCTCTAGATAGTTCAAGTTTACAATATTTGAGAATTAATCACAATAGAAACATTAAGCCTACTTGATAAAAAAGAATTTGACTGTTAAATTTAACTAATTGATTCAATGTTATTATTTGGATCTTTTGAAAATAAACATTTCAATGAAAACATCATATTTAGTCTTTGACACACTTGAAACCATTTTCCAGTAAATTTTACCAACAATATTTCAGAAATTTTTACTAGATATTTACAAAAAAAATGAGGTATTTTGGTAAAATATTCTTTTATTACATTCCTTTTTAAATTTTTATGTTTTAAAACAGGGTTTTATTACAAATTTTTTTTGTTTTTTCAACTTTTTAAAAAAATAATCATTATAATATATAGTTTTCGATATTTTTTTAAAAAAATAAATATATATAGCGATTTTCACTTTATATTCTTTTATTCCATTCAATTTTCAATAATTTTTTGAGTGAGGATTTTATCCTACACCTTCCTTTTAAATTTTTTTATTTTTTTAAAAAATAATCATTGAAATATATAGTTTTCGATATTATTTTAAAAACAATGTATATATATATATAGAGTTTTTCATGGTATTTGGGAAAATATTTTTTTATTTCATTCAATTTTCAATAATTTTTTGAGTGAGAATTTTATCCTACACAATCCTTTTAAATTTTTTATGTTTCAAAACAGAGCTTTATTACATTTTTTTGAACTTTTTAAAAAATAATCATTGAAATATATAGTTTTCGATATTTTTTGATTTTTTTGTACTTTTTAACTTTTTTAAAAACTGTCAAAAAATCACCAAATTACCTCTCTAGATGAATAAAATTTACTTTTTTAAAAAATAATCATTGAAATATACAGTTTTCGATATTTTTTGATTTTTTTTGTACTTTTTAACTTTTTTAAAAACTGTCAAAAAATCACCAAATTACCTCTCTAGATGAATAAAATTTACAAGTAAATAATTGTAATAGAAAATACCATATCTAGTTTTTACATTCATAAAACTGTTTTATAGTAAATTTTCTGTAATACAAACTACTATAGCTTACGATATCAATGGTTACAAAGCGCTTTTCTTGAACAATATCTTTCTCGATATTCTTCTGGTATATTATTAGACCCAGGGAGGAACTCTTGTATTCCGTATTCTCTGTGATCCAATAATTGACTAAAATACAAAAGTTATTCATTATATAAATAAATTTTACCGAATTTAAATTTTACTCTTAGCTACATTAGATAGTTTACATTTTATATATAACAGGAAAATAACTCACTGAGTTACATCATTCAGCTCAATATTTCTTAGGGAAAGTTCTTTACTCTGTTTTCTTTTTACGATAAAATGGACTAAAATAAAAAATGATGTATTAGTATAGTATGATTAAAATTAATGTAAAATAAATATAAACTTTCGTTATTTTTTCAACTTCTATGTAAAAGAAATACACTGATTACACACGAAAAAGTCCTTTTTTTTCATTTGGTGTGATTTTTTTTCAACTTCTAGCTAAAAAAAATACACTGGTTACACAAAAAACCCTTTTTTTTAATCCAAAATATATATAATTTAAAAATGTTTTACAAAAAATGTATATGAATTGATCATTTATGTGAAAAACTAAACATTTTTGTAAAATAATTATAACCTTTTTGTTATTTTTTAAACTTTTATGTAAAAAAAATACACTGATTGCACAAAAAAGTCCTTTTTTTAATCCGAAATAGATATAATTTAAACATGTTTTACAAAAAATGTTTATGAATTGATCATTTATGTGAAAAACTAAACATTTTTGTAAAATAATTATCACCTTTTGTTATTTTTCCAACTTTTATGTAAAAAAAAAACACTGATGACACAACAAAATCCTTTTTTAATTCGAAATATATATATAACTTAAAAATTTTACAAAAATGTTCACAAATTTATCATTTTAAGGGGTTTTTCATTGTAAGAATACACAAAATTTTCACAAATCAACTTTTTAAAATTATGGTAAAAATTAATAAAACTTACCTATAGTGATATGAATCCCTTGAGTTATAGATTAGCTTCTCGAGAGTTTGTTCTCCACAGCCTTCTTTTTCAGCATCATCGAAGTGGTTGAGAAAATCCTCAGATTTTGGATCATCAGCCAGTTCCGAGGCTTGGACGAAGGCTTGATGAGCTGCGAGTACACTGATGTTGTAGAAAATTGAATTGTCTGCGTTTCGACTCAGACCCTTGAACAAAATCACTCCAAATCTCTCCGATGTCACAGCAGAAGCTATTTGATGAGGAATGCGCATATCTCCGATCAGTAATTCTTCATCTACAACACTTCTGTATTGAACTAGAAGAGTCTCTTCATTTCCATTCCATCGCCTGTCAGACTTTGTTATAACTTCAGGGTTTTGGAAACATATGACACTATCTGTTGGGAAATCCTGAAGATTAGCTACCTCGAAATAAGCATTGATTTGTCGCATACTTTTTTCTGGTAATACATCAAACACATTCTTACACCTCAAAGTAGTTCCTGTTTCTGTAGCAGCACGAAAAATTGCTTTTCCAGTCTTTTCAACACCCATGTAGATCAAAACCAGTGGTCTTATTTGCGAAGCTTCATTGACAAGTAATCCCGCCGCTAATGGAATAGTGCTCTTCACTCTAACTACCTTTCCATCCTTTTTATAGTTGTATATGATGGTGCAGTTCGTTTCATCATGGAGCTCAACGGTTAACACCTGCATAACTGTAGGTATTGGTAAATCTTCAACTTTGACTATGTTTTCAATGTTTCTTCTGGAAGCTGGAGATAGAGTACTTAACAGAGAGGCGCTTTTGATGATGAGAGTTGCCAGAGTATTCAGACTGGCGCTTTGAAAGGGGATCATAGTGCGTTGAAGAAGTACATTGTCATCAATCACCTTATCTTGTGAAGGTTTTGGTTCTTTATTCTTCAGTTGTTTTGATATGACTTGTGTCGACATTCTAAAAGATAAAGTAAAAATCCATGTTATGATTTCTTTTTCAAACCAATTTGAAGATATATATACATATATATATATTTACTCAATATCATACCACTGTTAGTATCTAAATCGATAAAAATTAAATTTATACTCAATCAAGTTGACTTACCTCCAAACAGAAAAGTCCTTCTAGCAGTTGTAGTAGATGATGTTGTAGTAGATCTTGCTCCTTCAGTTGCTAATGTCGAAGTGACTGCTTTCTGTGTAAAAACAGTGCTTCTTATATAGCTGAAATCATGCCATTTATCATAAGGTTAAATTAATGAAACATTGTTTCTACGGAAGAACACCAATGCTTTCGCGGGAATAAATAATTTATTTTCACGCGAATACAAACCAATGCTTTCGCGGGAATAAACATTTTATTTTCACGCGAATGGAAACTGTTGCTTTCGCGGGAATGAATACTTTATTTTCACGCGAATACAAACCAATGCTTTCGCGGGAATAAACATTTAATTTTCACGCGAATGGAAACTGTTGCTTTCGCGGGAATGAATACTTTATTTTCACGCGAATACAAACCAATGCTTTCGCGGGAATAAACATTTAATTTTCACGCGAATGGAAACTGTTGCTTTCGCGGGAATGAATACTTTATTTTCACGCGAATACAAACCAATGCTTTCGCGGGAATAAACATTTAATTTTCACGCGAATGGAAACTGTTGCTTTCGCGGGAATGAATACTTTATTTTCACGTGAATACAAACCAATGCTTTCGCGGGAATAAACATTAAATTTTCACGCGAATGGAAACTGTTGCTTTCGCGGGAATGAATACTTTATTTTCACGCGAATACAAACCAATGCTTTCGCGGGAATAAACATTTTATTTTCACGCGAATGGAAACTGTTGCTTTCGCGGGAATAAACATTTTTTTTTCAGGCAAATAAAAACCAATGCTTTCGCGGGAATAAATAATTTATTTTCACGCGAATGGAACCCATTGCTTTCGCGGGAATAAACAATTTATTTTCACGCGAATACAAACCAATGCTTTCGCGGGAATGAAAGATTTATTTTCACACATTCACCTATATAAGAGACAACGGTTTCAGACAGAAAGCATCCAGTTCAACAACAGTGAGCAAAGGAGCAACATCTATCTACTACATCTTCCATTGCAACTACTAAGAGTTCTCTCTTCATAAAGGTAAAACTTAAACTCAAATATTTCCGCTAGCTAACACAACTATCTGAAGGCTTTATGACATATCTATCTTTAAATTGGTTATAAAGAATTGAACCAATTTTTTCTGTTTTTTTCAGAATGAATACTCAAGTCGTAGAAAGTCAACCATTGTATCTAAAGTCAGAATCTCAGCCTGATGAAAAGGTAAGAATTAATAAAAAATACTATTTAACACCTGTTGAACACCTTTAATTATTTTAGTTATCTAATTATCGCTTGTATTTTAGAACAACGCAACAACAAATCCAATCTACTTAAAGGACTTCCTTCCAGAAATGTATCATAACTATGTGATAAATAATGATGTTGTTGAAAAAAAAGCTGTAGAACGTTTGACATTTCAAGTTATAATATTCTGTATAACTCAACACATGATGAGTATGGGGATGTGTTGTAAGAAACGTGATATATCTACAGAACGCTTTGATGACATTATAAAAATCGGTTTCGAAATCGTTTTGTCAATGGTGGAAGTCGTTAAGATTAATGATTTTTTAAAAGAAATTGAAAGAAGTGCTTGGAATCAAATAGTTTTCAAAAAATTATACAACATGACATGGAACAAAAAAACTTTTTATAAATTCAGAAAGCATATTTATAATTATGTCCAAATAGATAAAGCTCTATCCTCTTCTGTAGGTATTTTAGAATTAATGTTGGAAGGGTTTCATACATATTTATGAAAAATTTTTAGTTGTTTTTTATTATTTTACAATATTTTGTTCAAACTATTATATTTTATTTCTTACCAATTTAGATGTTAAAAGCGGTATGATATTAAGTAAATACATATATATATATTTGAATGCATCCTTTGTTGTCTGTCTCCACATCCCAATAGTTTAATAAGCACATTCTCAATCTACCATAACTCTATGATCTTAACTGCTTTTGGCATAAATACATATATATATATATAAGACACTCTAAGTAATAAATACACTCTTAGCCACTCATGCAAATATTACCCTTTTATTTTTAGAATGTTATGGATGCTCTTTCTGAAGAGCTCCTTAGCACAGATCCATATCCAACAGAAAATAAAATGAAAAACGGCAAAACAACTCCTAAGAGAAGGAAAACTACTCCAAAAAAGCGAATAGTAAGGAAACGAAAACAAACAGTGAGAAAACAAACTACTTCCGTTGATAAGCAAACAATGGAGAGTGCAGCTATAACTCATTTAACAGTTGAATGTCTCAACGAAAGGAGAGCTAGGAAATTAGAAAAGTCTAAAGGTTCTCAAGTGATTGACTCACCAAAAGTTCCGATTTGCAAAACATTTGAAGATCTTCCTATCCCAAGCATTATGCGAGTGACTGGTGTGATACATCCATCAAGTAAGGAGAAGTGTAGATATTCTCAAGTACACTACCATGATCCTTCAGATATAAGTGAACTCGAACCCAAAATACTCCTCTGTCCAGTTGAAATAGCTAAAAACTTCAACTGTGATAATTACCCCCCTCCGTTTAACGTTGTATATTTGGGTAGAAAGGGAAAACCAAAAAATAAAAACGTTCTTTGGTATGATGTCAGACGTGTTAGCAGACATCCTCTAAGCAAAAAGAAAACTGAAGAGGAATCACTATATTTTAGTACATTGACTAAATGTCAGCTCAAACGCTTCTTGAACATCAACACCCTCAATAGTTTTCAACCCGGTGCTATTTTTCCTTACCAAGATGTTGTTGATAGATTCGTTCCTCATCGATTTAAAGGAGGTCAGTCGAATGTAATTTGTATCCGTTATAGCATTGAACAATGTGGAGAAACGCTGTTGAAGACGCTCGCCATACCAGACAAATATGCTTCAGAAGCTAACAACTATACTCCAGGTGTGATGATCTACAGAGGAAAAACAACCCACGGAAAATTTAAGACAGAATACGATCTTTCATTTTGCTCTCCATACCGTCTCGGTCAAATGTATTGGAAACAATATTGTGATCAAGCAAAGCACAACAAAACAATATTAGAAATTGATGATGATGATGATGATGAACTTGAAGATTTTCTATGTGGAGACTTTGATGATTTTGAGACAGGATATGTTGCTGAAAAAAAATGATGAGTGTTTTAGCGATGGATAGTCTCTAATTCAAAAAACAAGTTGGACAATGTGACTTGGTGAGCTATTTCCCTTTTCTATATAATGTAAACTATCCAATGTAACTAAAGCTATAATTCAATTTCATGTAATTATTTTAAATTTTTTCCCTACTTATTACACAATAAATGTATATATTCACATATTGTTTCATTTTTAATCACTGTATTTATTCAATGTAGATATATCTCCTCTCTCCTCTCTCCTCTTTTTATCTCTCCTCTCTCTCAACATACTCTCTCCTCTACCAAATACTCCTCTCTCCTCTCTTGCAGTTATTTCCCAAATACTGTAGATTTTAACCATCTAGAGGTCTAATTTGGTAATTTTCCAACATATTTTATAGCATTTAATATACTTATTATGTAATAAATGTATATTATTCAATGTAAATGTAAATATATCCATAAATATGTACATAATTATCCATATATACATAAATGTATAAAAAACTAAAAAAAAAATCTCTCCTCTCTCTTCTCTCCTCTCTCATCTCTCCTCTCCCCTCTCTCCAGAAGATTTTCCCTACTTATTATGTAATCAGGTATATAAACATATAATTTTCATTTTTGATCAATATATTTGTTCAATGTAGATATATCTCCTCTCTCTATGTAGATATAAATATAGCCATAAATATGTATATAACTAACCATATATACATGAATGTATAGAAAACTAAAAAACTCTCTCCTCTCTCTCCTCTCTCATCTCCCATCTCTCCTCTCTCCTCTCTCCTCTCCCCTCTCTCTCAAGATACCATATGAGTTCGAGTTATGTAAAAAAGTTATCAAAACTTGAATGCCATACATTCAAAATCTATATGCCATATAAGTTCAAATTAAGTAAAAAACTAATCAAAACTCAAATGCCACTCAAATGCCACTCAAGTACCCCTCAAGTAAAATACAATATAAACTCGGCGAATTCATCCAACGTCGTAACCCATTGCCTAAACTCCAAGGTCAGATCCACAAAAAAACACTTGGTAGGGAGATCTGCTCATATATTACTACTTTCAGCACCAAAGCCTATTTGATTGATTGTTTCATCAGGTAAACGAAAACAAATGAGATTTTCTTCTAACCATTTCCAATTAGCGGAAATTTCAGGGTTTTTTTCTTCTACATTTTCCTGATAATTTAAACTTTGTCTACAATAAAAATGTTAACACATAATAGTTGTGCTATAAAACATTCACATACATTTTGTATGAAATGTAACAGGAGAAAACATGACTTAAACATCATTATCAATTAATTATTATTAGTTAAGTTTTCAAAAACTTACTGTGTGCTATGAGATGAATTCTCAACTCCCTCTTTTACATTCATTCTCTGATATTCTGAGTCCTGTCTACAATAAAGAGATATCGCATTATTTTTGCTGATTCATGAGATGTCTATAGAAAAACCAGCAAAAAGAATTACTCTACTAACAGTATTAATTCATGATTTAAAAACCTACGGCATATCAAAGACTATCGTATTTTCAGAAGATGATGAAACTTGAAAAGTCGAAGGTTTGTCTTGAAAAGCATTTTTAAGTTCAATCTCCATTTCATTTTCATATTCAGCATTGCATTCATCGTTCATGTATTCATTATCAGCGTTTGAAAAACTGATATCATTTTGATTTTTCATGAGCCATTCCCATTCCTTATGTATGTCTACATCAGATCCTCCTCTTCTGTTTCCATAGTGCTATAATAACAGTATCATCATTACTTTTTTAATAGAAGTAACAATAGTACATAGAAAGGTAAGTTAAATGTCTCAGCTAATAATTTTTACCTTGTGAATGAAACTCATAGTAGTCAGTCAGTTGGTATATTGTACAGGATTTTGTGTCTGGGTGGTAGCCACCTATACACTCTCCCGATATGCTCTGTTCGACCCTAAGTAAGCGCTCAATAATGTGCTTATTATTGTTCACAGTGCGTACATTGGCTTGTGCAGTTTTGGGTGCGGCCGAATCTGGCGTGTATGTTTGCTGGCAGTGGACAATAATTATTTGACAATTATTGGCTGCATCCGAACATGTACATGTCCGACGGCAATTGTACTGCAATTGCCGTTCTAGTTTATAGTTTGTTTCGAACTGTGCTCTGACATTAATTCCTCAGGAATTACTTGTCTAGTTTATAGTTTGTTTCGAACTGTTACTGTCGGCAATAATTATGCTGGAATTATTTACAGTCGAATCTGGGCTCAGCCGAGATCGACAAATAATTTCACTGCAATTATTGCTAGCTAACTTGTTGGATTCCCCGAATCCGAATTTAGTAAGAGCCGAACTATTAGTGCACTAGGCCTTGTGTTGTAATCCTTGCCTCAGGCAAGGGTATACACAGTGATAGGGCGTACCGTTCTCACTTTCCACCTTAGCGTCGTGCTTGCTAACAGTCGACTTGTCCAGCGCTGGTAGTTTAGGTGCTCCTAGTAGTGCTTGCTTCAAGAGAGAGAAATTCTTCTGAGAGTCAGGCTAACTCTCAAGTGAGAGTGTCCGGGTAACTCTGATTTTATTAATTCAAACATCCATATTTATACACATGATTATCTAACATAAAAGTGATACACAAAGGAGGCCACACCTCGCACAAACAATTGGCTAGAGTGGTCCAATAAAACGTAGTAGGTGGTGTTAAAGTGATCGCATGAATAATTGCACATGGCCAATATATATGATTGCATGCTACAGTAAAATAATAATAAATGCATAGAACGAAGCTGCGCTAGAGTGCAGGCATAGAACTAGGTAAGTGTTGGTAGTGTTACATAGTCACAATTGTTCGTACTGGCGTCCCTAACAATATTATATAGTAGATGTTGAGTCTTCAGTTACTGTTGTTAGAACGAGTGATTTATTGTGTGAAAGCATTACTTTTTAATTAGTCAAAGCCTGTCAGATAATTCAGTCTTGAGTTCAATGAAAACTTTTAAATTCACACAGAAAAAACTTTTAATAGTTAGTGGATGTAGTAGTAGATGTTGCTTCTCCGCTCGCTGTTGTAGAACTGGATGCTTTCTGGGTGAAAACAGTGGTTCTAAAATAGCTAAAGTTGCACTGGTTGAACCCTATGAATACCAACCTTCTTTATAATATAACTATGAATCAGCATTTTTTTCACGCGAATACAAACCAATGGTTTCGCGGGAATAAATAATTTATTTTCACGCGAGTGGAAACCGTTACTTTCGCGGGAATAAAAATTTTATTTTCACGCGAATACAAACCAATGGTTTCGCGGGAATAAATAATTTATTTTCACGCGAATGGAAACCGTTGCTTTCGCGGGAATGAAAAATTTTATTTTCACGCGAATACAAACCAATGTTTTTGCGGGAATAAATAATTTGTTTTCACGCGAATGGGAATCGTTGCTTTCGCGGGAATAAATTTTTTATTTTCACGCGAATACAAACCAATGCTTTCACGGGAATAAATAATTTATTTTCACGCGAATTACAACCAATGTTTTCGCGGGAATAAATAATTTGTTTTCACGCGAATGGAAACTGTTGCTTTCGCGGGAATAAATTTTTTATTTTCACGCGAATACAAACCAATGCTTTCGCGGGAATAAATAATTTATGTTCACACGAATAAAAACCAATGTTTTCGCGGGAATAAATAATTTGTTTTCACGCGAATGGAAACCATGGCTTTTGCGGAAATAAAAATTTTATTTTCACGCGAATACAAACCAATGCTTTCGCGGGAATAAATAATTTATTTTCACGCGACTAAAAACCAGTGTTTTCGCGGGAATAAATAATCCATTTTCATGTGAATGGAAACCGTTGCTTTCGCGGGAATAAACATTTTATTTTCACGCAAATACAAATTAATGCTTTCGCGGGAATAAATAATTTATTTTTACGCGAATAACAACCAATGTTATCGCGGGAATAAATAATTTATTTTCACACAAATAAAAACCGTTGCTTTCGCGGGACTAAAAATTTCATTTTCACGCGAATACAAACCAATGCTTTCGTGGGAATATTGTATTCCCTCAAAAACATTGATTTCTATCCGTGTGAAAATAAATTTTGTATTTCCGCAAAAACATTGGTTTTAGTCGCGTGAAAATAAATTATTTATTCCCGCGAAAGCATTGGTTTTCCTTCGTGTGAAAATAAATTGTTTGTTCCCGCGAAAACATTGGTTGCCATTCGCGTGAAAATAAATTTTATTTATTACCGCGAAAGCATTGGTTTGTATTCGCGTGAAAATAAAAAATTTATTCCCGCGAAAACAACGGTTTCCATTCGCGTGAAAATAAATTATTTATTCCCGCGAAAGCATTGGTTTGTATTCGTGTGAAAATAAAATTTTTATTCCCGCGGAAGCAATGGTTTCCATTCGCGTGAAAATAAATAATTTATTCCCGCGAAAACATTGGTTGTTATTCGCGTGAAAATAAATTATTTATTCCCGCGAAAGCATTGGTTTTCGCGTGGAAAAAATGCTGATTCATAGTTATATTATAAAGAAGGTTGGTATTCATAGGGTTCAACCAGTGCAACTTTAGCTATTTAAGAGCCACTGTTTTTACACAGAAAGCATCCAGTTCTACAACAGCGAGCGGAGAAGCAACATCTACTACACCTTCCATTGCAACTACTAGGAGCTATCTCTTTATAAAAGGTAAAATTTAAAAAATTTATTCTTCCTTGCCTAGCAAAGATCAAAAATAGTTTAGCTATAATGTAAAGTATGAAAGAGAGAATCTTTTAGTTCCACATGAAAAGCTGAATTATATATAATTTCAAACATTATTTCTTTCTTTTTTAGAATACTATGGAGGACTTTTCTGCTTCTTACTTGGATTCAAAACCAATTTAAAACAAACAAAAAACACTCAAAACAGCTACCAAAAGAAAAAACCCTAACTCTATCACAAACGAAGCAACAATAAAGAGACGAGCTCTTCCAAAACTGGTTTTACCCACAACATCAAACACTATGGAAAAAAAAGAATTGCTCACTGATGCTGATAGAGCTCTCAAGATGGCCAAATCTCTCAAAAAAGGAAGGCAAGCGATTTGAAAAAGATTGGAGGGTTTCTTACACTATCATCACTTCCTGCTCCATCAGTTTTGCAAATCGTTTCTATTGAACAGAGTACTGGTGCATATGGAAATTACTACATTCTCACCTATATTGATAATTCAACTGTAAAGAATTTTCAGAAAGTCATTTGCCCAAGTAGAGTAGTTGAAAGCTTCAATGTTAGTAGTAATATATGAGCAGATCTCCCTACCAAGTGTTTTTTTGTGGATTAGACCTTGGAGGTTATGCAATGGGTTACGACGTTGGATGAATTCGCCGAGTTTATATTGTATTTCATTTGAGGGGTACTTGAGTGGCATTTGAGTGGCATTTAAGTGGCATTTGAGTTTTTGATTATTTTTTTACTTATTTTGAACTTATATGGCATATAGATTTTGCATGTATGGCATTTGATTTTTTTGATAGTTTTAACATTGTATATAAATGAAAACGTGATAAGATTGTATGGTTATTGGAAGTTAAGATGTCGACAGAGGATGATGTTGAGATGAGACCGATGAATGAAGTTGATACTATTGATGGTACTGAACGTGATATGATAGATGTTTTACCGAGTATGAAGCGTAAAGCGTTGATAATTATGATAATTTTGGTATTTGTCGTAGGGCTTTCCACTTTTGGAGGTGTTACTGAGTTTAGTATGTATGAAGAAGCTATGGAAAAAATACAAAAAGCGAGAAACTCTCCTGTTGGAACCATAAATGAAACTACTGTTGATTGATGAACATCTTTTTATGATGAATGGGAAACCTGAAGATTATGACCCGAGGATGCGATCTCCTTTTACAGCAATGATTGCAGGACCAACTGGATCGGGAAAGACGCAAGCGATTTTTCGAATGATTGAAGCTAGTCAGACTATAGCACACCCTCCACCAACAGAGATTCACTACTGTTATGGAGCCTACCAAAAAGCCTTTGATGATGTATCAGGAGTGATTTTTCATGAAGGCATGATAGATATAACAGTGAGTTTTCCCAGAGATGGTAAAAATCGATGGCTGATAATTGATGATCTCATGGATGAAGTTTCTGGTAAAGCCGATGCTAATGCTTTGTATACAAAACATAGTCATCATTTGAACATAAGTGTGTTTTTTATTGTTCAGAATCTGTTTTTAAAAGGAAATCGTACAATTTCCTTGAATAGTCATTATTTTTTTCTTTTTAAAAACCCTAGAGATGCTTCTTCTATTTCCTATTTGGCTCGACAATGTTTTCCATCAAAAATAAAATATGTACAAGAGGCTTTTGAAGACGCGACAAAGAAACCATACTCTTATTTACGAATAGATACGACTCAACAAACGAATGATCAACATAGACTATTGGGAAATTTTACATCAGTTCTCCCTATGATATTATATGTACCCAAGTAAAAGGATATAAATACAATTACTATTCACTTCACCTCAATCATATTTTGTTATTCAACGACGCAACACGAAAGCATTATAATGTCTAAAGCTTTGGAGAAAAAATTAACAAAAAATGCAGCTGTGTTGTTATCGCTCAACAATACAACCTTTGCTATTCAAAAGTCTGTTATAGCCAAAGCCAAAAAGGAGTTTATTATGACTCTAATGGAATGTGCTAAAGCTATTATAAATGGAACGATACCATTGACATCATCTCAGTATAATGAGTTGCAGCGAAACGTGAAGGATATTAGCGCTTTAGTAAGAAAATCAACGTTAGATGATAAGAAAGCTGTATTGCAAAAAGGAGGATTTTTAGGCGCTCTACTAGGACCTATCATCAGCAATATAGTTCCTGGGTTACTTAAAAGTGTGCTAGGCGGAGGGAGAAGATAAAGATGAAACTCTCAACACGAATGATGCGAAATAGAATGGCGATTTTAGCTCTGGATGATCTGAGTAAGAAAGGAAAAATTGCTATAGTCGAAAAGGCTAACTCAGATTTGTTTCAATCATTGATAGAAAGTGTTAAAAATATTATATTAGGTAATGTTCCTCTTGATTCTGAGCAGTTTATTGAGTTGCAGCGTTACAAGAAGGAGCTACATAAACTTAGTGGTAGAGGGAGAGTTGATGATAAGCGTAAAATTTTGATTCAGAGTGGTAGAGGGAATCTTTTGGATGCTATTATAACACCTATTGTATCTGTTTTATCATCAATAAAAAGATGAATCGACAGCCTTTAACATTCTCCAGACGTAATTTTATACTCACTGAAGATGAATACTATAGATTAACAGAAAGAAAGGATGATAAAACAGTGGTAAAGGAAGAGAAAGCCAGACCTCCATTGTATTATAATCCTATGGAAGCTATAACAGTGAGAAATATGAAGCGAAAGCGAAATGATCTACTGGAAACGGCTTATGATTCTGACTTATCTTCATACGAAAAGTTAGATGAAAATATTGAAAACCTACGTAGGTATTTGTCTGATGTCAAAAAGATTAAAAATAACCAAAACCAGACACAAAAGGATAGTTGGAATCTCATTAAGAAAAAAAAGACAGAGTCTACTTTTCCTTTGGCCAATAGCACAGTTATTGATAATAAACCTAATGTCTTTTCACCAAATGTTGATAAAGACAATGAGTTAGAATCAGTGAAAGTGGTTGATGATGATGATGATATTGGGATGGAATTAATAAAAGGAGGGTTGTTTGATACTGAAGACACAACCTTACTAGGAAGTACATTTCTTACTGATGGAGAAGATGAGCACGATAGTGAAAGCGAAAATTTAAAAGATTTTGAAAAAAAAGCAGCTGATTTAACAACAAAAAAGAGTGATCAAACGATCGCTGTCAGAATGTTGAATAATCTGAGTAAAATTGGTAGATTCGACTCGGAGAAGAACAGACTGAAAATTGGAGAACATTGGTTGAATCCTAGGACTTCCAAAACTTTACTACGAGACGTTCTAACCGAAGGAGGTAAAATACAATCGGGAAATACCAATTACAGTAGATTTAAAAGCCTGCTAACTGATGAAGGAATCACAACTGTCAGAAAATCCCCGCATCGAACACGTAAGACTCAGAAGAAAAAGTTGGTCGTTCCCGGTACTAATTCATGGACATCGACACGCTAAAAGAGTTGTATTACAATCCTGCATTACATACATCTCTACGAGGAGCTAGAGCTTTACTGAAAGCTCGTAGAAAACGAGAGGGAGAAAAAAGAATCCGTGAATGGTTGAGTGGTGAGGATGCCTACACGTTACATAAAAAAGTTGTAACCAAGTTTAAGCGTCGTCCTACAATTGTAGCTGGAATAGGGGAGCAGCTACAGGTAGATTTGATGGATGTTCGATCTCGAAGAGATGAAAATAATAATACAGCATTTTTACTGACTGCTATTGATTCTTTATCTAGAAAAGGTTGGGCTGTGCCGCTCATCAACAAATCAGGACCGGTAGTAGCAAGAGGATTGAGAAGAATACTAGAAGGGGAAAACTATAAAGCTTTACAATCTGATAAAGGTAAAGAGTTTGACAACGTCAATGTCAAGACTCTGCTGGCGGAAAAAAAGATCAAGCGCTTTACAACCGAAAATGAAACGATAAAGGCATCAATGGTGGAGCGTTTTAACAGAACTTTAAAAGAGAAGATATATAGATATTTGACATATAAAGATGACGATAGATACATTGATGTTTTACCAGAAATGGTTAATGCATACAACAACACAATTCATGGTGCTATAGGTATGAGACCAAATGATGTGAATTTTCAAAATCAAGAACTTGTATGGAATCGTGTGTATGAAGGAGGTGAACATAGTTTAACTCAAGAAGCAAAACTAAAGGTTGGGGATTATGTGAGAATAAGTAAGGCAAGAGGAGTGTTTGAAAGAGGATACACCCCGAATTGGACGATTGAGATTTTTATAATCACCGATGTACTTATTGATGAAAAACCTGTTGTATATAGGGTGAAAGATTTAGCTGAGGAGATGATTGATGGTACCTTTTACGAAAAAGAGTTGCAAAAAGTAAAAAAACCCACGATTTTCAGAATTGAAAAGATACTGGGAAGAAGAATGAGAAGAGGTAAAAGACAGATTCTGGTTAAGTGGTTAGGTTATGGAGAAAAGTTCAATGAGTGGGTAGATGAATAGTTTATAAGGAAACAACGCTTGATATAATCATCATACGTTGGGAAAATGTCGATGCTGATAACTTTACCCTCAAACTCTAGTGGTGAAGAGTTTCCTGATAATAACAATTCCGAATTTACAGTGAGACTGTATAAATATTTGGTTATCAATGGCGGTAAATGGGAGGTAGCTCTGCTAGATATGACTTATTCTAATAATTGGAAAAATGTTACCGAAGGGAAAATATATCTAGAAAAGACTAATGTCTCCGGTAAAAGCGAAAAGTCCTTCATCCTAATCGGTAATGGAAGATATGATAGTATAGAGGAGTTGGAGGAGATTATACGAAAGAGAATGAATGAAATGGATTTAGACAAGAAATTCGCCATCTCCTACAACAAGATCACCAACACCGCTTTACTAACTAACAGTGATCCTGATACTGCCATAAGCTTTTCCAAAGATATAGCATATATTTTTGGATTTGAATCAAAAACTACATACCCTCGTGGTAGATACAATAATATCACACCCCCTGATATAAATTCCGGTTTAACATCCCTGTATGTTTATTCCAACATTGTTGATAATAGAATGGTAGGAGATACGAATGTACCTTTATTGAGAGTAGTTCCAGTTCAAGGAAAGAAGAATAGTGTTGTGTATCAAGAATTTAAAAATCCTCACTATGTTGACGCTTCATCACTAAATAGTGATATGATTAAAGTACTTATAACGAGTGACGACGGTCAACGAATACCATTTGATGGTGGAAAGGTTGTGTTGACGGTTCACTATAGAGAGAAAGAATTATAATGAGTTTGGTACGATACACCCCTGAGGATTCAAAAGATTTTTTTGATGAGTACTACAAGATGCAAGCTGGAAATGGAATTGGAGTGTATAGTGGACGACGAGTGATGCCTAATATGAGAGGAAATGGACTTGGTAGTATTTTTTCAAGTTTACTTAAATCTGCAGCACCAATGCTGAAAAGAGGAGCAATTAGTTTGGGGAAAAGAGCATTGTCTGTAGGTGGAAATGTAGCGCGTGATGTCATCGATGGTCAAAGTTTTGCAGCGTCAGCAAAGAAGAGGGGATTGGCAGAGTTGAATGATCTGGGGGGAGATGTGCTCAATGCAGTTCGTCCAGATAGAATGAAAAGGAGAAAAACAAGAGGTGGAAAGAAGAGGAGAGGTGTTGGTAATCGTGGTATATTTTAATAGCAGTAGAATCCGGTATAAAGACAGCTGAGCTTGATATCTATATTCATTAAGCGGTAACGCTTCAAGCATTCATCACTCGCAAAAGATGGCTAGCCTAAATGGAACAACAGGTAATAAGTTGGAAGGTTCTTCCTACAACATAAATCCAACGTTGGATGTATTTGCTACGGAACCAACAAACATATCGGTAGAAAGATCGGAATATGTTGTCATCAGACCTGATAGGTTAGATCCTTATGGTAGTATTGAGTTAACCTTGTCAGGGAGCACTGAACATTACACAGATCTTTACAACTCGTTTCTGCAAAATGAAGCCACGGTTGTTCAAGATGATGGAACCAATATTACAGGTAATGATGATGATGCAGTTGTGTGGATGGGGGATTCAATGCATGCATTATTCAGTGAGTTGAAAATGTCGATAGAAGGAACCACCGTTGAATACGCTAACAACTACGGTTTACGCTCCTACTTTTCACAACTACTCGAAAACAGTGCAGAAAGAAAGAAATATCAAGGTAAGATGGAAGGATGGTTGTATGATGATTCAACTAGCAAAGACGGTGCTGATCACAAAACCGCTGATAAGAAAAAGAGGAGAGCTATAATCATAGGTGGAAAGACAATAGAATTAACTGGAAAACCTCATCTCGCATTATTTCAGCAGAAAAAACTAATAATACCAGGTCCTACTATGCAGCTGGAGTTTGAGCGCGCCTCTGCCAAACTAGCTTTGTTTGCTGCGGATGAGGTGCCTGCAGGAGGGGCAAAGATTAGAATTGATAAATTTGAACTTCATCTTTGTAAAGTTAAGGTGAATCCTACAATACAAAACTCCCAACTCAGTTTGGCATTGGAAGGCCACAACTACATTTATCCTGTTGATCGAAAACGGATAAAACTATATGGAATTCGTGCTGGTGTTGCGCAGATCGACATCACTTTGGAAGAAAACAAACAAAAACCTAAACAAATTTATTTAGGTTTAGTTAATCACAACGCAATGAACGGACGTTTCGCCTTGAATCCATATAGAATGCAGCATGCTAGTGTTGATAGTATTGTATTGAGAGTTGGTGATTGTCCAATTGGAAGGAGATTTGAACCAAATTATGCTAGAGGAATTTTTGGAAGAGAATATCATCAGTTTCTACACGCTACCGGAACTTTGCTTGAAGGCGATAGTCTTGGTATTACGAAAGAACAATACCTTGATGGTACTACACTTTATGGATTTGATTTGACTGGTGATTTTCTTAAAGAAGGTTTTCACTCTATGAAAAATGTCACAACAAGTGTGGAAATTCGTTTTAGCGCTAACACGACGGATGGATTATCCCTGGTAGCATACTTTGTAAAAGACGGTGTGTTGGAGATGGATGGCATTCTTCAATTAACTATCGGAGGCGACGCAGTGCTTTAAACAGAAAGTTACAGATGAATACCATACAAATTCGATCGATCTTATCTTCAGACGTTTTATGTCAAAGCGTAGGGATTCATGTTGGAGCTAGAGAACAGTTTTGGAAGCAAATTTGCAATTTTCCAACAGGATGTTTCGTATTCAACACCCATTATTCTCATCAACCCGGAGAGCATTGGTTGGCTGTGTACGCTAATGATTCAGAGGTGGATTTTTTTGACTCGTTTGGACGTTCTGTTTCCTTTTATCCGGATGTAAATGAAATACTAAGTATTCATGGAGGATATGAAACAATACGAAGTAATGAAACACAACTACAAAGTTTTTTGTCAACTGTATGTGGCGACTATTGCGTATACTTTTGTTTACTGAGAAGTAGAGGATGGAGTATGGATGAAATTGTTAGAAGTTTACGAGACATAGGAGATAGTGAGATGAGAGATCACTCAATACGGAGATTTATCATACAGACCTATCCTAACTTCGAGTTCATAGAAGATAATACAGTAGAAGGAATAGATGGTGTACATATACAAGGAACTAATTTACTAAGTAAATTGTTAAAATAAATTATTATAATTGATTTTTATTTGATATAACAAATATAATGAATAAAATACAACTTATCTCATTATTTGTGCTAAACACTACAGAACCTATAAAAACTATTATTTTGTAATGTTTCAAGCAAGAAGTAAATAAGATCTTCTCATTTTCTTCCTCAGGAGCGCTCTTTAGTTATATCTAAAAGACATAGTAACTAATGACTATCATACATAGTTATATGAATTAATTTTACAAAAATACTTCAGATCTTTCTTTAAATAGATATGAAACTTACCATCATAGAAGACGAGTCACATCCTTTGTGTTATCGATTAAGACTCTGATATGCTGTTCTGGACAATTCTCTTTTTCATTTTCATCAAAGTAGGAGAGGCAGGTGTGCTGCAGCGAAGTATCAAACAGTTCTGAGACTTGAATGAAAGCTTGAAGAGCTGAGAGTAGAATGATGTCGTAGGAAATCATGTTGTTCGTATTTTGTTTCAGTCCTCTGAATACGATTACACCACTTTTTTCCGCCACCACAGATGAAGCTATTTGAGCAGGGATGCTAAGATCTCCAATCAATAGCTCTCCTTTCACCATACATCTGTAATTAGCCACTATAACATCAGCAGTCTTGTTCCAACGAGTATCACATTTTCTTAGCATTCCAGGATTCTCATAAGCTATAACACTTCCTGTCGGAAAATCGTGTAGGTGAGCAACACTGAAATAAGCCTGTATTTGTCTCAAACTCTTGCCATACAATGAGTTGAATGGATCGTTGATCTTTCGATTACATCCATGAGATTCAGCAGTACGAAAAATCGCATCTCCTGTCTTTCCTTCTCCCATATAAATTAAAACAATTGGACGTGTTTGCTTAGCTTTATTAACAAGCAGTCCTATTTCGGTTGAAACATCACTCTTCACCCGAGTTATCTTCTTATCCTTTCGGTAGTTGTAAATCATGGTGCACTTTGATTCATCACGAAATTCAACAGACAACACCTCCATAACTGTTGGTACTGGTAGTTCTCGGATTTCCATGGATTCTTCAAGTTTTTCTAGACTATCTGGAGAGAGAGAGTTTATTAACCCAGCGCTCTTGTAGGTGAGAGTGGTTAGTTCATTACTTCCAGCATCTTGAAAGGGTATTCTGGTGTGACGAAAAAGCGTTTCATCTCCAACATCCGTCAAAACTAGTTTTTTGCACTTCGAGCCAGTTTCATTCTCATCTTTTGTCAAATCAATAAAAGATCGTTTCCTCATCGATGTTCTTTTTGAAGACAGCTTGTTAGTAGGAGATGTGAATGAAGTAAAATCTTGTTGGGATTCTGGTTCATCAACCACCAATTGACTTTCTGCCATATCAAAGATAGGAGAAGGTGATGGGGAAAGGGTTTGCTGGGATCCTGCTTCTTCATTCATCGGTTGACTTCCTTCGTCTTGAGTATTCATTCTAAAAAAACAAAACATTTTGTTTAATTTTTCGTAATTAATTTTAAAAGATCATAAAGGTCATAAACCTTCAGCTAGTAGCGTTAGCTAACAAAAAATAAATATTTTTACTCTTACCTTTATAAAGAAGATGAGCTCCTAGTTGTTGCAATGAAAGATTTAGTAGATGTTGCTTCTCCGCTAGTCGTTGTAGAACTGGATGCTTTCTGTGTGAAAACAGTGGCTCTTAAATAGGTAAAGTTGCACTGATTAAATCCTATGAATCAACATTTTTTCACGCGAATACAACCCAATGCTTTCGCGGGAATAAATATTTTATTTTCATGCGAATACAAACCAATGCTTTCGCGGGAATAAACATTTAATTTTCACGCGAATGGAAACTGTTGCTTTCGCGGGAATGAATACTTTATTTTCACGCGAATACAAACCGTTGCTTTCGCGGGAATAAATATTTTATTTTCACGCGAATACAAACCAATGCTTTCGCGGGAATAAACATTTAATTTTCACGCGAATGGAAACTGTTGCAGTAGTAATATATGAGCAGATCTCCCTACCAAGTGTTTTTTTGTGGATTAGACCTTGGGGTTGAGACAATGGGTTACGGCGTCGGATGAATTCGCCGAGTTTATATTGTATTTTACTTGAGGGGTACTTGAGTGGCATTTGAATGGCATTTAAGTGGCATTCGAGTTTTGATTATTTTTTTACTTGATTTGAACTCATATGGCATCTAGATTTTGAATGTATGGCATTTAAGTTTTGATAATTTTTTTACATAACTCGAACTCATATGGCATCTTGAGAGAAAGGAGAGAGGAAAAGAGAAGAGAGAGGAGAGAGGAGATACATCTACATTGAATAAATACATTGATTAAAAATGAAACAATATGTGAATATATACATTTATTGTATAATAAGTAGGGATACATAAAGAGAACATATTAAATATTGTAAGCTTGAAATAGTTCCAATATCATTTCAAATGAAAAAATGGATGATGAGAGATTTTCATCCGTTTGTATGTATCTACATATATCTGATTGAAAATGATATAATAATTCAGTAGTCCATTGTATTGAAATCAATTTTTGAGTGAGCTCTTTATTCCACACTTTTCTTTGAATTTTCTTTAAGTAATCATTAATACTGACAGTTTTTGACATTTTTACAACTGTTTGAAAATTGTTTTTAGTCATAAGCTTAAATATTTCTACTGAATTGTCAACGTATTTATGTGTAGTGTATGGTCGGTATTGTATCGGTGAAAGTTCTCCATGTAAAGAAGCTACAGTTAGCAAATGCTGTGTCATACATAATAATATAGCTTGTAATGTCAAGCGATATCCAATCTTTTCCTGTACTTCAACATTTTCTTTAATATAGCTATGATATATCTTTGGAAGGTAGTCTTTGATTGTGTATCTTTTTGAACTCATAATGAACTAAAATAAAATGTTAAGTATTAGTATATGATGATTAAACAGTGTTGTAAAATAATTACATTTTAACTTTTATTAAGTAATTTTTCTATTAATTCTTACCTTATCACCAAGAAATCAGCTGTAGTAGTTGATGAAATCAGTTGTAGCAGTTGATGAATCAGTTGTAGTAGTTGATGAAATCAGCTGTAGTAGTCGATGTTTTATTGCTGGAGAGAATGATTTCTATGCAGAGAGAGCTGTTCTTATATAGTATAAGCCACTCCTACTCATTTAGCTTATAGCCATTAAAAACACTCACGCGAAAACTCTATCAGAATAGTGTTATTCGCGTGAAATATCCCTGTTTTATTCGCGTGAAAATAAAAAATTTCATTCCCGCGAAAGCAACGGTTTCCATTCGCGTGAAAATAAAGTATATATTCCCGCGAAAGCATTGGTTTGTATTCGCGTGAAAATAAAATTTTTATTCCCGCGAAAGCAATGGTTTCCATTCGCGTGAAAATAAAATTATTTATTCCCGCGAAAACATTGGTTTGTATTCGCGTGAAAATAAAATGTTTATTCCCGCGAAAGCATTGGTTTGTATTCGCGTGAAAATAAATTATTTATTCCCGCGAAAACATTGGTTTGTATTCGCGTAAAAATAAAATGTTTATTCCCGCGAAAGCAACGGTTTCCATTCGCGTGAAAATAAATTATTTATTCCCGCGAAAACATTGGTTTCTATTCGCGTGAAAATAAAGTGTTTATTCCCGCGAAAGCAATGGTTTCTATTCGCGTGAAAATAAATTCTTTATTCCCGCGAAAACATTGGTTTGTATTCGTGTGAAAATAAAGTATTCATTCCCGCGAAAACAACAGTTTCCATTCGCGTGAAAATAAATTATTTATTCCCGCGAAAACATTGGTTTGTATTCGTGTGAAAATAAAGTATTCATTCCCGCGAAAGCAACAGTTTCCATTCGTGTGAAAATTAAATGTTTATTCCCGCGAAAGCATTGGTTTGTATCCGCGTGAAAATAAAGTATTCATTCCCGCGAAAGCAACAGTTTCCATTCGCGTGAAAATAAAATGTTTATTCCCGCGAAAGCATTGGTTTGTATTCGCGTGAAAATAAAGTATTCATTCCCGCGAAAGCAACAGTTTCCATTCGCGTGAAAATTAAATGTTTATTCCCGCGAAAGCATTGGTTTGTATTCGCGTGAAAATAAAATATTTATTCCCGCGAAAGCATTGGGTTGTATTCGCGTGAAAAAATGTTGATTCATAGGATTTAATCAGTGCAACTTTACCTATTTAAGAGCCACTGTTTTCACACAGAAAGCATCCAGTTCTACAACGACTAGCGGAGAAGCAACATCTACTAAATCTTTCATTGCAACAACTAGGAGCTCATCTTCTTTATAAAGGTAAGAGTAAAAATATTTATTTTTTGTTAGCTAACGCTACTAGCTGAAGGTTTATGACCTTTATGATCTTTTAAAATTAATTACGAAAAATTAAACAAAATGTTTTGTTTTTTAGAATGAATACTCAAGACGAAGGAAGTCAACCGATGAATGAGGAAGCAGGATCCCAGCAAACCCTTTCCCCATCACCTTCTCCTATCTTTGATATGGCAGAAAGTCAATTGGTGGTTGATGAACCAGAATCCCAACAAGATTTTACTTCATTCACATCTCCTACTAACAAGCTGTCTTCAAAAAGAACATCGATGAGGAAACGATCTTTTATTGATTTGACAAAAGATGAGAATGAAACTGGCTCGAAGTGCAAAAAACTAGTTTTGACGGATGTTGGAGATGAAACGCTTTTTCGTCACACCAGAATACCCTTTCAAGATGCTGGAAGTAATGAACTAACCACTCTCACCTACAAGAGCGCTGGGTTAATAAACTCTCTCTCTCCAGATAGTCTAGAAAAACTTGAAGAATCCATGGAAATCCGAGAACTACCAGTACCAACAGTTATGGAGGTGTTGTCTGTTGAATTTCGTGATGAATCAAAGTGCACCATGATTTACAACTACCGAAAGGATAAGAAGATAACTCGGGTGAAGAGTGATGTTTCAACCGAAATAGGACTGCTTGTTAATAAAGCTAAGCAAACACGTCCAATTGTTTTAATTTATATGGGAGAAGGAAAGACAGGAGATGCGATTTTTCGTACTGCTGAATCTCATGGATGTAATCGAAAGATCAACGATCCATTCAACTCATTGTATGGCAAGAGTTTGAGACAAATACAGGCTTATTTCAGTGTTGCTCACCTACACGATTTTCCGACAGGAAGTGTTATAGCTTATGAGAATCCTGGAATGCTAAGAAAATGTGATACTCGTTGGAACAAGACTGCTGATGTTATAGTGGCTAATTACAGATGTATGGTGAAAGGAGAGCTATTGATTGGAGATCTTAGCATCCCTGCTCAAATAGCTTCATCTGTAGTGGCGGAAAAAAGTGGTGTAATCGTATTCAGAGGACTGAAACAAAATACGAACAACATGATTTCCTACGACATCATTCTACTCTCAGCTCTTCAAGCTTTCATTCAAGTCTCAGAACTGTTTGATACTTCGCTGCAGCACACCTGTCTCTCCTACTTTGATGAAAATGAAAAAGAGAATTGTCCAGAACAGCATATCAGAGCCTTAATCGATAACACAAAGGATGTGACTCGTCTTCTATGATGGTAAGTTTCATATCTATTTAAAGAAAGATCTGAAGTATTTTTGTAAAATTAATTCATATAACTATGTATGATAGAGTCATTAGTTACTATGTCTTTTAGATATAACTAAAGAGCGCTCCTGAGGAAGAAAATGAGAAGAACTTATTTACTTCTTGCTTGAAACATTACAAAATAATAGTTTTTATAGGTTCTGTAGTGTTTAGCACAAATAATGAGATAAGTTGTATTTTATTCATTATATTTGTTATATCAAATAAAAATCAATTATAATAATTTATTTTAACAATTTACTTAGTAAATTAGTTCCTTGTATATGTACACCATCTATTCCTTCTACTGTATCATCTTCTATGAACTCGAAGTTAGGATAGGACTGTATGATAAATCTCCGTATTGAGTGATCTCTCATCTCACTATCTCCTATGTCTCGTAAACTTCTAACAATTTCATCCATACTCCATCCTCTACTTCTCAGTAAACAAAAGTATACACAATAGTCGCCACATACAGTTGACAAAAAACTTTGTAGTTGTGTTTCATTACTTCGTATTGTTTCATATCCTCCATGAATACTTAGTATTTCATTTACATCCGGATAAAAGGAAACAGAACGTCCAAACGAGTCAAAAAAATCCACCTCTGAATCATTAGCGTACACAGCCAACCAATGCTCCCCGGGTTGATGAGAATAATGGGTGTTGAATACGAAACATCCTGTTGGAAAATTGCAAATTTGCTTCCAAAACTGTTCTCTAGCTCCAACATGAATCCCTACGCTTTGACATAAAACGTCTGAAGATAAGATCGATCGAATTTGTATGGTGTTCATCTGTAACTTTCTGTTTAAAGCACTGCGTCGCCTCCGATAGTTAATTGAAGAATGCTATCCATCTCCAACACACCGTCTTTTACAAAGTATGCTACCAGGGATAATCCATCCGTCGTGTTAGCGCTAAAACGAATTTCCACACTTGTTGTGACATTTTTCATAGAGTGAAAACCTTCTTTAAGAAAATCACCAGTCAAATCAAATCCATAAAGTGTAGTACCATCAAGGTATTGTTCTTTCGTAATACCAAGACTATCGCCTTCAAGCAAAGTTCCGGTAGCGTGTAGAAACTGATGATATTCTCTTCCAAAAATTCCTCTAGCATAATTTGGTTCAAATCTCCTTCCAATTGGACAATCACCAACTCTCAATACAATACTATCAACACTAGCATGCTGCATTCTATATGGATTCAAGGCGAAACGTCCGTTCATTGCGTTGTGATTAACTAAACCTAAATAAATTTGTTTAGGTTTTTGTTTGTTTTCTTCCAAAGTGATGTCGATCTGCGCAACACCAGCACGAATTCCATATAGTTTTATCCGTTTTCGATCAACAGGATAAATGTAGTTGTGGCCTTCCAATGCCAAACTGAGTTGGGAGTTTTGTATTGTAGGATTCACCTTAACTTTACAAAGATGAAGTTCAAATTTATCAATTCTAATCTTTGCCCCTCCTGCAGGCACCTCATTCGCAGCAAACAAAGCTAGTTTGGCAGAGGCGCGCTCAAACTCCAGCTGCATAGTAGGACCTGGTATTATTAGTTTTTTCTGCTGAAATAATGCGAGATGAGGTTTTCCAGTTAATTCTATTGTCTTTCCACCTATGATTAGAGCTCTCCTCTTTTTCTTATCAGCGGTTTTGTGATGACTACCGTCTTTGCTAGTTGAATCATCATACAACCATCCTTCCATCTTACCTTGATATTTCTTTCTTTCTGCACTGTTTTCGAGTAGTTGTGAAAAGTAGGAGCGTAAACCGTAGTTGTTAGCGTATTCAACGGTGGTTCCTTCTATCGACATTTTCAACTCACTGAATAATGCATGCATTGAATCCCCCATCCACACAACTGCATCATCATCATTACCTGTAATATTGGTTCCATCATCTTGAACAACCGTGGCTTCAACTTGCAGAAACGAGTTGTAAAGATCTGTGTAATGTTCAGTGCTCCCTGACAAGGTTAACTCAATACTACCATAAGGATCTAACCTATCAGGTCTGATGACAACATATTCCGATCTTTCTACCGATATGTTTGTTGGTTCCGTAGCAAATACATCCAACGTTGGATTTATGTTGTAGGAAGAACCTTCCAACTTATTACCTGTTGTTCCATTTAGGCTAGTCATCTTTTGCGAGTGATGAATGCTTGAAGCGTTACCGCTTAATGAATATAGATATCAAGCTCAGCTGTCTTTATACCGAATTCTACTGCTATTAAAATATACCACGATTACCAACACCTCTCCTCTTCTTTCCACCTCTTGTTTTTCTCCTTTTCATTCTATCTGGACGAACTGCATTGAGCACATCTCCCCCCAGATCATTCAACTCTGCCAATCCCCTCTTCTTTGCCGATGCTGCAAAACTTTGACCATCGATGACATCACGCGCTACATTTCCACCTACAGTCAATGCTCTTTTCCCCAAACTAATTGCTCCTCTTTTCAGCATTGGTGCTGCAGATTTAAGTAAACTTGAAAAAATACTACCAAGTCCATTTTCTCTCATATTAGGCATCACTCGTCGTCCACTATACACTCCAATTCCATTTCCAGCTTGCATCTTGTAGTACTCATCAAAAAAATCTTTTGAATCCTCAGGGGTGTATCGTACCAAACTCATTTTAATTTTTTCTCTCTATAGTGAACCGTCAACACAACCTTTCCACCATCAAATGGTATTCGTTGACCGTCGTCACTCGTTATAAGTACTTTAATCATATCACTATTTAGTGATGAAGCGTCAACATAGTGGGGATTTTTAAATTCTTGATACACAACACTATTCTTCTTTCCTTGAACTGGAACTACTCTCAATAAAGGTACATTCGTATCTCCTACCATTCTATTATCAACAATGTTGGAATAAACATACAGGGATGTTAAACCGGAATTTATATCAGGGGGTGTGATATTATTGTATCTACCACGAGGGTATGTAGTTTTTGATTCAAATCCAAAAATATATGCTATATCTTTGGAAAAGCTTATGGCAGTATCAGGATCACTGTTAGTTAGTAAAGCGGTGTTGGTGATCTTGTTGTAGGAGATGGCGAATTTCTTGTCTAAATCCATTTCATTCATTCTCTTTCGTATAATCTCCTCCAACTCCTCTATACTATCATATCTTCCATTACCGATTAGGATGAAGGACTTTTCGCTTTTACCAGAGACATTAGTCTTTTCTAGATATATTTTCCCTTCGGTAACATTTTTCCAATTATTAGAATAAGTCATATCTAGCAGAGCTAGCTCCCATTTACCGCCATCGATAACCAAATATTTATACAGTCTCACTGTAAATTCGGAATTGTTATTATCAGGAAACTCTTCACCACTAGAGTTTGAGGGTAAAGTTATCAGCATCGACATTTTCCCAACGTATGATGATTATATCAAGCGTTGTTTCCTTATAAACTATTCATCTACCCAGTCATTGAACTTTTCTCCATAACCTAACCACTTAACCAGAATCTGTCTTTTACCTCTTCTCATTCTTCTTCCCAGTATCTTTTCAATTCTGAAAATCGTGGGTTTTTTTACTTTTTGCAACTCTTTTTCGTAAAAGGTACCATCGATCATCTCCTCGGCTAAATCTTTCACCCTATATACAACAGGTTTTTCATCAATAAGTACATCGGTGATTATAAAAATCTCAATCGTCCAATTCGGGGTGTATCCTCTTTCAAACGCTCCTCTTGCCTTACTTATTCTCACATAATCCCCAACCTTTAGTTTTGCTTCTTGAGTTAAACTATGTTCACCTCCTTCATACACACGATTCCATACAAGTTCTTGATTTTGAAAATTCACATCATTTGGTCTCATACCTATAGCACCATGAATTGTGTTGTTGTATGCATTAACCATTTCTGGTAAAACATCAATGTATCTATCATCATCTTTATATGTCAAATATCTATATATCTTCTCTTTTAAAGTTCTGTTAAAACGCTCCACCATCGATGCCTTTATCGTTTCATTTTCGGTTGTAAAGCGCTTGATCTTTTTTTCCGCCAGCAGAGTCTTGACATTGACGTTGTCAAACTCTTTACCTTTATCAGATTGTAAAGCTTTATAGTTTTCCCCTTCTAGTATTCTTCTCAATCCTCTTGCTACTACCGGTCCTGATTTGTTGATGAGCGGCACAGCCCAACCTTTTCTAGATAAAGAATCAATAGCAGTCAGTAAAAATGCTGTATTATTATTTTCATCTCTTCGAGATCGAACATCCATCAAATCTACCTGTAGCTGCTCCCCTATTCCAGCTACAATTGTAGGACGACGCTTAAACTTGGTTACAACTTTTTTATGTAACGTGTAGGCATCCTCACCACTCAACCATTCACGGATTCTTTTTTCTCCCTCTCGTTTTCTACGAGCTTTCAGTAAAGCTCTAGCTCCTCGTAGAGATGTATGTAATGCAGGATTGTAATACAACTCTTTTAGCGTGTCGATGTCCATGAATTAGTACCGGGAACGACCAACTTTTTCTTCTGAGTCTTACGTGTTCGATGCGGGGATTTTCTGACAGTTGTGATTCCTTCATTAGTTAGCAGGCTTTTAAATCTACTGTAATTGGTATTTCCCGATTGTATTTTACCTCCTTCGGTTAGAACGTCTCGTAGTAAAGTTTTGGAAGTCCTAGGATTCAACCAATGTTCTCCAATTTTCAGTCTGTTCTTCTCCGAGTCGTATCTACCAATTTTACTCAGATTATTCAACATTCTGACAGCGATCGTTTGATCACTCTTTTTTGTTGTTAAATCAGCTGCTTTTTTTTCAAAATCTTTTAAATTTCCGCTTTCACTATCGTGCTCATCATCTCCATCAGTAAGAAATGTACTTCCTAGTAAGGTTGTGTCTTCAGTATCAAACAACCTTCCTTTTATTAATTCCATCCCAATATCATCATCATCATCAACCACTTTCACTGATTCTAACTCATTGTCTTTATCAAAATTTGGTGAAAAGACATTAGGTTTATTATCGATAACTGTGCTATTGGCCAAAGGAAAAGTAGACTCTGTCTTTTTTTTCTTAATGAGATTCCAACTATCCTTTTGTGTCTGGTTTTGGTTATTTTTAATCTTTTTGACATCAGACAAATACCTACGTAGGTTTTCAACATTTTCATCTAACTTTTCGTATGAGGATAAGTCAGAATCATAAGCCGTTTCCAGTAGTTCATTTCGCTTTCGCTTCATATTTCTCACTGTTATAGCTTCCATAGGATTATAATACAATGGAGGTCTGGTTTTCTCTTCCTTTACCACTGTTTTATCATCCTTTCTTTCCGTTAATCTATAGTATTCATCTTCAGTGAGTATAAAATTACGTCTGGAGAATGTTAAAGGCTGACGATTCATCTTTTTATTGATGATAAAACAGATACAATAGGTGTTATAATAGCATCCAAAAGATTCCCTCTACCACTCTGAATCAAAATTTTACGCTTATCATCAACTCTCCCTCTACCACTAAGTTTATGTAGCTCCTTCTTGTAACGCTGCAACTCAATAAACTGCTCAGAATCAAGAGGAACATTACCTAATATAATATTTTTAACACTTTCTATCAATGATTGAAACAAATCTGAGTTAGCCTTTTCGACTATAGCGATTTTTCCTTTCTTACTCAGATCATCCAGAGCTAAAATCGCCATTCTATTTCGCATCATTCGTGTTGAGAGTTTCATCTTTATCTTCTCCCTCCACCTAGCACACTTTTAAGTAACCCAGGAACTATATTGCTGATGATAGGTCCTAGTAGAGCACCTAAAAATCCTCCTTTTTGCAATACAGCTTTCTTATCATCTAACGTTGATTTTCTTACTAAAGCGCTAATATCCTTCACGTTTCGCTGCAACTCATTATACTGAGATGATGTCAATGGTATCGTTCCATTTATAATAGCTTTAGCACATTCCATTAGAGTCATAATAAACTCCTTTTTGGCTTTGGCTATAACAGACTTTTGAATAGCAAAGGTTGTATTGTTGAGCGATAACAACACAGCTGCATTTTTTGTTAATTTTTTCTCCAAAGCTTTAGACATTATAATGCTTTCGTGTTGCGTCGTTGAATAACAAAATACGATTGAGGTGAAGTGAATAGTAATTGTATTTATATCCTTTTACTTGGGTACATATAATATCATAGGGAGAACTGATGTAAAATTTCCCAATAGTCTATATTGATCATTCGTTTGTTGAGTCGTATCTATTCGTAAATAAGAGTATGGTTTCTTTGTCGCATCTTCAAAAGCCTCTTGTACATATTTTATTTTTGATGGAAAACATTGTCGAGCCAAATAGGAAATAGAAGAAGCATCTCTAGGGTTTTTAAAAAGAAAAAAATAATGACTATTCAAGGAAATTGTACGATTTCCTTTTAAAAACAGATTCTGAACAATAAAAAACACACTTATGTTCAAATGATGACTATGTTTTGTATACAAAGCATTAGCATCAGCTTTACCAGAAACTTCATCCATGAGATCATCAATTATCAGCCATCGATTTTTACCATCTCTGGGAAAACTCACTGTTATATCTATCATGCCTTCATGAAAAATCACTCCTGATACATCATCAAAGGCTTTTTGGTAGGCTCCATAACAGTAGTGAATCTCTGTTGGTGGAGGGTGTGCTATAGTCTGACTAGCTTCAATCATTCGAAAAATCGCTTGCGTCTTTCCCGATCCAGTTGGTCCTGCAATCATTGCTGTAAAAGGAGATCGCATCCTCGGGTCATAATCTTCAGGTTTCCCATTCATCATAAAAAGATGTTCATCAATCAACAGTAGTTTCATTTATGATTCCAACAGGAGAGTTTCTCGCTTTTTGTATTTTTTCCATAGCTTCTTCATACATACTAAACTCAGTAACACCTCCAAAAGTGGAAAGCCCTACGACAAATACCAAAATTATCATAATTATCAACGCTTTACGCTTCATACTCGGTAAAACATCTATCATATCACGTTCAGCACCATCAATAGTATCAACTTCATTCATCGGTCTCATCTCAACATCATCCTCCGTCGACATCTTAACTTCCAATAACCATACAATCTTATCACGTTTTCATTTATATACAATGTTAAAACTATCAAAAAAATCAAATGCCATACATGCAAAATCTATATGCCATATAAGTTCAAAATAAGTAAAAAAATAATCAAAAACTCAAATGCCACTTAAATGCCACTCAAATGCCACTCAAGTACCCCTCAAGTAAAATACAATATAAACTCGGCGAATTCATCCAACGTCGTAACCCATTGCATAACCTCCAAGGTCTAATCCACAAAAAAACACTTGGTAGGGAGATCTGCTCATATATTACTACTTGTTGCTTTCGCGGGAATGAATATTTTATTTTCACGCGAATACAAACCAATGTTTTCGCGGGAATAAATAATTTATTTTCACGCGAATGGAAACCGTTGCTTTCGCGGGAATAAACATTTTATTTTCACGCGAATAGAAACCAATGTTTTCGCGGGAATAAATAATTTATTTTCACGCGAATGGAAACCGTTGCTTTCGCGGGAATAAACATTTTATTTTCACGCGAATAGAAACCAATGTTTTCGCGGAAATAAATAATTTATTTTCACGCGAATGGAAACCGTTGCTTTCGCGGGAATAAACATTTTATTTTCACGCGAATACAAACCAATGTTTTCGCGGGAATAAATAAATTATTTTCACACGAATGGAAACCGTTGCTTTCGCGGGAATGAAATTTTTTATTTTCACGCGAATAAAACAGGGATATTTCACGCGAATAACACTATTCTGATAGAGTTTTCGCGTGAGTGTTTTTAATGGCTATAAGCTAAATGAGTAGGAGTGGCTTATACTATATAAGAACAGCTCTCTCTGCATAGAAATCATTCTCTCCAGCAATAAAACATCGACTACTACAGCTGATTTCATCAACTACTACAACTGATTCATCAACTGCTACAACTGATTTCATCAACTACTACAGCTGATTTCTTGGTGATAAGGAAAGAATTAATAGAAAAATTACTTAATAAAAGTTAAAATGTAATTATTTTACAACACTGTTTAATCATCATATACTAATACTTAACATTTTATTTTAGTTCATTATGAGTTCAAAAAGATACACAATCAAAGACTACCTTCCAAAGATATATCATAGCTATATTAAAGAAAATGTTGAAGTACAGGAAAAGATTGGATATCGCTTGACATTACAAGCTATATTATTATGTATGACACAGCATTTGCTAACTGTAGCTTCTTTACATGGAGAACTTTCACCGATACAATACCGACCATACACTACACATAAATACGTTGACAATTCAGTAGAAATATTTAAGCTTATGACTAAAAACAATTTTCAAACAGTTGTAAAAATGTCAAAAACTGTCAGTATTAATGATTACTTAAAGAAAATTCAAAGAAAAGTGTGGAATAAAGAGCTCACTCAAAAATTGATTTCAATACAATGGACTACTGAATTATTATATCATTTTCAATCAGATATATGTAGATACATACAAACGGATGAAAATCTCTCATCATCCATTTTTTCATTTGAAATGATATTGGAACTATTTCAAGCTTACAATATTTAATATGTTCTCTTTATGTATCCCTACTTATTATACAATAAATGTATATATTCACATATTGTTTCATTTTTAATCAATGTATTTATTCAATGTAGATGTATCTCCTCTCTCCTCTCTCTCCTCTTTTCCTCTCTCCTTTCTCTCAAGATGCCATATGAGTTCGAGTTATGTAAAAAAATTATCAAAACTTAAATGCCATACATTCAAAATCTAGATGCCATATGAGTTCAAATCAAGTAAAAAAATAATCAAAACTCGAATGCCACTTAAATGCCATTCAAATGGCACTCAAGTACCCCTCAAATGAAATACAATATAAACTCGGCGAATTCATCCAACGCCGTAACCCATTGTCTCAACTCCAAGATCAAATCCACAAAAAAACACTTGGTAGGGAGATCTGCTCATATATTACTACTAATGTTGATAACTACCCATTGCCTTTCAACATGTTGTACTTGGGTGAGATGGAAAACTCAAAAAAAACAGAGACTACTTACTACAATGTCAAACGTATCAGCACAAAACGCTTAACCACAATGGAAGCTACTGCTGAAGCTGAAGAACTGAGAAAAATGAGTGAAGAAGAACTCAAACTCGCTTACGACATCGAATATCTGAGCAATTTCAAAGAATGTTCAATTTTCGCTTACATCGATGTTGGTGAAAGATTCATTCCTTTTCGATTCAATGGAGAAGAATCCGTCGTAAAGTGCTTTCGCTATGTCGCTGAAAAAGATGGAAAAAGAGAGACGAGAACACTTTTAATACCAATCAGATACAACGAGGAAGCTAAAAGATGTGCACCTGGTGTGATGATTTACAAAGGAAAAAAACAGAGTAAGAATGGAAATCCTACTCCATACCACAATGTCGTCTTCATTTCTTCAACCAACGCTAGTGATTGGGAACAATATTGCACACAAACAAATTCCAATGAGGAGCTAACAAAAACGAATAATGAGGATGAAGTTCTTAAGGAATTCCTAAAAAACGAATTACAAGATTTTGATGAACAGCTTGGTGTTGATGGTATGTAAACTCAATCTCGAATGCTGATGACATGTAGTCTCAAGCGGATAAAGCGAGCTATAGTGCTTTGTATTATGGAAAATTTACTGTAAATTTTAATCATCTAGAGGGTTAATTTGATGATATTTTTCCAAAATTTATACAGAAATAGTCATAAATATGTACATACTTATCCATACATGCATGAATGTATAAAAAAAGCTTATGTATTGATTGTCATTACAAGTTGTACTGTTTTGTATTACTTACCATTTACTGACTCTAACTATATTATATGGAAAGATTTTCCCTACTTATTATACAATAAATGTATATAATCATACATTGATTCATTTTTAATCAATGTATTTATTTAATGTAGATATAACTCCTCTCTCCTTTCTCTCCTCTTTTCCTCTCTCCTCTCTCTCAAGATATCATATGAGTTCGAATTATGTAAAAAGATTATCAAAACTTAAATGCCATACATTCAAAGTCTATATGCCATATAAGTTCAAATTAAGTAAAAAAATAATCAAAACTCAAATGCCACCTAAATGCCACTCAAATGCCACTCAAATGCCCCTCAAATAAAATACAATATTAACTCGGCGAATCCATCCAACGCCGTAACCCATTGCATTCACCCCGGAGTCAAATCCACAAAAAAACACTTGGTAGGGAGATCTGCTCATATATTACTACTCATATTTATATTTGTTATCATTTGGTAAAAACAATAAATCGATTTGGTGGGTGTGGTTAGGTTTGCTTTGATTATAATGAGAAAAGTTTATTTTCTTAGGTTTAGCTTTATATACTTTATTAGATGGGTTGTCTGTCTAATCAGCCATGTATTTGTTGTTTTTTTAGTGATGGAATCTTTTTGTGTAGCTTGGTGGCTGCCATTGTATCTTTTTGATAGCCTGCAGGAGAATAATAGATTTTCTGAATTTGTTCCATTCATTAAGATAAATAAAAAGATAAATTTCTGAAATTTTTTTTTTATTTTTAAAGCTATAAAAGATATTTACTAAATAATGAAAATAATTTCAGAAATAAAAAGGAAATTTAATAAATTAGAAATTACAAGCCGAAACAAAAATTTTCTCGAGGGCTGAGTTATCTTCTTCTGTTAAGCAGACAACTCCACATATCAGAAAAGATGAAGATCGAGAAAATTTTCAGAGAAAATAATTTTGAAACAATTTTTAGAAAATATTTTCAGAAATAAGATTTTTGTTTTATGCAAACATACTGACACTTTTGTCAGTTGTTTTTCTGCTCTTTGTACCCTTGATAAGCTATAGACGTTTCACTGCTGATGCATAATCATATTAAATTTATTACGCATAATAAAATATGAAGAGCTCTGGCCACCCAATTATCTATGATTGAGTAAATAAAATCCTATTGGACGAGGCTAAAACTGTAGTAAACAGGCAATTCTAATAATAGTCAGCGAAAAAATGCCCTATACGACAGCAACGTGTTTTAAGGCTAAAATGGGGGGTGGTTTCATGCCAAAAGGGGGGTTTTTTAAGTTAAAATTGGGGGTAAATGGCATGAATTGATCAAATATTGAGATGAAAACAGCAAGTGGTCCACAACCAGCTTTACCTTTACTACTGGTCACTATGCAGATTCATCAAAAAAGATTTTTGTTTTACATTTTTTTGACTTAAAAACCACATCCATAAACTTACTGTAGCATTTGAGCAAAATTTTGCTCTTTCATCAGGGCAAGAGTTAATTATTTGAACCAAAGCTTAATTGTGAATTATTCTTTGTCATTTTAGGTCTGCACTCAGCTTGCTGAAAGCGAATCAGGCAAACTTGGCTTTCGTAGGCAATTGTTCCTGATACGAAATTGGGCATCCGTTGACAAACCTCTACAGCTAGATCAACTGGTAAGTTTAGGGTTCCGTGCTCTACATACTCAAGTGTTACACAGTGTTGCTAAGTTCAAGTCATAGCCCGATTAATCCTGAGTTGATTTGTAAGCATGCACTCCAACTGGGTATTGTAAATGAATAAAAAATAACCTCCATTATCCCCATAAAAAAGAATTTTTTGATCAATTTACTAAGGCAAATAACATACTAATACTCAACTACCCTCACATATTTCAACAACTGTTTGACAATGTTTTTGTGATTTGACAACTGCAAAGGAGTAAGCTTTACGCACATGTTTGATCGGACACATGCTGAATGCTATATTACTGATTTGATATTGTTGTAGTAATGATTACGCATTAGTAGTAATGTAGGAGCAGATCTCTGTCATGGTGTCTAAGGACAAGAAGGTTCTCCTGGTTTCAAATGTTTGTTTGTTGGCACCAGTTACCATGAGAACCTGAGAGGTACCTTTTTTGTGCACCAAGTGTTATAATTTAATTTTTTGTTTCAATTAAGTATTTATTGTGCAGGGGTCGTTTATATTGTGTATTTGTATGGTGCTTTAGATCATGGGATTGATTAGTTTATAAACGTGGTACGTATGTTTTGTTTATACTAGGGGCTTGTATTGTGCTTGATTGTTGTATAGTTATTGGTATAGTTTTATTACAAGAAATAGAATTTAAGCTATTCGTTATCATACATGTCCATGCATATATTCATATCCATATTCATTTATGGCCATGTACATGCCCATATCCATTTATGTTTATGTCCATATTCATGTCCACATCCATGTGATTATTACTATGTTTTCACATCGTGACAAATTGGCGATATTGCTGGCGAGAAACGGAAATTCCTTTTTGAAATACCATTGTTGATAAATTTGTCGTGAGACTTGTCAAACAACATTTGTCCCTCTCTAAAAGTGAAAAACCTGCGATAAGCTGAATTCCAGATGTTTATTGCTATTGGAAACGCTAATGTCGCCAAAGGGCATGCATAATAAAACAGGAAGCCACAAATTATCCATTGTAGTCGCATGGCATTGTTAGCTTGTGTGTGTCTATATTTAATTAACGAGGATCATTTGTGGTTCATTGCTCCGCTATTTATGAAACAACACAACTGATTGAAAACTAACAAATCTTAGCTGCTGGTAATTTATTATTGCAGTAATGAAAAAAATGGTAGTATTTTTTTAGCAAAATTTCACTCGATGGTTTTTTTATTGTTATTTATTACTAGCTAATAATAATAAATAATATACTATATTGAATCGTAGCCAATGTGCTACTAAAATTCTTTGTCACCACATAGCTTCCCTAGCTAGCCGAAAACTCAGTGATATTTTTTTCATATATTTATTCCACACTATAAGAAAATAATCATAAAAACAGCCTGCAGCGCTAGTCGACTAAATTGCACTTAACAGCACACTGACTGCAACTGTCTCTGTGGGCGTGGTTTAACCAACGGCAATAAACTTTGAGTTGTGGAAATATGTGCCCTTGTCGCCAATTATTTGCGGTAGCAAACCACAGAGATTTGGCGATATTTTGTCATGATGTGGAAACAGTGAATTTGATTATGAATTTAACTGATTATCAAGTTACATTTTAAGATAAAGAGTTTTTTTCTTTACTAAGCGCCAGTAGGTTCAAGTGATACTCCATCGGAACACACTAGTTTTTTAGCATAAAACTAGGTGAGCCTTTGTTTTATTTGCATGTATGTTAACATATTTCCATCTTTCATTATGAAAGCACAATTTTTCTTTTAATTGATTTTTTGTGTTCAATACATTCAGATAACTGTGTTTGTTCAAATCATTACGTCACTTGTTTAAACCTTTGGAACTAAACATGTTTCCTTTTTCTCCCCAACATTAGTAGAATTTAGAGTTGGGAGCAACAATTCTGTCTCCAGTAAACTCCTCTTTGAACAATCCAGGTGTTCTTTTTCCATGTTCTAGCACTTTTTCGCAGCAATCACGCATGTTCCATTTTGCATCCATTGTTTGAATCCTCAAAAACTCAACTCTATGTTTATCACAGTATGGTTGTGGAAACCAGTTGGCCAACTCTCTTTTCATACCCGCTTTTACCAATGTTTTTAATGATCCACTCAGAGCCATGTGTGCACTATCAGTATCCATTTTAGTGTACTGGAAATCACTTCTATCGATGTATCTATAAATAAAAATAGTGATTGTTTCATTTACAGTTATGTATACTGTTCAAGTTAATTAATAGGTTAATAGAGGGAAACTAAGTGTAACTTAATTGTTCATAAAATCGTAGTAAAACTGCAACATTCTCAGCTTGGCATATTGTAGTACGGAGAAACCCAAATGCACTGGAACATTCATAGTCAGCTGAAAAGATTAACATAATGATTAACAGGGTAATCTTTAGGAATGTAATAGTTTTTGTATTTACTTTAATTAGATTTAGAGTGTACCATTCGTTTAGTGCTTATGATTTCATAGAAATTCTCTGCTATCTCCTCCATAGAAACAAGTTCGTTCCCTCTGATACGAGATGAAGCTTTTCTGGCGACATCGTCATACTTGACATTTGTATGTTTTTCCTTGACAGTGATCATTTATCCATAAGCCCCATTTCCTACCAACTTACTGGTAGTGGAGAGCAACTCTTGATTAGGATCCATATCTCCCATGTTCATAGCATCTGAAACCAATGTTTCAAAAGCCTCAAAAGACTTTTTAGGTACTTATTCTATCAGCTGATAGACTTTGGTGATGTTTAATTCCTGTTTTAAGTACCACTTTAACAATGGACTCATTAGCAATATCTTCTCTCCAAATACACTTCCGACTGGTGAACGTTGGGGATTTCTAGGAATCTTTCGGTTTGACAAAGACTTTGATTTCATCACTCAAGTGCTCTCTGCTCAGCACCTGTTTTTAAAAAATTGGAGGCATTTTGGAAAATTTATCTTTTATTTCCTCCGGAATTTGATGTCATCTTCGACAAATCCAAAGAATTCTTCTAATTGAACTCTCTCCACCACTTCTTTTTGATTTAGATTATTTTCAAATTTTTTGGGATAGCAAGATTCGTAAAATGTGTTAATTAATTTTTGTAGATTTGTATGAGTTTTTATACGAGACAATCACTCGCACTCACAAATGGAGATGACGGTGTAACCTAGAGTTCGAAGATACCATTCATTTTCCAACGTATCTCTATGCAGCTCTATTGTTGATTTTGGTCCAGTAGGCTGAAACTCTTGAAGTGTAGCGTTGTTAAAAGAACAGTAGTGTCCTTGCCAAAAACACCCGTGAAACTGAAAGACAAGTCGGTTTTCAACACAAAATCCATCAACCGGTAGTCCTCGTTGTCCGAGAACAACTTCTCCTCCATTGAGCTGATGTCTGATGTTGATTTTTTTGCAAATATATTTGACACTGTAGCCAACTGTGAGCTGACGTGCTAAATTTTACTGGATCGGCAACAAAAGAATTCTCCATTTTTCTTTTACGAGAATATCCTTGTATTGGTATGCATCAATTGTGGCTGCATCTTTTCATTAATTTTCCATACTCATACACGCACTAACTATAGCTTTCAGACTAATACTCTAGCACTTTGCAATGAACGAGTGATTTGCTGCAAGCACAGTATACTGCTATATACAGTGTTTCATTTTATGCCAGTTCGAAATTGTATCGGCAAGTGTTAACATCAACAAGTCTCCTCTGCTAACAGACCATCTACTACCACTACATTTTCATGGTCTACTCTACACTTTCTCAATGTGGCATACACATCAGTCAAATTGTTTTCTGCTCTGTGCATTTTTCATAGTCTATTTCGTCCTAGCCACAAGCTTTTGTATCATGGAATTACAGCTTGTTCGATTCTGAATAATTAATAATCCATTGCACTTTTTTATTAGATAGTATTGATAATGTTTCTCAGCTTCATGTATCAATGTTATTGCTTCTCTAAATGCATACATGTAGTGCTTTAACATATTCAATAACAGTAGCTCCTGCATTAACTTATTTTTTTGCAGGTACCTCATTATATATTACGGACTCACATAACTTCTATTTGGATGGTCTATCCTATCCCAGCATCAATTTTGTGAGTTCGTTAAATAGTTAAACAGCATTTCTATATTTTTATGTCATTCAAGTTTGTTGTTTATTTTTTATATTTTGATGTGCTCTATCCTTCGCACATCAACAATATTTTTACTATAAATTGTTTTTAACAGGTTGCGATACGACAATATACTCAGACAACACAGTATCTACAACTAAACTCAAATGTATGATTAGTCGGTCTGTTGCCATTTATGCTGAGACTGCAATAGTCTGCCATCCCAATGCAATCCGGTAGGCATCGACGGTATCATACACCATAGATAGAGAGCATTTGTGTCAATTCCATAGGTTCTGTCGCAAATGTTTGTTTCTTTTCCGAGCCAATGTTCTCTAATTTTAGTCATACCCTTTTCGAGATATCTGTGGATCACCAGACTGGGTCCTCCAACGATGTTTTTCTTCGTCAAAGAATAAAGATCCGTATTGCATTTGTCAATCAGACAAATTTGTAGGGTCTGCTGAAAAGATTTACTGAGTTTTCAAAAACCCAAATAGTAAGAAAGCTGTGGAGGAGATGGTTGAGGAGCTTTGTTAAACATCTATCGAATTGCCAATCCTGGTAAAGATCTACCATGTTTCAGCATATCAATCCCGTGTTCTCTGTAGATTGCTCTTTGTCTTTCCAAAGCATGAACGAATGGCCTTCCATCCAAGTTGTTGTACCGCTTTAAAAATCTCTTTGTGGTCAACTTTTCATCTTTCCACGTTTTTTGACAAATGGCGTACTCTTTTTGGATATTGCTTTTTTGCTCTAATGTACTGTAAAAAGCTTGCCTCGGAGGTGAATGTTCTTGTTTTAGTTGACTTGGGTCTTTCATCCATTCGCAAGGAAAAAATCCTTTTGCAGCTTCGCGTTTCTATGCTTTGAGATACATTTCGTAGCTGTATCCGAGAGCGATAAAGTTTGTACAATCCAAAAACAAAAGATATCCTACGCTGATCACAGGCATCTTGCTTCCTTTTTTTACAACAAAATCGAAATCTTTGTCGAAGACATCTTTTAATTTTTGCAACAGAATTCCTTCCATTACGTTGATGACGTAGCTCTGCGAATTGAATCATAGAATAAGAAGCCTTTCCATGTACTTTATCAAGTCATCTAGAACTTTGGAGGCTCCTATTGTTTGTCTGAACTTCTTTTGTTCGAGAAGCGATTCTCCACGAAACTTTTGTTTGGTTTTTTCCAATCGATGTAACTCGTCTTCTACTCGTTTTATGATTTGTGAAAAGTTTTTTCTCACTCGGATGTGTGTTTTTTCGCTGATGTTCTTCAAGTGTAGAATGAATTTTTCAGCGCACTCCCTATCATCATTGTTTATAATACATCGAGGTATCTCAAAACCTGGTATATTTGAACAAATGGAAATGCTCAAGAGCTTATGTTCGCTAGTGAAGACGGTAGTGTTCGTATCTCTATTGCCAGAGCATTCGAGTAGCAAGCACTCAAGGTCAGACGTGGCAAAATATGTATAGTATCTCAAAGGATCATCCATCCTGATGTTTATTCTGAATTGTTCCTTTTGCTTATCCAAATCTTTAGTGCTAGGTTTGTATTCATCTCCAAAAAACTGCATGGTCGATGCGTCTGAGGTTGAGCATCTGTGTCTTTTCAGATTACCAAATCTGTCAAAAACAAGTATAACACGTTGGACATTTGTAGACTTTGGCGCATCCTTCCAAGTTTGTGATGAGACTAAAGTGATTGATATGAAGATCCAGATAGATTTTTTCCTCGTATCTTGCATTTGACTTCCAAATAACTGTTGAAATCTTGTCCTCATTTAGAGCAAATACTGCTATCTTGAGTTGAAACGCTTTTTCCAAATCCGGCAAGTTCGACTCTTCCATCCCTTTTTGCACTTCATATTTCATGTAACCACTCGCTATTAGCTCGTTGTTGAAGTCATAACCGAGAAATCTTTAATATTTCTTGCGGTAGTCTTTTGCCAAACTGTTTTTTAGAAGACCTTTGAAGCTTTTATTTTTGCTGCAGTTCTTTATTTGCAATGCTAAAAATGTAAAAACACAAAGATTGTTGGTGATTCGTTTCCAATTCCGCTTTTTTGATATGGTTTGTTTGTGTCTGTTGCTGAGAATGCAAGAGAGTAGAGTCATTGGAGATGAGCCGATTCTCCCCATTCAGTCTTATTTCTAAAAGTAAAACGTAACGCTTGTGATCAACATCAGTCTCCAAGCCATATTTGGTCTTTGTCTCAAACTATTAGCACGATGATCGGTCTCAGCAACATTGGTAAAAAATTCATCGAGCTGTCCTTCGGTTTCCATCAAGCAAGCTCTTGAATATACACTGGCATTGTTGGATGATGAGCGAAGATGGCAGATTTTACAATCATCTTCATTTTCCAGTATACAAGCCACGCTACAGTTGACTCTTGCTCTCAAACTTAATTGTCTCCAAACTTTTTTCAACAACTCCAATGCTCCTGATCCACGATAGACATTTGGTAGACGTCGACTTGATCTCTTGGAATTCCATCCCAAAGTCTTACACTCAAAACCTCTATGACTCTACCCGATCTGTGTTTGGTTTTCATGACACCCCAATATCTATCTATCAGCTCATCAGATTTTTCATCATGAAAAGTCGGGAGTTTACTATCATCGACAACACCTAGAGATGATGTTCGACTAGGTATTTCAAAACTTGACTCACTCATTTCTTGTCCTTCCTCTTCAACATCATCATCATCGTCTTCTTCAATCCTCAATACCACATCATCTTCATTTTCGATTGTTGGAGCATTCTCATTTTCTTCAACACCAACTTACACATATCTTCAACTATTTCACTAGCATTTAGTCCTGAACCTTCCACACCCAAGCCTATCTGATCAACTGATTCATCCGGTATTCAAAAACAGATAAAATTTTCTTCAAACCATTTCCGATTGACTGGAGTTCCATCTCTTTCTTTTACATTTTTCTCCAGTCCTGTCTACAAAAGAGATGATAACTCATAATAATTCTACTCTGAGTCGTACTCTCTGTACAAAGTGCAACAAAAAAATTACTCTAATACTATTATTTGTTATTTCTAAAAACTCGCTGATTACTCAGAGTTTCAATATTTTCAGTGGATGAGGAAACTTGAAAAGCAGCTGATCTTTCTTGACAAGTATTTTCAAGTTTAATCTCCATTTCCTCTATGGATTTATCATCTTTGTATTTATCACTTATGTATTCATCATCCATCATCCTCCTGTAGTTTTACATCACTATCCTTCTCAATGTCCATTCTCAGATACAGATACAGCAAAAAAGCTAGAAATTGTACTCCGGGTGTGATGATTTACAAAGGAAAAAAGGGAGTCCAAATGCAAGAGCATACCAAGATGTCTCTCTCTCCACATCTAGCAGCGCTGATTGGGAAAAACATCGTAGTCAATCAAAATACGATGAGGAGTTGTCAAAATCAGATGCTGATAGGCATATTGCTCTTTTACTGCATGATGAACTTATCAAGTTTGGAGGGGAACTCAGCGCTGGTGATAACTAGTGAACTATTTCTACCATTCATTATGAAATTATCTTCAATAATACAAATACTGTATTAAGCTCTTATATACTCTATTCCCTTACTTATTCAAACATCTTATCAAAACTCAAGCTTTATAATAATTATTATATACATTTTATCCATTGTATTTTACCTATTTTACAAATAAACTACAGCAAAACACAATACAAACCTTTAATCGTTTTTTGTATATAACAAACACAATAAAAAGTCCTGGTATAAACAAAGCATTTATAACCATGTTTATAAACTAATCAACCCCATGATCTAAATCACAATACAAATCACATTGTAAACAACCCCTGCACAATAAATACTTGATTCAGACAGAAATATTAAAAATTAAATTATAACGTCTTGTGCATACAAAAAGGTACCTTGCAGGTTCTCACGGTAACTGGTGCCAACTAAAAGACATTTGGAACCAGAAGAACCTTGCCTTTAGACTCCATGACAGAGATCTGCTCCTAGTCATATGAGCTGTAACAACCGGAATTACAATGTGCTTGCTTTCAAGTTTTAGTTTTTTTCCTAAAGGATTATTCCACTTCCACTGTACATCCCTCACATTTTCTGTAATAAGCATCGAAATGCCTGTCAGCATTTTCTACCAATCTATTTTAAAAAGCATCTCCTGCAATAAAAGCTAGATACAAAGATAATACAAAAAAAGGTTGTAAATAAAAAAAAGGTTTATTTTTAAAAGCTTACAGTTTTTCACGGAGCACAAAAAGTTCCCGACAAGGTTCGAGTTCTGAAAAAGCAGTGGGCAAAAAATGTTATATTTTTCATTCAAACTGCTAGAGAGGCTTCGAAAATTTGGCTCAGCTAGGTTTTGACAATTAGATGGAGAGTTTTATGGTGTTCAGATTAAAGCGTCCAAAGACCCTTTTAAAGACTAAAAGAAGGATCCTTGAGCAATCTTAAAGCCCATTCATGAATAATTGGTAGATGATAACAAAAATAACATTTGGTACATTCTTAAAAGGTAAATATGAGCAAATCGGCATTATGATTAATTAGTCTCGTTCAGCTTCATATTTAACACACAGTTCACCATATTTATTTAGTTGAATATTGCATGTTGTTTTACAACTTTGTTTTTGCTGTTCCAAAAACAAGCAGAGATCTGCTTCTATTATACTACTTTTGATCAAAACTAATATACCGGAGAGGATTTTCTCATTTGTTATGAAAGGGACTTTCTCGAGGTCTTTTTTTGTATTATTCTAAAACAGTGTAAAGTTGAAAATCAATTGCTTTTGCCCTTACTGTGGACAAAAAAAGTGTTTTATTTAGTAGTTAAAAGAATTTTAGCATGCCTTTCTGATTTGGTTGTGATATAGTTGCTTGAGCTTGCAACTGAGCCAATTGATTATCATAGAACGATCCGTGTTCTTTTTATCAGTGGTGAAACTAAATCTAGAGATAACAAAAAATAAAAAACTGTTCATGTTAAAACTGTTGCAGATTGAGGGAGAATTCTCCACGTTATGGACGGACATGGCAAAGCGCATCAAAGAAACATTCAAATCAGTTGAAATCGATGCATTACCATATCCTGGTACAAATGTAGATGGCAAATCTGAGGGTAACGATGTCAAAATTGGTGGTAAGCATAAATCATATTTTCCAAGTCTTCATTTTTGCAGTTCATTAATTATGATTTTAACTTTCTCCCCAAAATCTTTCAAGCCGCAGCAAAAACCTATCGCTATACCCAGCACTAACTTGTAGGAAGTTTCCACATTTTAAACTTTCTCATGCTTTTGTTATACTGCTGATCAACAGAAAAACTTCATTTTGATCACTTTATAAAAAAAAAATTATATAACTGCATTAATCAGTCTATGATCAGCTCTTGTAAGTTACTTATGTGTTTTTCTCACATTAGATGTAGACGCTAATTTCAAGTTGGAGGCTCGAGAACTGTTCAAAAAGTTAGTTGTGCAGTTCCCCTCGGAAGCAAACAGAACTTATGGAGAGTTCCTTGCATCATTTGAGGTATGGTGTCCATTAGCATAATAAACAATCCAAAGTAAAAGCTTAGGGTGACAAGGTTTATTTTACTTGTCACGATTTTTTCACTTGATTAAAGTATTTTCTGTTGTGCATGCGACCTTGGTCATCAGTTAAATTTATTACTTGACTGGAAATTTTTTTCTGAGGGCCAATGAATAGATAATGAGTGAATGTGTGATGTAAATAAGCCTTATGCAAAAGGCTATTTAACACCAACTCTACGCTCATGCGCTGAATTTCCTTTGTGATTTGCAAACAATGGCTAATGAAAACGTAATGTGGAAATCTGCCTGTCTCATCAGTTTAATGATTATTGTGATTTATAAGTGCTATTTTTAGCTACGTGACTGTTTATAAACAATGTATGTATACTAGTCACTGATAGTACTTAGCGCAAGAGATGGATGGGTCCTATGTTAGATGCTGGGTAATAGCTCGTTAACGTCTAAGTTTGCTTTGAAAAAATAATAATTATGATTATTTTTGTTATAATTATTATCAAGATGATACTTTTTGCTAGGTATTACCCAGTAACTAACAAAACTACGGCTTCTATGGGTTGCTCACGGTGAGAGGGAGGATAGATATGGTCCATAAAGTTTGATGAGACCTTCGTTTCGTACCAGATAAATGAGGATGTGCTCCTCAGAATGCCCTTGCTAATCATGCAGGAGAAAAAACTGACATGTACTGACCAACCTAGAAGGAACTTTGTATCGTAAGTAGAGGTCCGGCAGGACATCCAGCTGCCCCAACAGATGGAAGTCATTATTCATTGTCCTTTCAGCTCCAAGGAGACATACCCTCAAGGGGTTATAGAAAGTATATGTGGCAATATACCCGCAGCCGCCAGTGTCAATGAACTGTACCGGTACCAGTGCGGTGTTTGAACTCCACTCAGGATACCCTGAAGCTCCCAGCTGGAAAAGTAACCGGCACCTTTACTGGAGTAGAGAAAGATGGCGTCCAACAGCTTGAAGGGTCCAGGGCCGAGTTAGGCTGAGGACGAAAAACGGAGAGATACCAATCCCATCTGCAGGATATGTTCACACAGGCCAGAAAAAGGTGTAAGGGCCCCCAACAGGAAGAATGGTTGAAGGAGCTATTGCTCCACTACAAGACGGTATCTAACAGTCATAACACCTGGCCCAACATTCCATGCCCACACCAGAGGGAACAAGAACCACCCACTGCCCACCACATCATCTGGGTCCACAAAGGAGGCAGAGGTAGAGTGTCAGATCAGAGATCTCTCGAAAAAGGACCTGGCAGAGCCAGCAGACTGGGCCTGGAGTTCACCAGTTGTTCTCTTAAGGAAGAAGGACGACTTCTGGCATTTCTGTGTCAATTACAGAAGCCTCAACGATATCACCAAGCTAGACACATACCCCATCTCTTGCATCAATGAGTTCTTGAATGCCCTGGCTGGAAGTAGATACTTCACCATGCTAGATCTCGCTTGCGGGTACTGGCAGGTGCCCCTAAACTCCAAAGCCTAAAAATGTCAGCCTTCACCAACCGCAGTGACCTGTGGAATTGGAAGGTGCTGCTTTTCAGACTTACATCGCCCCGGTCACCTTCCAGATGCTAATGCAAAAGGTGCTCAAAGGCCTTCATTGGGTTACTCCACTGGAGCCAAACTTCTCACTCTGCTTACAGGAAGGGGGTCACGTGCAAATGGAGAGAGGGTGAGCAAGCAGCATTTGATCAGCTCAAAGCCAGACTTGCATAGGTGCCTGTACTGGGTATCCAGACCCCCACTCTATCCTGTACTATCAACACTGATGCCAGCGCAGTGGGAGTTGGGGCAGTACTATCCCAGGTACAGGAAGGAAAGGAGCGAGTCATCGCATACTTTAGTGAAACGCTGGCTTCGGCTGAGAAGAACTACTGCGCCACAAGGAGGGAACTACTGGCTGTCATCAAAAAGGTGAAGCATTTTGGACCTTACCTATATGGGCGGGAATTTAGGATTCGAACCAATCATGCCTCCTTTTGTTGGCTGTGTAGAAGATGGGAGCCGTCCAATCAAATAGCTCGATGGTTGGAGACCTTTTCGGAGTTCTGCTACAAGCTAGAGCACAGAGCGGGAGCCCAGCACTGCAATGCCAATGGACTTAACTGCAGGGGGTAGTATGTAGTCGCCGACAGTGCGGTTCCATCAAACAGAGAGACGGGGGACCCTCACATGCATAACTGTCAAAGAGGGAACACCAACCTTCCCTGGTTAAGGAACAAATCACCATCGCAGTCACCTGTTCAGAGAAAGCAGCAGGAAGACTGGCTCAAGAGCAGCAAAGAGGACGTGGACCAGTAGCATGGATCTATGCAGAGATAAAGCAGCCTAGGAGCATAACAGAGAGAGATTTGGCTGATGGTGATACAGAGCTGAAGACCCTGTGCGAGAGATGAGGGCCAAGAGTGTTTTCCCAGAAGGGATGCTCACCATACTGCTCAGCCATCTTACAAGACCCCTTCCTCCTGGACACAACACGTTGTATGGAACACTCAGTGACTGACCTATGCTGGGATGCGCCAGACCAGGCGACGAGTCTTACTTGATTGGTACTGGCCGATAATCTCTCCCCTAGTGACGAGGCTACTCAAGGATTGTAAGGTTTGCTAAGTGGTGAAGAACAGAAGGAAGACCAAATATCCTAATAGACGGAGGATGTGTGCAGGTCGAATTTTCCAGAGGCTGGCGGTAGAGGATAACTGTTGAGTCCTGGTTCTCACCGACCATTTTACTTGTTGGCAGGATGCCATAGCCTTTTGTAAAGCCACCGCACCCACGGAGCTGTGGCACTGAACGCAAGAGTGTTTGCATTCCAGAACAGTTACACTCTGACCAAGGGCACAGTTTGAGTCAAGACTGTTGGCAAAACTGTCTAGCCTCTTGGCAGTAGAGAAGACACGGACCACACCATACCACCCTCAAGGGAACGAGATAGTAAAGAGACAAAATTGTACGCTCAGGAATGCTCTGCGTGCCCTGATATTGAGCAAAGGTCAGGACAAATGGGACAGCTTCTTACCCCAGATCATGCGGGTTTGTCGGGGAATGTCACATTCTGCCACTGATAAGACTCCGAACATGTTAATGTTAGGCGGTGAGTTGCTTATCCCCGACCAACTGACTGGCATGCTCCCTTCACTGGATCCCTAGAATATCACAGAGTACACAGCAGAGGTAAAGAAAGATTTACAGACAGCACACAACTACGATTATCTGCTTAGGAGATAACTCTTAAGAATTCCCTTTTTTTGCATTTTATATAGGAATCTATAGTCAGTATCGTTAGCGTCGTAAAAAAATGATTATTTGGGTTAGTTGCCATCGTTTAGCATGCTGAAAATACTTAGTGAGTGAGCTATAAAAGATACTGAAGTTCATGCAATCCCAATATATTAGTGAGAGGAAAACTCTAAAGCAATGAAAAACAGATAAAGTGTGTTGACTAGGGGACATCTTAATGGTATTGTAGTATAACACAACCAAACTTTGGGTTGCATCAAATTACCGCTCCCTGGTGAGCGCCTAAAATCGCCGGGGTCCCCATTGACAGTGGAATTACTGCGCATGCTTGTAGAGACCCTGTTAAATAGCCGTCTGTATAAAGCTTTATTATGTTGACTCATAACGTTAGATGCTTTTGCTTTCCATGCGTATGAATGTTTTTTAAATAGTCTAGAAAGTGTGCAAAGCGTCTTCTACATTGAAAATAATTGGGTAATAGTAGTAAAATAGCCTAAAAAACTATATTCAAAACGGGCTCACTGAATATAATAAATAAGTTGTTGGCTTTGGCGTCACAGGATTGTATGCAATAAAACTATATTTCCTGTCTAACAATTATAATTTTGCAAAGTGTATGTTTGCTTTGCAAATAATTCAGACAGATTAGAAATGATTCAGATGGTTTACAAACCATATGAATTATTTTGAAGCAGTCTGAACTGTTTTAAAATATTCTAAACTATTTTAAAATAGTTTGAAAGGTTTTGCAAAACATATGGCTTTCAAATAAAAATTGATCACCATCATTTTCCTCACAGCCTTTAGGCAACTTTACCAACACAGACGTAGATTAATGGACATAGAGCAAATCAATTAACTGTAATAAGCGATGTTGAATATAGTGTTGTAGTGGATTCTGGCATGGTACCACAGAGTCGCACTAAGCTAAAGTACTCTTCCTCTCTCCAGAGGGGACACCGCCAGAATGGTTGGTGCCACTTGTTTCAAATGACTCTAGCAAGTAGTAGGGGGAGCCTGCGGCTCAGAACAACCAGTCCGATTGCTCTGGTATGAATACATTTATTGTATCAATACCGCCCTAGGGAGGTAATCCAGAATTGTCATAAAACCAATCATGTGCTAAGAATATACATACTAGCCAATTAGGTGTACAGGAAGTGATTCAGACAAATTATAAGATAAGGTTAAACATAGCAATGAATGAAATTGTAATGGCAATTAATTAAATAGAGCGAGCACCCAGAGATAAAGGGGCGGAGTTAATGAGTAAATGTGCATTCCCATTTTCTGGTAGGTCCTAGAGCTGAAATATAGGCCGGCGTTCTTCTTTTCCTTTTTTTGGAATTACATGATACTTGGCTATTTTCAATTTCTCAGACTATGTCCTTATTTTGACCATAGCCAAGTAAAGTACTACCTGCCCAGTAAGGGTCACCACCGACCCAGTCAGAATACTGCCATATATGTAGTACAAGGAAGGCAGCAATGCTCGCTCTACTACTGGCAACAGGGATGACCAGTCACCTGTTGCTTGTGCCAAAGGGCCTAAAGGGTGTCTCTGTCCCACAGAGACACCCTCTAGCAGTTAAGGGTCTGTGAAAGTTACTGTTTACAAAATTGGTGCTAAAAAATCTACCATAGTGTCTAAATTAATTTTTCACAAATACCATTAGGTTGGGTATATTATTTAAACTAATATAAAACAAATAATATTTATTAAATAAAAACAACTTTTTTATTTATTCAAATGAAACTTAACTGTTCGGTGTTCGGTGTAAAAACATTATTAATTGTAAGTTAACTGGAAATCTATGATCAATAGAGCAAACCAGAAATCGGCTTAAATTTTCAAAGCATACGAACGATTTCAAAAAGTGTTTAGAATGCTTATAAGAACCTGTACTTTTCAAAAGCGTTCATGAGCCTTAAAATGCAAAAAAAAAATAAAACTTTCTGAGTCACCATACTTATTGGTATGAAATGAGTTTGAGAAGTTTTATTACGCTCAATTTTGCGTATTAGAATAACTTTCATCTAGAACATAAACTGACTTGCTTGCACTGTCGATCTGCATTTTTTCGGCACATAAAACTAGTAAAATTCATAAAACCCATTAATTTGTTTAACATTATTTTCAGGTTTTGTCCAAAAAGTCATTAGTAGCTGTTCCTTCATCAAATGAAGCTTATGAAGACACCACATTGAAAGAAGTATATAAAAAATCATCCGAACAGTTTGAAGCTGAAGTTAATAAGGTAGGAAGTTTCAGTAGCATATTAGGAGCAGATCTCAAGTAACTTCTGCCATGTTATTTTAGTTAGCCACAGTAAACAAGAGAACTCATTTGCGCTCTATTATAGTCCTTAAAAACTTAGTTTCTGTCAGTTCTTAGCAATATGCATACATTGAATGATTGATGTGCCAGGTTAAGTGACTTCTACTCTCTGTGTGAGTTCTAAATAGTTTACTGATTGGGTTTCCAAGGTTTAACAGCAATTCTTCTTCTGCCCTTCAAACCAGGCATATGTTTGATGGAATTTTATCGTTTCGTGTAGCAGATGATTTCAATTAAATTCATGAGTTTCCTAATTTTTCTCTGACCTAATTTTTTATGTAGCTATCTAACCTTTTGTTGTATAGGGCAGCTATGAAATGTTGCTACATTTTTTTTTGATTATAACAAATTAACTGATAAAAATTGAATTGGCCGATTTTCAAAGCCCTAAGCAATTCGCAAGTTGGTAACTAACTCAAACATTGTTCTTTTATATTGATTTTAAACTAGTTTTTCCACTGGCAATTTTAACAGCATCAATAATTGTGTTTACTATTTCATTAACAATGTAAAAATTTGAAAAAATTTATTTTCTTATTGTTTGCTGTTATCACTAACAACTGACGAGACATTTTAAAACCATTTTTAGTAATGCAATCGTATATGCAGCAATAATTGTTCCATCACATTTACATTTAAACAATAAACTTTTTATACAAATTAATTATTAATACTAACAGCAACAAATCAGTTGTGTTGGCATTAAAAAAATAAACGATCATTATTATGAGTATTTTTTGCAACAACTAAAAAATTCCATGCCTGGATTGAGTCACTAAGTTTGCTAATTTGATTTTTCCACCAGTTGGGAAACTTGAAAGACATGACAGTGGAGCAACTGGAGCAGACAGTCAGGAAACATTTTAGTGAGGCCAAAGAAATGTTTGTGAAAAGCATTGCAGTTAAAAGGTGCCAGCATCAAGGACTGGTTGAGTAAGTTCAATTTTATTTTATTGCAGTTCAAGTCATTGTCAGGTCTTATTTCAGCATATTTTTAGTGGTGTATATTACTAACTTGAACTGGTAATAGATGGACAAGCGCTTGCGCGGGTGTTTAAAGGAAATCTTTTGCTTTATATAAGTGTCAACTTGAGCAGGCAGTCTTCTCTAATCTTGTATCTCGCACAGTCGTGTCCCAGAATCCTAACGTTTTTCCTCATGTAAGAGTGGAGGAGGCTTCGTCCCTCAAAAGTTTAAACATTATCACTTCCCAATGACTCTCAGTCTAAAGTCATGCGCAGAACACATCCGGATCAGAATTGACCTATATCGGTTGTAGCTAAATAGGTCACATGTTTTGGGGCTCAAAAGTGGGGCCCAGGCAATTGTTGTATATTGATCAACATGCACATATCATGTAAAACTAGTGATTGAGCATCAGTTAAAAATAACTCGACTGGTCCTTTAAGATAAAAAGTAAATATTATTTTGTTGACAATAATTGTCACTGCTAACATTAGTGACTGTTATTTTAAACACGCCAACTGAGGTTGACTACTGTTAAGGTTTAACTAACCACGTTATTAGCATACGATATATATGTCAGTTCATGTCTAGGTCTAGTGTACAGGAAATATATAGCACGGCGCCTGGAAAACAAAACATTATAGCGAGTAAAATTACATCGTGCAAACTTTCACATTTATATACTAATTATTATTTACTTCTACCTTTTGTATTAAGGCATCGGCTGTTATATAATGCCTTGACTGTAACAAATGTTATGTATCAGTTTACATAAATAGAGCTGCTATGCCTCACAATAATCAGTGTTCACTGCGAGGCATAGCTAGACAATTCTCTTATGAATAAATACAGCTAAACACTCTCTCAAGCTTTAGACTTGATTACTGCGCAATTCATACCTTACTACTCTACAAGGCAACCAGCTCTGACGACCTTCTAGGTCTGGCAGCACCAGTGTTGTACGACGAGTGGTAGGCTCGAGGCAGACTTGCCTGACAGACTCTCGCCTATCACGGCCTACCTTTGGCAGCTATGCTGAAGGGCGGACGCTGAGGAGGCCGAGCTGGCAGCAAGCTTGTCTGAAAGGACAAACAACTCTGCTACCTAGAGGGTGCAGGTGTGCTACCAAGGTGACTGGCCACGTCACCACAAAATCCTGCACACTATTTGACTATAAAGAATTTGTTTGGTTTTTCTTTTTAATACTATTTACTGTGGTCTATTTATTATGGCCAATATTACATGTTTCTGTCAAATAAACACAAATTACAAAATTAATTAGCAACAACACATAATAAACAACTACCAATGTACCAATAGAGTTTTATTTAGCGCCTTTAACCATGAATATTGATATATTTTGGAGTTACACACCATCGATAAAACTAAGAGTAATGGTTGAATATAAATAATTATTTTGCGTTTAAAAAGCGACCATTCCCAAAATACAGCTGTTCAAAGATGAGATCAATCCTTTGAATGTGATATCATAGCTGTTGCATCATAGATTTATTGTTATGCCACTTTTTGTTAGCTTTAACGAAGACGGTGTTGTGATGGATTTGTCCACAACCAAACATGCCATACATACTGTAGTGGATATTGGGGACGTAAAACTACTAGCTGAGTGCCTGTAGGCCAACAAACCCCTAGTTCGCCAGCACAGAGAAGTCGGTAGCGTTCACCAGTTGCCTTTCACCTAGAGGCAACAACAGGCCGGTATACACCAAATCAGAGGTGAAGGAGTATACTCAACTCCACAACTAGTAAAGAGCCCTCGGCTCAGACGCATAACTCAGTGCTTTAGAGTAAATATGCCTTTATTCTTCCATAAGAATATGAGTAAGTACAAGTCCCAATACAAACTGATCATCATGGTCAAAAGTTCTGCCTTTTATAAAGGCAGATCACAGGAAGTGACTCATAGTAATAGCCGATAATACAAAAGCAATACATAATATTGTGATGGAAATACATTGAGCGGCCATGCGCTATGACAGTGTACCTACTAACTTGCTAGCTAGTAGTTACAATTGGGTGAAGCAGTGGCTTGCAGCGATGCTACAGACAATATCAAGTGTCTTTACAAGAATAGCACAGTACCTTGCCAGCTGATTCAAACAATCCAGGGACCTTCAGATGAATGAAGATCAAGCCCTAGGAGTGCCAGCTATGGACTGAGGTTGGCGTCATATGAGTACGCCACTAACTACTTAACTACACTTGAATTATTTGGCGGCTAGCCAGCTCAATGCGCCAGCTTGTATATAATTTTGTATATTTTAATCCACCCCTATTATGATTCATATTTCTAATGCGGTTGCTCTTTTGTATAGCCAATCATAGCTAATTATTTTCAACTGTTGTATTTTTCTATAAATAGTAAGGCAGATCACCCACTGACGAGTTAGTTTAGCTTCCCTTGAGATAACATCTAGTTGCTCTGAGAAGTGTATTCAGCGATTTCTTGTACCGTCTTAGTGAGATCTAAGGGAGGTCAAGTTTACTGTACACTTGTGAGAACTGTTATTTCGCAGGCTTTTATATATTAATAATATCTTATTATTAATCTGAAACTCGTGTATTTAGTGTGGCCGGTTGCCTGTAACACTAAGTTTGCATACCTTGTTCACCGGATCTGTCTGCTATACAGATCTCCTACAACAGAGAGCCATTACTATCATAGGGTAGCGCCTTCTGTACGTATCTATCATTACTTTCTATGATAAAGGACATTACTACCGTACCGGTAGCACTTGATAGTAATAATTAATTGCCTTCCACAGAGAGCCGACGCTACCAGTCGACTTGCACTCTGCATCATTGTATTGTTTTTACACACAATACCGGCAACTCCTAACAGTGTCAGTGAAGGTTATTTGAATACCCAACAAAAACCTTTACAATATAACAAATGAACAGACAGATATAAATACAAGCAACAAAGGTATGGTATATAAGGTTAAATAGATGTGGCGCCTACAAGTAGTAGGAGGAGTTGTAAGTCAACTGGCCAATCCTAGGCATCTCTACTTCCTGCTGTTGGCACATAGTCTTTCTACGCTCTGTTCCTCGGCTTTCTCCAGACATAAGTGTGGATATCTCCTGGATATGATCCTTTGCTCCTCTCAGGCTGCTTTTCAGATCTCAGTCTAGGATGATTCATTTCCTGCCGACCCGGTATGGTTCCCACAGGGTCGGTACTGACTCATATACAGGGTCGATACCTTGGGTCGGTCAATTTGGTAATGATTATTGTAGTCATTCTGGTCATCCAATGGCTATAAGTAATAATAAGTGAGCAGATCTCTATCATGGAGTCTAAGGAGAAGGTTCTCCTGGTTCTAGGTACTTGAAGTATGCACCAGTTACCATGAGAACCTGTGAGGTACCGTTTTGTGTGCACCAGTTGTTTAGAATGTATGGAATTTTATAGTGTGGAATGTAGATTTATAGATTGTATGGTGTGTTGGTTTGGAGTTCTGGAGGTTCTCCTGGTTCATTGGGTGCCTTTTTGTGTGCACCAGGTGTGTAGAATGTATGGTATTTATTGGTGTGGTATGTTGATTATTTATATGGTTCTCCCTGTTGGTGCCTTTTTGTGTGCACCAGGTGTTTTGAATCTTTTGGTATGTTGATTTAGACATGGGTTTGTATGATGATGTTAGATTTGGGGGTTTGAGTATTGTATAGAAGTGAAGAGTTGTATTATGTTATTTGATTAAAATAGTAATAGTGAATGTAATAAAGTATATCATAATAGTGTAAGAAGTGAATGTAATGAAATGCAGTGCAATATGTTGAAAAGTGTAGTATGAAAGACTATAAAAACTTTTTAATTTGTAAAATATTTAATGAAATTGCAAGAAATATCATCACATTCAGGATGAATGATGATGAGAAGATTTTTTCCATGTTTTAGTTCAGTATCTTCCGATACAGACAGAGAAAATCCTGAAAAATCCTCCAAATTGTTATAACTAAAGACTCTATAAACAGGAGGTGATAGATTTGTAATTGCTACCGAATTGTTTTTGCATACGATGTATTCTTTTTTACAGTCACAATCATTAGTTGGAACTGTAGTTGACAGAGTTGTTGTCGTCGTTGTTGGAGTTGTTGTCATTGGAGTTGTTGTCATCGTCGTTGGAGTTTTTGTCGTTGTCATCTGTCGTTGGAGTTGTTGTCGTCATCATTTCGAGTTGTTGTTACCGTCGTTGTTGTGGTTGTCGGCATTGGAGTTGTTGTCATTGTCGTCGTTGTTTGAGTAGTCGCTGTTTCTCGAGTTGTTGTTAGTGATCCTTCCATGTATAATCGGATATAAGTTAACGCTTCATCGGTTTTGCAAACAAAGTGGTGTTGAGCCCACCTATCATGTCTATCACAGTTTCGTCGTTGATGGACAGATTCTATGCTACATGTGAGTCTATACATTCGATATTTTAAAGTTTTTCCTAAAATACGGCTCTCTGCTTGAACTTCTGTCATACCAAGAATCCCATTGTGACAACCCGTAGCCCGATGAGATAAAACGAATGGATGAGTATCTGTTGCAAGACAATATCCGAACAGGATAGGGAATAATAGAAAATAGTTCCGGTATTCCATTTTATTGAGAGAGAGAGAGAGAGAGAGAGGGGGGGGGGAAGGAGGGAGGGAGGAAGGGAGGGGGAGAGAGAGAGAGAGAGAGAGAGAGAGAGAGAGAGAGAGAGAGAGAGGGGGGGGGGGGAAGGAGGGAGGGAGGAAGGGAGGGAGAGAGAGAGAGAGACTTTTTTACTCTAGTTTACGCTTTCATCATCTAGAGTTAACTGTCTTAAAAATCAGTATACAGAATGTTGGGCTTCGGATCTGTCTTTGTTATCTCCTTGACACGTGATGCTGATGATAATCTTGTTTTGAACAGTTTTTAGGCTTTCAAAACTCGAAAACGACAAATCACACTTTTGACACCATCGACATCAGTGATGATAGTAGTTGGTTTAATGTCGATCAAGCGATTGCATCTTGCACATGCAAAGTCGAAGCTCTCAAATTCTTCTGTCAATGGACAGATCAGGCGCGAAACTTTGTAGTCAAATGCGCACAATTTTCCATTCCAAAATAGTTTTAAATTTTGGGTAAGACCTTCCGTATCATATTTAACTCCCATCACGCATTCCTCTTAATTTGGACTGTGTGTTGCTGGAGTATTACAAGATGTTTCATTTGTAGAGAATTGGCTCTTGCAAATCCAAAAGGCGTTTCGAGGAATGAAAACCGCAATACAAAAAGTCAGAGGGGTAGAGTCTCACGCAGTTATTGTCATTCGACATCATCTCTTTCCATAACTCCATCAATAAATCCGTCAATGTTGTTGGTGTAAAAGTTTTTACTAGAGTTGAGAAATGAAACCATTAATAGCAAGACGATTGTACAACTCATATCCAAATTGCTTTTGCTTTCAGCATTGACAACTAAATGCTTTCATTTGTTGACGAACTTGTCATTTATACGTAAACAACTATTGACTTAATCATCTCGCTCAGCTGCTTTTGGAGATACGAGAAAATCCCGTCAAAGTGATTGCCGAAATGTAAGTACGGTTCCAGTCGTGTCTGAGTCAAAAGAACATGTGAAGTTGTCCACTGAAATGAAATATTCACCAAATCACCGAGCTCAGCATCTTCCAAACATTGTTTTACATCATTCAGCTCGATCGCTCTCTTCAGATCCTCAAAAGCTATTATCTTGTCTTTTGGACAACAAACCTTTGGATCAAAGTTCCTAGAGCAGTTTAAGCATTCAAGAGGATTCGCTCTTGAAATACAATTACAACGTAAAAATCTACTTTGTATCGATTTTTGAGCTAGATTGAGTCCTAACATGAAGTAAAATACTTCTTCGGTAATGAGTTGAACAAAAAGATGATCCAAGCGCTCCAAAGGAATGTGTTCAAAGTGGTTCTTTATGAAGTTAGGAACAAAATCAGCCAATGTAGTGATCGACTTGAACCCTCGAGTTTTTCCGCTCATGTTTCTTGTGCAGCTCAGTGCTGAATGAAGCTGGTTTTTTGTATCGCTTTTATAAATCCTTGTATACGGTTGTTGAATCATCAACTTCATCAACCCACTTGAGTTATCATCATCACCAACACTGTATGCATATGGATAACCTTCTGCTATTGCGAGTAATCCATGTTCTAAACGCTGGTAAGACAGCTCGCTTTGAGTTGTAGGTAGTAGGTAGGGATTTAATCAAGCGCGTAAATTTTTAAACATAAAGGTAGACTTTAGATCAACTGAGGAAATATCCAAGAAAGCTTTATCCATTCGTCATGCACCAAGAATCTCAATTTGGCGTTTTTTAAAACATGACTTTTATCAGTCCAGTCAATAGCATCTGTCAGTTCTTGTTCGGTATAGGTACAGTACCTTCTACCAATTCGGCATATCTGTCACAAGTGCTGCATTGTCGATTGCTCTGTGAACAGTGAAAATTTAGTAGTGATAGATTTGTTGCTTGTTTATAAAAGCTTTCTCCTAGTAAACAATATACGCATTCTTCCGTAAAATAAATCCTCAACATTTCATCAGAGACGTCAGCCAAAAAGGTCTTGTCTCCTATATCATTGGAGGCTTCTTGGTGAGCAAAGTCTTCAACACGCAATATGTTTGCTGTTATTCCATTGAGTTACAAAATGTGAATGATGTGTTATCAAGCGAAAATATCTATTTAACCTTTAGAATTTTCAACTATTCAGCTTCTTTTTTTTTGAGTTTGAGTCTGATAAATATTGCGCTAACTCATGTAGATCTTCATAAATCCTTTAATCTCGACTTGACAATCATGGATTGGACAGGGTTTAAGTTCTGATGAGTATTCGGTAAGTTTTTTTTCCTTACACTCACTGCAGTAAAGGAGATGTCTGCATGGAAGAGAGATATGATTAGCGGGTACTTTTTTATGCGACTCAGACACTCATTTAGCAAGTATGGTTTGCTCCAACTGATCTTCATCTTTCTTCATTACTTTAGTTGTTTTAGTGTCTAATAAAACTTTTCCATCATACATTCCTGATTTACCCTCATCCGAAATTTTAATTTTCATCATCATTCTTCACTTTTGTTTCCGGATTCTCATCGAAAGTAACTATATTTTCCAAAACGTGGAAAGCTTCAATCATAAATCCAGTTCGCTCAAAAGGCTTTCCCTTCAACGCTAAGACTTTTTCTGTATCATGTTTACCATATCCCAGTTTTTCATCAGACTGCGCTATACGTTTCATTTTTCCTTGATATGACTCAAGCTGTCGCTCACACTTTTTTGATTTTTCCGTTTGGTTGTAAACTTCTTCGACGTATTTTTCTCCCTTACTCGCGAGGAAGAAGGAACAGTCTGGGAGCCAACGACAGTGTTCCTTCCATGGTATATCACTCTCTTTCCATTCTTTGAGTTCACCCGAGCAAAAGAAACGTCTTACACTATCTCCAAATCCACTGTAATAAAATCCTGTGCTGGAAAGGAATTTCATAAAAACTTTACCCTTCCATCGCTTGAAAATTTCTTCTCTAGCCGATTCAGGAGCAAATCTGGCTTTACCAGCATAATCCATCGAGATTACCAGGGGTAAAATCTCTGCAGTCGAATCCGCTATCCGTGTATTTCTTTGTTCTTCGAACATATGACTTTCAACAATGTTTTTCATTTCTTCTCCAGTTAGTTTCCTGGGTTTATACACACGACTGTGAGTGAAAAATCCTTTAACAAAATATCAATATGAAAAATTTTAGCATCTTCTTTTGTTGGACGCTCATCTTCACTCTTCCATTTCAGTAATATCCCTCTGTAAAAAGCGCACTGAACACTATTGTCTTTTCTGAGATTGTAAAACCCAGCCCCCATGTTTTCACCCGAGTGTCTACCCGTATGACTCCAGTTTGTAACAAAGTGACTTTCTTCGATAATTCTCATCAATCATCAAAGTCTCTCTTTCATAAATAGAGAGCTCATTGTGAATGAACTTGAAAAAGTCCTTTGGAGAAAGCTGCGCAATAGTTTTTTTGTAATTTTAATGACAAAAGATTACAGTGATTATCAAGATAAGTTGCAATGACATAAGTCATTGCATTGATATTGAGAGAAGTTCATTGTAAAAACAACGACTTAGTATCGAGTAAAGTATCATCTTTCCATCGGATAGGATTCCCAGTATTTTCAAAGTCATTTCGACCTTGTTTTTTATCTTCATTTTCATTGTGGATGAAATTTGCTACACTCTTGTTGTTTGATGCACGACACATGACTTTTATACAATATCGTCTTGTTGTTTTATCGCAGTGTAAAAGCAGCAAGTAGAAACTTTTCAGTTATTACTCAAGGCAGAACTTTCGTTGAAAACTGATCTTCTCTTCTCATCTTCGATAGTTGTTGTTCTAAAATAAAAAATGTTATGAAACAATAATAAAAGCTAAAAAAATGAACTTGATTTTAAGTTTTTCGTTGTGCATCTGAATCGATTACAATTGAATCGATTACAAAGACTTGTTCTATAAATGAAGACTTTTCCTTTGATTTAGATGAATGTTGTGTATAGTTGTTTGAATGGTAGCTGAATCCTACTGAATCCTGGTGAAGACGAAGAAGCTAATTTTCATTAAAATCCCAAAATAATAATAATTATAATAAAGCGTGTTCCTAAAGTTTTTCAACTAGCACTAATTAATTATTCATTATATCTTACTTTAATACGGAGAATCCTCCTAGTAGTTGTAGCAAATGCTGTTCCTTCAGACGCTGTTGTTGAAGTGGATGATTTTTGTGTAAAAGCGTTGATTCTTAAATAGCTAAAGTTAAACCGATTGACATGAGCTGAAGCCAATGAAAAGTGTCGCACAAAAACCCTTTTATATCATATAAAAAATTGAATGAGCTTCTTTATCCGCGCGAAAAAACTTATATAACATAAAGCGATTTCGCGCAAAAAAAATTTTTTCTTTTGTATGAAAACCCCCTATATCTGGCTTACAGAGATTTTTGCGCAAAAACAGCATTTTTCAACCGTTTCTGTCTGAAAAAAACTACTCTTCAAGTGAAAATTCTTTATAATATATATACAGTGTACTCCTGATATATCGAATCCAGTTATATCGAAAATCCGGGTATATCAAACAAACTGCATCAGTCCCAGCTGAATGCATTGTAATTACCTACTCCTATATCAAATGATTTCTTACATATCGAACAATAAAATCTTAATCTGGCATGAGCCCAAGTAAAAATTGTCCTAGTTCGACCAAAGCACGCGATAGTAGAAAATAAAATTGGAGTATTAAACACTCGGAATAGTTTCCATGGGGGCTGCCATCTTGGAATATGAATGTCAAGGTCTATCATTTCACTTAAACACTCTGTCTCGGTGGTATAGTTCCGGTAGGTCGACCGTATATTATTATCGTTGTGATACTGACAATAACTGGTCCTTATTGTAGCTAGAGAGCATGCCCAGGCTATCCTTATTCAGTCTGCACATGAGATGTTGTTGTTGACTTTATTCAAAATGTGGGGAAAGATCTATATATCTATAGCATTACTATTGTCACTGTGTGAATTGAAAGCAATAATCAAGAAATGAGTCAGGAAAACTTCAAGCTCAAGAAGCAGTACACTTACTACTGCTACTAATTTTAACTAGAGTACTAAAACAAATTTAATTAATTGATACACACTGCTTATTTATTTATTTATTATTATTGTTATTATTACTATTTCTTAAAAATTTATGATTTATTATCGTATTAATGATGCTGTTATTTTTTTAGAGACCCATTATTTATTATTGTTATAACAAATGATGGTTTGTTAATAATTATTGATAATAATAACAACAATGACAACATCAACAACAATAAGTAATGTCATAAATAAATTAAATAATAAGTAACAGGTAGTAGCTGTTACGTTTGTTGTCATAGGTGGTTAGAAGTGATAAAACCAACTTAGTCTAACAGTAACTTAACTAACACAATAACATACAACAACATGTGCCACTACTACCTACATCATCATTGCATAATTGTTGTAATTCTCAGCTTCAACACCATTAATTTAATTAATTAATAATAATTAACTAAAAATCACAAAAGACAAAATGCTTAATATCCTAGCTTAAATACATGTAATAGTGACTTATTATGTGTACATAAAAAAGTCCGACGGTCATGATTTTATATATCAAACATCTCATATATCAAACAAAATTTTATGGTCCGCTCGGGTTTGATATATCAGGAGTACACTGTACATGTATGTGTATACAGTTTTCCGTGCTGAAAAACACATTTTTTTCCCGCAAACAAGCAACATTTTTAGTCTTAAAAAAATACATTTTTCGCTTGAGGGAAAAAAAACATTTATCGCGCGGAAAAGCAATAATTTTTTCAGCAATCCTTCAAAGTATACACGGGCTTTCGCGCGAAAAACCGAAATAAACCCATTTTCTGCACGAAAAAATCCACATTTTTCACGTAAAAAAACATGTTTTTGCCGGAAAAAAACACGTTATTCGCGCAAAAATCCTTTAAACTATATACAGGGTTCCGCACGGAACAAATCACCTTTTTTGGGCAAAAAAACATAATTTTTTTGCCTGAAAAAAACACATCATTTGCGCAAAAATCCTTCAGAATATATACAAGTTTTCGCGCGAACAAACCCATTTTGGGTGCAAAAAAATAACACTTTTCGCGCGAAAAACGTAGTTTTTGTGCTTCAACAAAAAACACATTTTCTGCACAAAAAAACACATTTTATTGCCTGAAAAAAAACATTATTTGCCCAAATATTCTTAAAACTATATGCAGGTTTTTGTGAAAAATAAACTCATTTTTTGTGCAAAAAAATAACATTTTTTGAGCAAAAAACAACATTTTTTTGCTTGAAAAAAAAGGCATTTTCCGCGCAAATAAACAAAATTTTTTTCGCCTGAAAAAAACACTATTTACGCGAAAATCCTTTTGTAATATATACAGGTTTTTGCGCGAAATAGACCCAGTTTTTTGTGCAAAACAACAAAAAGATTTTTGCGAAAAAACATTATTTATGTGCTTGAAAAAAAACACATTTTCCGCCTAAAAAAAACATTTTTTTTGCCTGAAATAAAATGTATTATTTGCATGAAAATCCTTAATAATATATACAGGTTTTTGCTCAAAATAAACCCATGTTTTGTGCAAAAAAAACATCAATTCTGTGCTTGAAAAAAAAACATTTTTTTGCGCAAAAAGAAACAACATTTTTTTGAACTGAGAAACACACTATTCGTGCCAAAATCATTTATAATATATACAGGTTTTTTGCGCGGAAACAAACACTTAATCACATGAAATAAACCCATTTTTTTGTGCCGAAAATAACATTTTTTGCCTAAAAAACACATTATTCTCGCGGAGATCCTTTGTAATGTATACAGATTTTTGCGCAAAAAACACCTTTTTTGTGCAAAAAACAACATTTCTGTGCACTAAAAAAACACCTTTTTTGTGTGCAAAAACCAATATTATTTTATCTGAAAAAAAAACATAATATTTGCACGAAGATCCTTTATAATTTATGTACCGGTTTTCGCGCGAAGAAAAACACTTTTCTTTTGCAAGCAAATCATATTTTTCGCACAAAAAAAAACAAATTCTTCGTCTGAAAAAAACATATTATTCGCCCGAAAATCCTTTATAATTTGTATACCGGCTTTTGCGAGAAAAAACACATTTCTTCGGTGAAAAACTCATTCTTTTTGCGCAAATGAAACAAAATTTTTGTCAGAGAAAAAACACATTATTCGCTCAAAAATCCTTTATAATATATACAGGATTTTGCACAAAAACCACAACATTTCCTGTCTGGAAAAAACACATTTTTTGTACAAACAAACATTATCATTTGTGTGAAAAAAGTGACATTATTCACGCAGAATCTTTATGTTATATGTTGTTTTTCGTGCGGAAGCTACAATTTTTTGTCCAAAAGAATCAGTATTATTCACGCAAAAACCCTTTAGAATATATATATAGAGAGTTTTTGACATGAAAAATGCTTTGACGTGAATATTCCTATATGTAATATAAATAGCTTTTCGTGCGACAAAACAACATTTTCCGCGCGAATAAAACAACATTTTGCAGAAAAATAGGATATCTGGTTAGGTCAATCAGTGCAACTTCGGCTGTATAAGAATCATTGCTTTTACACTAAAATCATTCACTCCATCGACATCAACATAGCAACTACTACAACTACTAGAAAGACTAGAAGGACTCTCAGCAATAAGGATAAAATTAACAAACAATTATTCAACACTTATTCGTAAAAATCAACTAGTTTCACAGTGAAGTGTCAAAGAATTAACTTTAGGATTTTAATTATCTATTGTTAAAAACTCTTTGAATTTCAATCGCTTCGACCAATAAATTACCTCAGCATTCACCCGCTTTTCGCGAAAAAAGTTACATTTTCAAAATTTTATTAAAAGTCATCTATACATGATATGGTAACAACTTTGTGCTCATATGAATCAAAATTCTCTCTTCTCTTAGGAGAATTAATAACATATTGATTCCACCAGTCTCAACTATTTTTATAATTTTTTTATTTCGGAGACCATTTTTTAGTAATGACCTCAACAGATCAACCAGTTACAAAAAAAAATAACACACTAAACGTAAAACTGATAGCACAGTTGAAAAGAGGACAAGATTTTGATAAGACTAGCAAAACTTGAAGCAAAGATATGCAAGAAAAGTGTTAGAACACTGCAACAACAATCTAGCACTGGCTGCACAGATTACCGAAAATTTCGGAATTTTTTTTTTCTGAAAATAATTATTATTTTTATTACAAGTGAAAATAAAGCCCTCATTGGTGCACGAAAGAACTAAAAACATTTAGAGCTACATTTTGATGTAAAGAACAACATCAATCAACGACTTTACAAAAATAATAAAAAAAAATTAATTATTTATTATCAATGCCGTATCTAAATAATTAATTACTAGCTTACTAACCTTCAATTCCATTATCAGAGAGCTCAAACAAGCTAAAATATTAATAAACTAACTAAATCAGAAGAAGAAAACAATGTGCATGCTCCTTTCCAGAAAAGATTTGCTCATAATTATCAAAAAAAATCCGAAATTGAACACCGGAAGTGATGGGTCAAGGATATTTAGAACTGTTTCCGTTTAGAAGGTTGTACAGTCTTCAAACAGAAACCAGAAAGTAGGCAATTCCCTGTTCTACACGATGGTATAAAAATTATTTATGTCAATCTACACAAACTTCTGCAACAAGTTCCGAAAACCAGACAAAATAAATCACGGCCGTTGCTCGCGAAAGGACTTTTGGTCACATGACCCAAATCACGAGCAATGCTCGGTCGAGGACTTTCATGAGTTTTAAGAGCACTTGGTTAGTTTTTATTTTAAAAAAACGATTTTTTACATCAAACAATTTATCAAATCAAAAAAATTTTTATTACCTAGTTTTTTTTTGGTTTGTTTCCAGTTCAACTTCTCACTCAACACTATGAAAATGGATGATGACAACAGATCAAAAAACCTTCCGACATTCGAACCATATCCTGATGAGAAAGAAAACATTCCACCTGATTCTTCTAAACAAGAAAGAAACTAAAAAAAGTTCGATCGAAACCATGTAATTTCGATAAAAATAAAACAGTTGACTACGCATTGACTCTGAGAGAACCTTCTAATTCAAATCTTTCTTGCTTATCAAAAAGCGCCACTAGTATCCTGAACTCTTGCCATATCAATGAAAGAATATTGATTGGAAAGTTTCAACCACTTCAACTAAACCCAATACCATCGCTTTTGGAGATAACTTACATTGAAACACCAGCTGAGTATGTCTATAAAAAACTTACCCATTATCCACTACAATGTCGAAACATTTGGTAGCAGACGACGAGTTAGATCTATTGTGTGAAAAGATGAATACGTCAACTTAGCTCCATTAAATCTCGATGTACCAAGACTGGTGATCTTCAAGGGATTCGATCAGGAAAAGCATCCGATCTTTCATCCAATCAGATTTCCACCTACTATTTCCATTGAACACGCTAAACAAGTAACTAGGTTAATAAGAAACAAAACACCTAGTCAGCTGTTCCGAATGGTTCGTATCGCAACTCTCTCTCTCAGTTTTCTGTAGGTAGCGTAATCAGTTTTGAATCTCCTCAAGTAACTCATCATTTAACGTTACCTAATGGGGAAACGGTAATGAATGCGCTGCTGGTGAACTACAGATGTTAGCAATACGACGAATTGATGATGATAGTTCTGTACATAACCAAAAAACACGCTGCTGACATAAAACGAATTTGAACAGGAGTTATCCTTTTACGAAGTTGAGAAGTCAGTGGATTTGGACATCTTTGTCATGATATCATCGCCTTCACGCCAATGCAAGCAATGGAAGCAGCGCAAAACATAAACGACAAACTCGATGAATCTGAACAGATGAAATACTTTACTTCCGATGAGATTGTTGAAAACAAGTTGTTACTGCTTTCAATAGGAAATGTTACTTCTACCATGTTGAAAGAACCACAAGTACGAGACAAAAGTTATGTTCAAGGAGTTCAAGACGAACGATACAACTCGGTGAGTGATTTCTCTTTGCTATTTAATATAATCTATCCATCGTAACTAATACTTCAACTCAAATTAGATGGAATAATTTTTACACCAAGTAATTTTTTGTTTTAGATATCAAAAGATAGAGCAGATCAAAGGAACTAAACAAAGTACTCTATTATCATCCAAGAACCAGTAAAAACCTACTATAAAAACATTGTATCAATTAGTAAAAGGTTTTACTCGAACTCTTTACTAACAAACAAATACATTACTTTCTATTACAAATATTTCCCGAAGATCAAATACTGTAAATATTATCAAATATGAATTTGTTTTCTTATCTATATACATACTGATGATGATGAGTAGCCTATTTCTTCCCTTCATTGTAAAATTATCTCAACCAATGCAATTGTATATTAAACTCTTATATACTCTATGTACAATTGGACTAAAATAATCTTGGTACAAAATCATTCAACATGTTTATAAATGCATGCAAATTGACAAAAAGCTTACTTCTTTTCCTACTTTTGAACTGATGATCAAAGTATTTCATACCTATTTATATATGTATTATACTAACAAAAATTAAAAAACTCAAGAATACGCTTTTGACAAAACTGTAAAACCATCCAAAAGATTTAACTATCAAAAATATTTTACGAGTTTATGCTAAGACTTTTTTTTTACCAATAGACCTTATTAAAGATTTTTTTTATGCTTATATATCTTATATAATAAAGTTATACAATCATACGACGCTTCATTTTATACAATACTCAAACCCTGCAATCTAACACATTCAAAACACCTGGTGCACACAAAAAGGCACCAACAGGGAGAACCCGATAAATAATCAATATACCACACCAATAAATCCCATACATTCTAAACACCTGGTGCACACAAAAAGCACCCAATGGACCAGGAGAACCTCCAGAACTTCAAACCAACACACCATACAATGTATAAATCTACATTCCACAGTATAAAATTCCATACATTATAAACAACTGGTGCACACAAAAAGGTACCTCACATCACAGGTTTTCATGGTAACTGGAGCATACTTGAAGTACCTGGAACCAGGAGAACCTTCTCCTTAGACTCAATGACAGAGATTTGCTCCCTTATTACTACTGCTATATTAGTGATGCCAGAATGGTTGTAAAGCGTTTGTGCATATTCGAGTGTTTTAAAAGTCCACTATAATATTGACAAAGATCGGTTTGATGGCCTGCAGACATCAGGTGAGCCTAATGAAACAATACAGAAATACTGATATTGATTGTATTCATTCTATTAGCTAAGATAGCAATAGAATTAATGAAGTAATTATACCGGCACAGTATACATTAGTATACCGCACCGGGTAACTATCCCAGGCCACCAGCAAGATGGCTGCCATATCCTGGGGGAAAAAATATAGCGTTGAAATTTCCAGAATCGATATCGATACCTTTAACTTCTTCGCGAGTCAAGATTTTAGGGATCGAGGTTGCAAAGGACCAGGATCTCCATAGAGAGAAAAAAGCCACCTAGAGACAATTATCCCTGATTGTGAGATAACTGACTTTTTCCTTTATTCCTTGGACCAGGTTTTTTTAGCTGCTCAAGTCACATGCAACTATTTGCTTACTCGTTCATTTATATTTATAATGCATGTGACTGGATTGCTTCAGTAATTATACCAATTACTTCCTGTTACCTCTTGTTAATCCGCCCATTAAAAGCTGAGCTTTTCACTAACTTTTCGCATTCGTATTGGTGTTATTCTCTGCCATTGTTTATTCTAGGATGGAATAATTTTTCGCTTAATTACAACGGTACAATGAAACTTTCATCAATTGCAGATGCCCTTAAACAAGCACTGTTATCAGTATTCCATTATACCAGCACAGTTTAAGTTACTATACCAACACTGGGTAGCTATCTCAGGCCGGCAGCCATATTTTAATGGATTCCGGTCTGGTTCCATGGATATCCACAAAGCTCAAGTACTGTACCTCTCTCCAGAGGGGACACTGTGCTGCTCGACAGTGACAACTGTGTAATCAGGCAACCGAATTACCCGGTATTGCTAGAGCCCATGGCTCACACAAACAACACGGAGTGGTGTTTGAATAATGGCTGTATTCTCACAAGACAAAGTCCTAAAGGGTAATAATCCTCTAGGGTTATTGTGGCAAGACATGAGAATAAATGCAATGGTTGTGGCAAAAGTCTCTCCTTTTATAGGAGGACTATCAGGAAATAATTAGCATAATTCATATAAGATCAATAGCACAGAAAGCAATTCAACAAATGCAAACGGGTAAATAAATAGTTAGCAAATCAGGTAAAGTAAATAGGTTAAACATAAAAGGCGCCAAGTGGCTAGAGGGCGGAGTCTTATCTCCATGGTCCAATCATAGGTTCTACAGGGCTCCGAGGCTATAGTTAGTTTACGGTCCACTTGTCTGGTAATCTGAGGAAGGGTACTTCTGGTTCTTGGCCTTGACTAAGTTCTAAGGCAGGTTTAAGGTTCCTCTGCTATGTCGACCATCTTGTGCAGGCCCAGTATAGCTATCCCGGGTCAGTAAGAGGTTAATACTGGCCCTGCAGGGGTCACTACCGACCCTGCACACCATGCCACCGACACAGTACAACTTCTCACCTAATCAGCAGTCAACCGAAAGCTGTAGGCTGAAGTCTAGCGCATTGTTTGCAAAGGGTGGAGAGTAAACGACCTGTTTACTATCAACTTCCATCAAAATCTACCACAATATGACTGCCATAGCTTGAGAGACAACTTCTAGCCTAGCCTAGGAGTATCCAGAGCCTGTATCCAGACTTTTACCATCTTTTGTTGTCAGAATTCATGGAACCAAGTCTGCCAAAGACTGGAAGGAAAGTCCGCCAAAAGCACCTCCAGAGTAGCGAAGGAGCCACTTTTTTACAGGCCGGGAGATCACTGACTCCGCCCCATACTTCTGAGCACCAGATATTTTTAATTAATTGTCATTTTATTGGCTAGTATTTTCATCTATTGTGTTCATTCATGTATTTGTGTTAACTTTGCATGTGATTGGAGCACTTAGTTAACTAGGTCAATACTTCCTGTAACTCTATCTATAAATGGCAGATCTTTCCGTTCACCCATCCCAATTACTATTCTGTCTAGTGTTATACATTCTAAATTGTGATGTCATTGTCTGTTCTGGGATAGAATATAATATGTACACTACTCAATAGTACTGAGTTGTATGTTTGGGCTCACCACAGTTGTGAGAAAGAGTTTGCTCCGTTGCAACAACATGAAGTGCCATCCTGGCACAGGTTCAACTTGACGAGAGGTAGCTCATCGGTTATCCAGCCTTTGGAGGCTGACTTCGTGTTGTACTAGAAGACAGGATGTTTGCCCGGTGACAACTGCTTTGTGGGAAAAAGTGCAAGTGCTAAGTTTCACTAGAATGCAGTGAAAGGCCTTTAACTTGTTGGTAACACTTGCCAACAAGTACCGCTATACCTCAATTCAAAGAGCTCTATTATAAAACACTCTACTGATTGAGATGAAGTTTTCGACTCAAGTTTTGACTACATAATTTTTCAATCCCACAAAATTGATTGAAATCTCTGATTAGCAAGTGATTTATCCACAATCGCTTTGTAGGGTTTGATACACTCGATTTTACGGAATTGCCTTCTCGCTATTGACATGAATCCCATACAGCTAACTTGAGAGCAGTTTTTCCTGACTGGGACATTAAATTATATATAGCAAAAACAAAATTTAAAAAAAAAGTGCCATGTTTGTATAGAAGCAGAGCCTTTCAAATATTGGCAGATACCTTCGTGATGACAAAAATGAAGTCTGCAACAAACTGAAAATTTTTTTAGCAGTTTTTTCTAGTCGGCAAATTTTTCATTAATGATAAAGTTGCTATCAGGTATAGACCACATTTCATGTAAAAATCAAATTGTAAAAAACTAATGTATAGATAACAGAAGAAAATTTAAATTTTATGTTTCCAGTTGATTGAATAATAAATTTAGTACACTGTGGGAGAATTTAGTGGTAGAGTATTGTTAAACCCCTTCCACACCTGCAACTTGCTTTGGTAACCCCGTGGCCCCTCAATAGTATAGTACAAGTAGATCTTCGCAAAAATCATGAAATCTTTCAAAGGACATGCCTTTTTTTTGGTCCCCGTTCTAGAATAGATAGATGATCGAATAACTACAGGGCTCCCTGCACATGAGACTGTCTTCAGAATCTCTGAATTCAAAAACGCAATCTTCAAGCCGTCAATTTTCAGTAATGAAATCTTATTCATTCTAATAGTTCAACAACTTTACACAAAGCACTCGTCTACTTTGGTTTTACATGATGTTTTCAAAACAAAAGTAAAAAAGAAAAAATGACAATTGAAAAGTCAAGTTAAAATTTGGGCGATGTAGATAGAAGCGAATGCTAGTGCTGAGTACAGCAGTGTGGAGCATTCTCCACTGCTCAGAGACACCTTACTGTGCAGAGCAAAGAGACCAACAGGAGATTGATGGTCTCTGCTATTAGTACTGAAATTACGAGCACTATTAGTACAGCATTGAGGACCTCACAGAGTTGGTATAGACCCTTGCATGGTCGGGGTTGATATCAGTAGTGATGTAGGAGCAGATCTCTGTCCTGGAGTCTAAGGACAAGTTCTCCTGGTTCCAAATGTCTTTTAGTTGGTACGGTTACCATGAGAATCTGCGAGGTACCTTTTTGTGTGCACCAGGTGTTATAATTTAAATTCTAATATTTAAGTTTCAGCCAAGTATTTATTGTGCTGGGTTTGTTTATACTGTGATTTGTATGTCGATTTAGATGCACAGGTTTGAGTATTTTATAAACATGGTATGAGAACCTGGAAACTTTTTTTTGTGGTAATTCAGTTTGTAGTTGTATGATTAACTAAGTATTTATTGTGCAGGGGTTGTTTTTATTAGGGTTTGTATGATGATTTAGATTGGGGGGTTTGAGTATTGTATAAAAATGAAGTGTTGTATTATTGTATTGCTATTGAAAGGTAAGATGTCAACAGAGGAAGATGTGAAGACTAGAGTGATGAATGAAAATGATACTGTTGATGGTACTACGAGTGAATTGTAGATGTTTTACCGAGCCTGAAATGAAAAATGCTAATAGTTATGATGATCTAGGTTTTAGTCATAAGATTTTCTACTTTTGGAAGCATTACTGAGTTAAGAGTATATGAAAGCGCTGTCAAGGAAATACAAAAAGCGAGAACCTCTCTTGATCGAATCATAAATGAAGCTATTGCCGGATGACGAACATTTTCTTCATCATGAATGGTAATGCTGAAGTATGACACAAGGTCTGACTGGTTCAGGGGAAGCGCAAGCGATTTTACGAATGATTGAAATTAGTCAGACTATAGCCTATCCTCCACTGGTAGAAATACATTACTGTTATGGAGCCTATCAAAAAGCATTTGACGATGTGTCCGGAGTGTTATTTCACGAGGGAATGATAGATATAACAACGAGTTTTCCCAGAGACGGACAAAACAGATGGTTGATGATTCGATGGATGAAATTTTTGGTAAAGCCGATGCCAATGCCTTATATACAAAACATACTCATCATTTGAACGTAAGCGTTTTTTTTTTATTGTTCAGAATCTGTTTTAAAAAGGAAATCGTAAAATTTCTTTGAATAGTCACTATTTTTTTTTTAAAAACCCTAGAGATGTTTGTTCGATTACCTATTTGGCTCACCAATGCTTTCCTGGAAGGACAAAATATGTACAAGAAGCCTTTGAACAAGCGACAAAGAAATCATACTCTTTTATATGGATAGACACAACTCAGCAAACGGATGATTATCACAGACTATTGGGAAACTTTACATCGGTTCAACATATGATACTATATGCACCTAAGTGAAAGCATATAAATACAATTACTATTCATTTCATCTCACACGTATTTTGTTATTCATCTGTGTAACACGTTGCTAATATAATGACCAATGCCCTGCAACAAAAATTAAGAAGAAATGCGGCAGTGTTGCTATCACTCAACACCGCATTCGCTTCAATTCAAAAGTCTGTAATAGCTGATGCAAAAAACATCTTATTGTGACTCTAATGGAATGCGCTAAAGCTATTATAAATGGAACGATACCATTGTCAACCGCTCAGTATAATCAGTTGCAATGAAGGGCGAATGATATTGCTAGTTTGGTTAGGAAATCAACGATAGACGATAAAAAGGTTGTGTTGCAAAAAGGAGGATTTCTAGCTTCCCTACTAGGACCTATCATCAGCACAGTAGTTCTTGAGATACAAAAAACTGCATTAGGAGGAGGATGAAGATGAATGTCTCCACAAGAATGATGAGGAGTAAAATGGCTATTTTAGCCCTGTATGACATGAGTAAGAGAGGAAAAATGATTATAGTCAAAAAAGTCAGCTCAGATCTGTTTCAATCATTGATAGAAACTGTTAAAACATTATATTAGGTAATGTTCCTCTAGAATCGGAACAATTTATTGAGTTGCAGCGCTACAAGAAGGAACTACACAAACTAATTGGTCTAGGAACAGTTGATGATAATCGTAGAATTTTGACTAAGACTAGCAGAGGCAATCTTTTGGATGCTATAATAACGCCTATTGTACCTGTTTTGTCGTCAATAAAACCAATAAAGTTATGAGCCTCCAGCCTTTAACATTTTTTAGATGTTATTTTTTTAGTGTCCGAAAATGAGTACGCTAGAATAATGAAAAAATTGGTAATGGAAAAGTGACAGAGGAAAATAAATACATTCCTCTTTTGTATTACAACTCTATGGAAGATATAATGTTGAGAGATATGAAGAGAAAGCGAAATGTTTTGCTGGAAACAGCGCATGAATTCGATTTGGCCCAGTACAAAAAGTTAGATGAAAATTTTCAAAACATGCGTAGGTATTTGAGCGACATCAGAAAAATTAAAAACAGTCACCAACATAGATAACTGGTCCCCCACCAAGGAACCGAAGTCACAACCTAAATCTCCCTTGGCTAATGGTTTGATTATCGATGACAAGACTGACAACCTTTTACCAGTCGAATCTACCTCCTCTACCTCTGTGTTAGACTGTACTGAGATACCTCCAATAAGAGAAAGGTTGTTTGATACCTACGACTTGTCCATGTTTGATATTAGGAATGTTGGTGATGGAGAAGGTAATGATGAAGGTAAGAAGGAACGTATAGAAGAGTTTGGGGAAAAAAATTGTCTAGTATAACAAAGATGAATGGCGATTGGCATCAGAATGTGGGAGCGATTGAATAAAATCGGCAAGTACGATTCAGATAAGAACGTACTCAAAATCGAAGACAAGTGGTTAAATCTTAAGACATGCAAGTTGTGTTGCAAGATCTTCTAACCGATGGAGATACAATAAGATTAGGAAACACAAACTACAGCAAATTTAAATGTCTTTTATCGAGACAACGAATTACAACTGTCAGGAGATCATCACGACAAAGACGTGCGGGGAGATCTTTGGTTGTTCCTGGTACTGGGAAATGGACGTTCATGCGTTAAAAGAGCTGTATTACAATCCTGCATTGCATACGTCTCTATGAGGAGCTAGAGCTTTGCTGCAAACTTGTAGAAGACAGGAGGGCGAAAAATAATTCGCGAATGACAGTGGAAAGGATCCCTACACGCTACACAAAAAAGAAACGACCAAGTTTGAGCGTCGTCCCACAATTGTAGCTGGAATAGAAGAGCAGCTTCATGAAATATTTGATGGATGTGCGTTCTAGAAAAGAAGAAAATTACAACACAGCATTTTTATTGACCGTTGTTGATTCTCTATCCAGAAAAGGTTGGGCTGTTCCACTCATCTCCAAAGCAGATCACGTTGTAGCCAGAGGGTTGAGAAGGATACTGGATGGAGAAAACTACAAAGTTTTACAATCGGATAAAGGTAAAGAGTTTGACAATCATAATGTCAAGAGTCAGCTAGCTTAGATAAAATCAAGCGCTTTACAACTGAAAGTGAGACAATATAGGCTGCGATGGTGGAGCATTTCAACAGGACTGTGAAAGAGAAGGTTGACAGATATCTGCCGTACAAAGATGACGACAGATACATCAATGTTTTACCCGAGATGGTTAGCGCAGCAAGTTGAGTGTTTCAACTAATGTTAAATAATGGTTTGTTACTTCTTATCTTAATGCAGAGAATCCTCCTAGTAGTTTTAGTAGATACTGAAGTAGATTTTGTTCCTTCAGTCTCTGTTGTTGAAGTGGATCCTTTCTGTGTAAAAGCAGTGTCTCTTAAATAGCTAAAGTTGCACCGATTGACATGAGCTGAAACCTTTGAAAAGTCTCGCTCGAAAAGTCCTTTATAACATATAAAAAATTGAACAAGTTTGTTTATTAGCGCGATAATTCTTATATATCATAAAGGGGTTTTCGTTTTCATTGCGGAGATTTATCATAAATAAATACAAGACAATATGATCGTTCAAGAGGAGTCAGTATACCTGGTCACATTTCAGGCAATACTATTTTTCGCTACACAACATATGCTAAATATGGGAGAAGTACAAGAGGAAATCTCAAAGAAACAGTATGTTAGGAGTATGTGTCCACAAGTTAATGCCGTAGGATTGTTTATGAAGATGAACAAAAGCCATTTTGAATCAATTCTATGCATGACAAACATCGTATTTAAAAAAAATTACAGAGAGTGGTTGAGATAAATCGCCTTTTCAAAAACTAATTCAATGGAGGTGGACTAAGATTTCTTGGTGTAAAATCCAACCTCAGGTGAACAGATACCTACAAATAAAGTGTGAGGTAAATGCTTCTGTACATTCTTTCGAGTTATTGGTAGAACTTTTCAATCCTTATCTATGATGTTTATTCGTATATAAAAAAGTTACACAATAATACAACACTTCATTTTTATACAATACTCAAACCCCCCCAATCTAAATCATCAAACAAACCCTAATAAAACAACACCTGCACAATAAACACTTAGTTAATCATACGATTACAAATTAAATAACAATAAAAACTGGTGCACAATGAGATGTTCCCAGGTTCTCATACCATGTTTATAAAATACTCAAACCCATGCATCTAAATCAACATACAATTCACAATATAAACAAACCCTGCATAATAAATACTTAGTTCAAACATGAATATTATAAATTAAATTGTAACTCCTGGTGCACAAAAAAAGGCACCTCGCAGGTTCTCATGGTAACTGGTGCCAACTAAAAGACACTTGGAACCAGGAAAACTTTTCCTTAGACTCCATGACAGAGATCTGCTCCTACGTTACTACTAACAACCCTTTTAGATTCTATGAGGTTCTCAATTTCCAGGGCAAGGTATATGACTACATATAACAGTAAGATTGGTAGATATAGCTGTTTTACAAGACTCCCATTCTCTGTCTAATAAGAATTTAAAACCTAGCTAACTTTCAAATAAATCCATATTTATCAAAACAGATGTTAAAAACAATCATTGTAGATTCTAGATAACTACATAACTGTGTTTAATCATATTAAAAAAGTAATAAGTAAAATTTAGGGGAGTCTCTGATGAAACCACATTTATCCTTGCAGATGTTATGAACAACCTTCAAAGATTTTAGGAAATTCACAATCTCCCACACAAACTACATAACTACCCTAAATAATAATAAGTCAAATCTAGTTGACTCTCTGATAAACCGTAATTATCAACGTAAAACACTTGTTAGTCTTGAGATCAGCTGTCATAGAAACTGGGACTCCAGCTCAACTTCAAACTCCAGCACATTTATTTGATCTCTTAAACTAGTGAAAGTTAGTTATTTATTAAGACGTATTACTTGCTTGAAAGTACTGGGATCTTTAGCAAAAGATAAGTCTTAATAACTAATTACGTCACAGTATTTGGCGTTTAAGTTATGTTTGTAAGTAGTGAGTTTGTTTTATACATGTATTTTTACTGCAACATAAATTGTACTATATAAAGCATAGATTGTAACTATTAGCAGTAGTAATATAGGAGCAGATCTTAGCTTTTCATTTTGGTATTCTTTACTCACTAAAACACAAGTCTACACAATCAACAAAGGGACATGGCAGATCTGTATACTTTCAGCTCAGCTAATCTTAACACACCAATACAAGTTACATTATCAGACATTGCTCTGTACCAACACGTTATGTTAGTGTTAACGAAGTAATATAACTGGCAGGTCTGTACCCCCAGCACAGCTAATATTATCACAACCAATTATACAAACATTACGTGACAAGTCTGTCAATGATCAACATAGTATGTTGGCAGGTCTGATTTTTTACAGAGACCTCCTGTAACACTACTTATGTAAAATAGTTGATAATATTTACCGATGTTCAGCAGGGAAGAGAGAGCTCCTAATTATGCCATGGGATCAAACTTGAAAAATGCTGTGGGTGATGTGGGGCCTTAGACAGTGTTGTCATTTCAAGAAGCTAAGTTGGGGGTCTGGGGGAAGGGAGGGGGTAGGCCACTATTTTTTTTATGGTTGTCTGGCATAGGACAAATAAGAAAGGAGATACCCAGGAGGGGAAATTTCCTGGCCATTTTTTGTGCTGAGAATAGCAAAGGTGTAAAACAAGAGGAGGAGGTGATTGGGGTTTAGAAAAAATAATTGGACACTAAAATCTATCACAGTAGAAAACAAATTTTAATAACTGATCAATTTCAGTTTGTATATTGCTTATTGCTTTCGCTTTTGAGGATAACTTTTGTTTCTTATTTATTTTGCAAAAAACAAAGTGTAGCACTACTAAGTCAATTGAGTTGTGCATGGCAGATATTCAAAACTGAGTTTACTGATTCATATCCATGATATTACTAGAAAAAAGGAAAATTGGTTTGTTTTCCATTATATTTAAGAAATAAAACATTTGTTTTTTTATAAAAAATCATCAATTGAGTTTCAAGTTTTATTGAGACGTACGTTCATATTACGTGTCCAACAAGTATTTTGTTTTCTAAATACATTTACTAGTACATGTATATGCATTTTAGTATGTTGGTAGAAGAGCAATATATGGCAGGCTAGCATGTTGTTAAAGCCACCTTTTTTTTAGTGATTACCTAAAGGATCTTGAAAATAACTTTAAACAAATGCTGGAGTTCTTGAAAAGCACCTTAGAAACACAGCAGTTACAAGCTGAGATTGATTGGAAGCAAAAGGAAAAAGCAGATGCTGATAATGAATTGATTGCTGCAAAAAGTTGCGTACAGAGGTAGGTCAGAATAGTTTAAAGATATTATTGAAATGATATTTAATAAAGCAGGTTTATTTGATGCATTCAGCTTCATTCCCCTTTAGGCAGAGATTAGAAGAGTGGGTGTTGGGATGACTTCTATCGGTCCTGAAATTCTTAAAAAAATCTTGAAGAAATCCTGAGGATTTCATTTGTAAACTCTGTGTTATTACTCACCATATTCATTTTAAAACTTTAAATCCAATAAAGTTTCATGTTTATTTAATTATTAATTACCGTTTTTCGTTAAATTAAATATAATTTAGTTTACATGAGAGTTAATATTAGATAATTAGAAAGTTTAACGGAATTCTCAGGGCATCAGGACCAATAGATGTCATCCCAGCACCGAATGCTTGTTTAGCAAAAAATCCCCTTTGGTATTATTTATATTCAAATTTTACAAAATTTCTGGAGTTCTGTTGAAAGGGAATTAGGAATTTTACAGACTACTCAACACAACTGGATCAACAAACCTCACTCTACCATTGAATATCTAGGTTTTAGCATGAAAAACTCAGCAGCTTAGCTAGCATGCATTGTTGTTTGTGCTTTTGTTGAAGAGCTAAAGAAGGATTGGCAAAATTGAATGACTCTGAGAAAGCTAAAGTTGATGAGCTCTGGCAGCCATTAGACAAGAATGTACCAGTGGTTGCAGGTTAATTAGTATTATTCAATATTCGTTATCGTTGATTCCTTCACTGTTTCAGTCTGCATTGCCGATATTAGTAGCTGCTTTGCCTTCATTGGCTTTGCCCTGGTTATTTAACGAAATATTTTTCTCATTTTGTAATTTCTAAAGATTGAAAGTTTTGTAAAATAAAAAACGTTAGTTCCCAAATGAGTTACAGCATGGCTCCGAAAATGATTTATTTTTGCCAGTGTCTTTGATTTTTGCTGATTAATTTTTGTTTAAAAAATACAAAGTATAGTTTTCGACATATTCAATTCATAACTGAGGTTGTTGAACTTTTGGTAATTTTTTTCGCATTGATGCTCCATTGATAGATTATCATTAAACACTTGAAAAATAATTCTATCCTTTTTAGTAAAAAATGCCTAGTAAATTTTGTCAAAGGGTACCTATTACGGCCAAAGTTACTGTGAGAAAGTCTCAATTTATAACAAAAACGAATAACTTTTTATTTTTTTATGCAGTAATGCTACTTCAGATAATATTTTTATTCTCAAACAAATGTATGTGAAAAAGAGAATTTTGTTTATTTAGTTTATTGCATGTGTATGAAAATGTTACTATCAACAGTAGTTATATGGTAAATCACCATTTGTATTTTAAAAAGACTAAATAGAGTCTTTTTAATTTGTTGAGTGATTTGATAGTGAGCCATTGTAGCAGCAGTTGTTGGTTTGTTTTGCATTAAAGAGCATTGCAGTCAAAACAGTAAATAATAAGTACTTGCATAATGTGGTGAGTTTTAGCAGCACACATGCCCTGAGCACTTATGATATTTTTGAGGTGACTTTGACTGAGGTAATCAGTCAAACATGCCCCCCAAAGTGATGGCACAGAGAGCTATTACTCTAGAAAATGATACCTTACCATCCCTGCAGATACTATACCGGCCCTGCAGATACTATATCGGCCCTGTAGTGACTTCTACTGACCCGGAAGTGACCTTTATCGGCCCCTCAATGACATACCGGCCGGCAACAAAATGGCCAGCATACTTAGAGTTCCGAAAGTAGCCCAAGTTGCTTATGGAAGGTTGATCCAGGACCTATCTACCTATATATATTAACTATCATGGACTTAAGGCTGCCAAAGCCTGAAAACTGTATTTATAGTCTTATTCTCTGCCACTAGGCACCCTGTCTCTTTAATATTGTGCACTATTGTATGCATTGCTTATGTGTATTGGTTGTTTTACTTCCTGTCATGTTTAACTGGAAGTAGTAATATATGAGCAGATCTCCCTACCAAGTGTTTTTTTGTGGATTAGACCTTGGAGTTTAGGCAATGGGTTACGACGTTGGATGAATTCGCCGAGTTTATATTGTATTTCATTTGAGGGGTACTTGAGTGGCATTTGAGTGGCATTTAAGTGGCATTTGAGTTTTGATTATTTTTTTACTTAATTTGAACTTATAGCATATACATTTTGAATGCATGACATTCAAGTTTTGATAATTTTTTTACATAACTCGAACTCATATGATATTTTGAGAGAGAAGAGAAGAATGAGGAGACTGCATTGAATCAATATATGATTATATACATTTATTACATAATAAGTAGCAAAATATTCTTGTATAATATAGCTAGAGTTAGTAAATACTAAGTAATTCAAAGCACTACAACTTGTAATGACAATCAATGGTTGATAGTCTTTTTCTTTACAATGTTGTCATTGTTGTACTGATGTTATAACTAGGAAGGAAGACTTCTGTTCTATGTACTTTTGATTCCATAATGAACTAAAATCAAAAGTTATGTATTAGTATAGGATGATTAAACAAAAATGTAAAATAGTTACATGAATTTGAATTATAGTTCTTTTTACATTGGTTAGTTAACATTATATAGTAAAGGGAAGTAACTCACCAAGTTATATTGTTCGGTTTGTTTTTTCTTGAGCATAATTTTCATCAAGTGTTTTTGATTCTCTCTCTTCTATCTAAAGCAAAACAAAAAATAATTGCTTTATAAATAAATACTATCTAATTGGAAGTATTACTTATATCAGTTAGTTTACATTAAATAAAAAATACTCACTATGTTGTCTTGTCTGACATGCTCTTTTTGAATATAGTTTTCACCAGGGGGCGCTGGTTCTCTCAAAGATGTAGAAGATGTGTTTCCCACTCCCATTGAAAGCACTAAGACCTTGTTCTCAACAACCTCATCTGTAGTAAAGTACTTCATCTGGTTGGAATCATCAAGTTTGTTGGATAGGTTTTGAGCCGTTTCTATCGCTTGTAATGCTGTGAATGTGATTATATCATGTCGATGATAACCAAATCTACTAACTTCACGATTTCTTACAAGTATGACTCCTGTTCCAATTTGTTTGATGTTGCTAGCGTGTTTTTCAGGTATATATAGAACTCCCATCATCAAACCATCATATTGCAAACATCTGTAGTTTACCAGTAGCGCATTCATCACCACATCTCCATTAGGTAATGTTAACTGAGTTGATATTTGAGGAGATTCAAAACTGATTACACTTCCAACAGCAAATTGCGAGAGCGTTGCGATACGAACCATACTGATCAACTGAGTAGGTGTTTTTTTTTTTATTAATCTACTTAGCTGTTTAGCTTCCTCAAGGGAAATATTGGATGGGAAGTTGATAGGGTGAAAGATTGGATGCTTGTCTGAATCGAATCCCATAAAAACCACCAGTTTTGGAACATCTGGTTGTGTTGGAGCTAATTTGTTGTAATCCTCATTTCTCACCATAGACCTCACTTGTCGTCTGTTGCCAAATGTTTCGACATTGTAGCGAATAATGCATAAGTTTTTATATACATCCTCAGTTGGTTGTTCGATGGAGACTATCTCGAGAAGTGATGGCGTTTGATTTAAGTGAAGTGGTTGAAACCTTCCAATCATTACTCTGTCATTGGTATCGCAAGAATTGAGCAAACTAGCAGCATTTTTTGACAAGCAGGAAAGATGAGAAGGAGATGGTGCTTTCAAAGTCCAAGTATAGTCAATCGTTTTATTTCTATCCGAATCCCATGGCTTTGGTCGAATTGTGTTCAGTTTCCTTCTTATTATATGTGAATCAGGAGGGATATTTTCTTTATCATCAGAGTATGGTTCGAATGTTGAGAGAAATGAGGTATTACGGTCTTCATTCATATTCAGAGCGTTCAGTCGGAAGTTGGAACTGAAAAGAGAGTAAAAAATATGTAACAAATGGGTGGAATTTGAAAAATATTTTGAAAAGAATAAACTAACTAGATATTTATAAAATAAACACATAATCAAAACCATAATAATTTTTCTGATGCGTTATGGTGAAACTATTTGATCTTTTATTAATTAGAACAAAATATTAAAACATAAAATTAACTTTCTGAAGTATTATAGCAAAACTAGTTGAAGTTTTTTATCAGTATATGTTAAAGAATTATTTAGTGATTCTCACCTTATTGAGTTTCAAGTAAATGTAGTAGTTGGTGTGTAGATGTTGCTTCCTTGCTAGCTATTGTAGAACTGGATGCTTTCTGTGTGAAAACACTGGTTCTTAAATAGCTAAAGCTGTACTAATTAACCCTATGAAACCTTTATAATATATCTATGACTCAGCAGTTTTTTCACGCGATATTCCCGCGAAAGCTTTGGTTTTTATTCGCGTGAAAATTATTTTTTTTACTCCCGCGAAAGCAATGGTTTCTATTCGCGTGGAAATAAACTATTTATTCCCGCGAAAACATTGGTTTGTATTCGCGTGAAAATAAAATATTTATTCCCGCGAAAGCAACGGTTTCCATTCGCGTGAAAATAAACTATTTATTCCCGCGAAAACATTGGTTTGTATTCGCGTGAAAATAAAATATTTATTCCCGCGAAAGCAACGGTTTCCATTCGCGTGAAAATGAAGTATTGATTCCCGCGAAAGCTTTGGTTTGTATTCGCGGGAAAATAAAATTTCTATTCCCGCGAAAGCAACGGTTTCCATCCGTGTGAAAATAAATTATTTATTCCCGCGAAAACATTGGTTTGTATTCGCGTGAAAATAAAATATTTATTCCCGCGAAAGCAACGGTTTCCATTCGTGTGAAAATGAAGTATTGATTCCCGCGAAAGCTTTGGTTTGTATTCGCGGGAAAATAAAATTTCTATTCCCGCGAAAGCAACGGTTTCTATCCGTGTGAAAATAAATTATTTATTCCCGCGAAAACATTGGTTTGTATTCGCGTGAAAATAAAATACTTATTCCCGCGAAAGCAACGGTTTCCATTCGCGTGAAAATAAAGTATTGATTCCCGCAAAAGCAACGGTTTCCATTCGCGTGAAAATAAAGTATTGATTCCCGCGAAAGCTTTGGTTTGTATTCGCGGGAAAATAAAATTTCTATTCCCGCGAAAGCAAGGGTTTCCATCCGTGTGAAAATAAATTATTTATTCCCGCGAAAACATTGGTTTGTATTCGCGTGAAAATAAAATATTTATTCCCGCGAAAGCATCGGTTTCCATTCGTGTGAAAATAAAATATTGATTCCCGCGAAAGCATTGCTTTGTATTCGCGTGAAAATAAAATTTTTATTCCCGCGAAAGCAACGCTTTCCATTCGCGTGAAAATAAATTATCTATTCCCGCGAAAACATTGGTTTGTATTCGCGTGAAAATAAAATATTTATTCCCGCGAAAGCAACGGTTTCCATTCGCGTGAAAATAAAATATTAATTCCCGCGAAAGCATTGGTTTGTATTCGCGTGAAAATAAATTATTTATTCCCGCGAAAGCATTGGTTTGTATTCGCGTGAAAATAATTTTGTTATTCCCGCGAAAGCAACGGTTTCCATTCATGTGAAAATAATGCTGATTCATAGCAGTGCAACTTAAGCTATATAAGAAGCACTGTTTTCATACAGAAAGCATTCACTTCATCGTTAGTAACTGAAGGAAGAAGATCTACTACATCATCATCTACTACAGCCCTCCTTCTTCATCATTTGAGTTACATAGGAAACAGCTGAAGTTCAAACAACTATGTATATAATTCATCTAATTCAAAGAACAACAAGTCTTCATTTATGATGTAAGTATTTATATTTCGTTTTAATTGTAATCAATTTAAGCATGAAGACATTTTCTGAACAAAAAACAAGATTATTCACTATTTAAGATATCAAAAAATGTTGTATGTAAGTTTTAATTATGGTTATTCTTATTATTTCAGGGCTTCAAAATGAAAAAAGTACTCCTTCTTCATCCGAATTTTATAGAAAGCAGCTCTCAAGTTCAAACTAACTGAAGGAAGAAGATCTACTACATCATCATCTACTACAACCCTCCTTCTTCATCATTTGAGTTACATAGGAAACAGCTGAAGTTCAAACAACTATGTATATATTTCATCTAATTTAAAGAAAAACAAGTCTTCATTTGTGATGTAAGTATTTATATTTCGTTTTAATTGTAATCAATTTAAGCGTGAAGACATTTTCTGAACAAAAAACAAGATTATTCACTATTTAAGATATCAAAAAAATGCTGTATGTAAGTTTTAATTATGTTTATTCTTATTATTTCAGCGCTTCAAAATGAAAAAAGTACTCCTTCTTCATCCGAATTTTATAGAAAGCAGCTCTCAAGTTCAAACTAACTGAAGGAAGAAGATCTACTACATCATCATCTACTACAACCCTCCTTCTTCATCATTTGAGTTACATAGGAAACAGCTGAAGTTCAAACAACTATGTATATAATTCATCTAATTTAAAGAAAAACAAGTCTTCATTTGTGATGTGAGTATTTATATTTTGTTTTAATTGTAATCGATTTAAGCGTGAAGACATTTTCTGAACAAAAAACAAGATTATTCACTATTTAAGATATCAAAAAAATGCTGTATGTAAGTTTTAATTATGTTTATTCTTATTATTTCAGGACTTCAAAATGAAAAATGTACTCCTTCTTCATCCGAATTTTATAGAAAGCAGCTCTCAAGTTCAAACTACTAGGAATATCATTCATTTTAATTCAAAAGAAAGACAAGTCTTCATTTCTGATGTACGTATTTACGTTCTATTATAATAGTAATCAATTTAAGTATATTGAAAAAAAATTGAAACCTTAGTCTTTTTTTATTTTTTTGCTATAAAGCATTATCATTTTTTTTTTTAGAATAACAACGAACTAGATCAAAGGAAAAGAACTTTCCAACAAAACTTCAACTTGAGTAATAACTGAAGCTACTACTTATATTATATATAAATAATGTGTCGAGTAACAAACAACAGATATGTAGCAAACACTATTTATAATGAAAAAAGAGAAATGCAAAAAACTCGAAATTGTTTTGAAAATACTAAAGACTGCGCTGAATGGATAGATGATAGTTTACTCGTTACTTCATCGTTGTTTTTACAACGAACTTTTCCTGATACCACTGCAATAACTTATGTCGTCGCAACTTATCCGGATAATCACTGTAGTCTTTTGTCATTAAAATTACAAAAAACTATTGCGCAACTTTCCCCATCGGACTTTTTCAAGTTCATTTACAATGAACTCTCTTTTTATGAAAGAGAGGCTTTAATGCTTGATGAAAGTTATCGAAGAAAATCATTTCTTACAAATTGGAGACGAGTAGGTAAACATTGTGGTGAAAACATGGCTGCAGCTGGTTTCTATAACCTTGAAAAAGACAATGCTGTTCGATGTGTTTTTTGCCAAGGGGTATTACTAAACTGGAAGGATGAAGATGAACATCCGATGAAAGAACACGCTAAAAGTTTTCCGTTTTGTCGATTTGTTAGAGGATTTAACACTCACAATCGTCTGTATAGACCTAGGAAACTACTTGCAGATGAAATGAAAAACATCTCAATTGTCAAAAGTTATACGATGGAAGAACAAAAGATCAGAAGAGGAGATTTAACTGCAGAAGTATTACCTCTAGGTATATCAATTGATCGTGCTGATACACCACGTTTTGCTACTGAAACATCTAGAGAAGACAGTTTCAAACAATGGAAGGGTAAAGTCTCCATGAAACTCCTTTCCAATGCAGGTTTCTACTATACTAAGTTCGGAGATAGTGTAAAATGCTTCTTTTGCTCAGGTGAACTTAAAGAATGGAAAGAGAGTGATCTACCATGGGAGGAACACTGTCGATGGTTCCCAGACTGTTATTTTTTACTCGGGAGTAAAGGTGAAGAGTATGTTGAGGATGTTTACATGCGAACGGAAAAAGGCAAAAGGTGTAAGCGACGGGTTGAAAAATATCGAGAAAAAGTAAAACAAATAACGCACAACAATGACACCGAAGAAATGAAACTTATTTGCAAAAAACTAGGATACAGTCAAAACGATATCGAACAAGTTTTAGTGTTAAATGGAAAACCTTTTGAGCGAATAGGTTTTATGATTGAAGCCTTACATATTTTTGAAAATGATTTTACAACTGTTGAGAATTCGTCAACACTGTTAAAAAATGATGCTAAATCAATTGATTCGTTAAAAAAAGATAAAGATCCACTGTTAAAAAATGATGCTAAATCAATTGATTCGTTAAAAAAAGACAAAGATCAGACTAAGCAAAGCAAACTCGCTCAATGTGTGTCTGAGATGCATGAAAAAAAAGTAATTGCAAATCATATCTCTCTTCCGTGTGGTCATCTCATTTACTGTAGTGAGTGTAAGGAAAAAGCGCTTACTGAATGCTCATCAGAAGTAAAACCTTGCCCAATCGATGGTTGTCAGGTTGAAATTAAAGCATTTATGAAGATCTACATGAGCTAGCATAACAATTAACCTCAAAAAAAAGAAAAAGTAATGAATGATTAAATAGGTGTTTCAATTTGAAAACGTATCATTCGCGTTTTGTAATTTAACGGAATAACAACAAATATGTTACGTGTTGAAGACTTTGCTCACCAAGAAGCTTCCGATGCTATAGGACCTAAGACTTTTTTGGCTGAGGTTTCTGATGAAATGTTGAGGATTTATTTTACGGAGGAATGTGTATACTGTGTACTAGGAGGAAGTTTTTACAAGCAAGCAACCAATCTATCGCTACTAAACTGTTACTGTTCACACGTTGATGACAAATGTATCACTTGTAAAAGATATGCTGAAATGGTTGAAGGCGCTACACCTACCAAAAAAGAATTGGGTGATGCTATCGACTGGATTGATAGAAGACAAGTTTTGAAAAATGCTAAAATGGGTTTTTTGGTGCATGATGAATGGATTAATGCTTTTTTGGATCTTTCCACTGATGATTTGAAGTCTCCCTTTATGTTAACAAATTTGAGAGCACGATTAAATCCCTACCTATTACCTACTAGTCAGAGCAAACTGGCTTATCAACGACTAAAGGATAAATTACTTGCGATAGCAGAAGGATATCCATACGCTTACACTCTTGATGAAAAAGAAGACTCAGTCAACCCGATAATAACTATTGATTCGACAAATATATCTGAAGACTCATAAAAGAACTGCTACAAAAAAAGTTGCTTCATTTATCTCTGAACTACAGCAGAAACATGAGTGGAAAAACTCAAGGATTCAAGTCAATTGGTACATTGGCTGATTTTGTTCCTAAGTTCATAAGGACTCATTTTGAACACATTCCTTTAAAGCGTTCGAATCCTCTTTTTGTTCAACTCATCACCGAAGAAGTATTTTATTTTGTGTTAGGATTCAATCTAGTTCGTAAATCAATACAAAGCATGCTTTTGAGCTGTAATTGTATTTCAAGAGCAAATCCTCTCGAATGCTTAAACTGTTCTAGGAGCTTTGATCCAAAAGTATGCTGTCCGCAAGACAAGTTGATAGATTTTGAAGATCTCAAAAGAGCGATCGAACTGGTTGATATAAAGCAATGTTTGAAAGATGCTGAACTGGGTGATTTGATAGATATTTCGATTTTAAGAGGTTTGACTTCATTTCGCTGGACAGAAACACATGTTCTTTTGTCTCAATCTCGATTGGAACCATACTTACATTTTGGTAACCACTTTGATGAGATTTTTTCACATCTTCAAAATCGGTTGAGAGAGCTGAACAAGCCGCTAGCCTCTTACATATAAATAGAAAAAAACATCAAGAAAGAAAGTATTCAACTTTCAACACTGAAAGCGAAAACATTTTAAAAAATGAGCCGCGTATTTATCTTGCTACTGGCACTAACATTTCCCAATGTTAGTGGAGTATTCTATACCAACGAAATTGATGAATGTATAGCTGGAGCTATGGATAAAAATGATGTTTTGTTTTTTTCACCTTTCGAAAGGACTATACGATATAAAGATGAAAATGGAAAAAACTGTGTGCGACTCTACCCTCCCGATTTATTATATTGTGGTTTTTTTATCCCTCAAAGCGCTTCTTGGATCTGCAAGGAAATAACTTCTACAGATTCTGTGCCTTGTGATACACCAACAAAATACACTCTGAATCAGGAGGAATGCGCAATAGGGGTTAAAAATAATACGGAAGGTCTTACTCAAAATACAAAACTATTTTGGAATGATGAATTATGTGTATTTGAATACAACACCTCACGTTTGATTTGTCCACCAACAGAAGAGTTTGAGACAACCAACTTTGCATGTGTGGAATGCAATCGTTTGACCAACAAGGAGCCGAAAATAGCTACTATCATCACTAACATCAATGGTATTGAAGGTGTAAATTTGTCATTTTCGAGTTTTGAAAGTTTGAAGTCTGTTCAAAACAAGATTATCATCAGTATCACATGTCAAGGAGATACCAAAGACAAATGCAATCCCAAGGTTATAAATATAGAGCTTTAGTTGAAGCATATTAACCAAAGACCGCCGAAATGCAAGACAGTTAACTCTAGATGATGAAAGCATAAACTAGGTTAAAAGTCTCTCTCTCTGAATAAAAAAAATGAGATATTGCATCTATCTCCTATTATTCCCAATCCTAAGCGGTTATTGTCTTGTAACAGAGTTTAAACCATTCACTTTATCTCATAGAGCGTCTGGATGTTTTCGGGGAATTCTTAATATGGAAGCGATTGATTCAGTAACTCGTATTTTAAGAAAAAACTTAAAATATCGTATGCTTAGACTCACATGTTTCATGGAACCTACTCACCTACGTAGAAGCTGTGACACTTATGATATGTGGCCTCAACACTACTTTGTTTGCAAAACCGACGAAGCTTTAAATTACATTCGTTTATACGATGAAGGATTACTAACTACGACTCAAAGAACAACTCCAACAACAACCACTGCAACTCCACATACAACGACAACAATCACCACAACTCCACAGACAACGACGACAACAACCCCGACGACAACCACTACAAACAAGCCAGTAGTTCCAGCTTTATCACCATCAATTCCATCTCTTCCACAAGCTCTGGGCTTAGTCGATTTAATTTTGGAACAACCAAGCCCTACAAACTCTACTATATACAATTCTGAAGAAATTGAAACTACTACTGATTGTGTGTGTGATAGATACATCATATGCGAAAACAATTCAGTATCAATTACAAATTCAACACCGTCGATTTATAGAGTTTTTATTTATAATGATTTGGAGGGTTTTTCAAAACTTTCTCTGTCTATATCGGAAAATAGTAAACTTAAGCTTGAAGAAAATCTTCTCATCATCATTGAACCTGAATGTGATGATATTTCTTGTAAAGTCATCAAATACTTTACAAATTAAAAAGTTTTTATAGACTTTAACTCTATATATTCAACTTATTACACTCTATTATGATATCTATTTTATCACATTCTCCTTTTTTGTAAATTTGTACAATTAGATGAAATTTAACCATTTAGAGAATGATTTCTTTTTGCAAAAAATTTATGAAAATTGAATGAAATGAAAAAAAGACTATGTATTAATTGTTATTACTTAGTATTTACTGACTCTAGCTATATTATATGAGATTTTCCCTACTTATTACACAATAAATGTATATATTCACATATTCTTTCATTTTTAATCACTGTATTTATTCAATGTAGATATATCTCCTCTCTCTCAAGATATCATATGAGTCGGAATTACAGAAAATTATCAAACCTTAAATGCCTTACATTCAAAATCTAGATACCCTATGAGTTATAATTATGTATACAGTTATGTAATAATTATCATAACCTAAATGCCATACATTCAAAATTTAGATACCATATAAGTTCAAATTAAGTAAAAAAATAATCAAAACTCGAATGCCACTTAAATGCCATTCAAATGCCACTCAAGTACCCCTCAAGTAAAATACAATATAAACTCGGCGAATTCATCCAACGTCGTAACCCATTGCCTCAACCCCCAGATCAAATCCACAAAAAAACACTTGGTAGGGAGATCTGCTCATATATTACTACTACTGGATAGTTTAGCATGATGCAATGTACTTTTTGTCACCAGTCTATAAAAGGCTGGTTCACTGTAAACTCTCTCCCACTTATCACATGCTGCTGCTGTTGTTGACTACTCTAGCTGATTGCCTGGATATGTGGACAATAAATGTGTTTATTACTTAGACTCTACCTAGTTTGTCTGAGACGTGGGCTCCAAATTTGTGAAGTTGTGAGCAACTTCTCCATTGTATCCTGCAGGTCTTACTGACCCTGCATTACCTCGTGGAGAGTGGTGTTGTTTGGCTGTTCCACGAGTTGCGTGCTGTGGATGGCAGCTCGTTAGTTGAGTGGGTGGCAATGGTGGGATAAACATATCCTCCCACGCTGTACTCCTCCTTCTTACTACCACTGGCTCTGCTATCAGCAGGCTTTGCTACATACCGACCCTGTATTTATTTATTCAGGCTCAATAACTGTGATATCAATCTTGTAGTCATCTGCACTGGTCAATCACCATTAGCGATCAGGATGTAGAGTCTTACTCCTCCTGTAGCGCTGTCACTGATTCTTTATCTGTTTGTACAGGCTCAAAAACATTTGACACTGATCATGTAGTCATTTGCACTGGTCGATCACCATTAGCTTTCAAGGCGTAGAGTCTTACCCTGCCTGTAGTACTGATACCGGCTCTGTTACTACTGTACAGGCCAACTACTTAGAGACACCGACCCTGGAAGTGCACAGCAGTGTGGTGCACTCTGGTGGTGGTGCACTGTCTACTTACCCACTGGCCCTGTACATATTTGTACAGCCCCGTGAAGGTTGTTACAGCCCTGTATTCAAAGATACCCATCCGGTACCCACCATTCAAGTTACTATTGCTAGTAAAACTGCTAGAAATACTGATCCCAGCCCGGAGTACAGTTTATCTTGCCACTAAGTAGAATAGAGTTCAGTTATTCCTCTATAGAGTGGACTATGACAAGTTAGAGAGCTCGAAGCATTGGTGGAACACCTGTTTCTAATCCAAAGACTACTGTGATGGACCGCTTGACAGAGGCATTACAAGCTGTCATGCAGCCTGCTCCTGGCAATGCACACACACCGTTTAAAGCTCCAAAATATGAGGGCACAGGTGATGTGGAGTATTTTATTTCATGCTTTGTGGAAGTGGCAAAGGCCAATGACTGGGCTCAACATATAGCCATTGTACACCTACATGAAGCACTTCATGGCAGTGCACTAGAGTGTGGGAAGCCACCACACCTCCAAGAAATCTTCCCGGCCTTGAGAGCTCGATTCAGTCTGTCACCAAGAGAACCTATGTCCTAAATGACCAATCTGTGCAGACAATAAAAAGCAACTCTCCAAGAGCGCATGAGTGAGGTCGAGCACTTGGTGTATGTAGGATGTGCAAACCTCCCCCAAGACCAATGCAGCAAATGGTGTTGGACACATTCAGCACCTTTATTGGCAATGCGTGTTTACAAAGGCATCTCCTGGCAATGCAACCTGCTAATCTAGCAGATTTTGTAAGAGCAGGCAATGAATATCATAAGTGAAAACAACTCACGAGGAACACTTCGTCTATGTGGGAGCTATAGATGATGAATCAGTTGATGAAGAGGGGTGGAGAGGACCTACCACTAGAAGTCTGCCTCCAACAGCTCCCTACAGCACCCTCGTCCAGCAAGTGTACAGTACATCATGGGCTCCTGCTGAAGATCCTGTTACCACAGTCATGGCAGCCATACAAGCTCTGACAGAGAAGATATATGCTATCCACCAACAGAGGAACTCTGCACTTCCAGGTCTAAAGGAACCCACACCAACACTTAGTGTTGGCGCTGTGGTAAACCTGGGCATATGTTGGGTTCTTGCCCATGCATTCAACGAACTGCTAAACCTCCTCACAATGCACAGACGGGAAACAATCAGCGCCCGTAGGATCACCGGTATCTAACTGCAGTCAAGCAGACTGGCGTCCTACTAAAGAAAGCAGACAGTCCCCAGTAAAAGTACAGACAGCCGGTACAACCAAATCCTTCCTTGCGCGTTCCTATCTGGCAAGTTACCTTTTGTTTGGGAAGATGGAAGGCAAAGTAGTGTCAATACTGGTGGACACTGGCTGTAGGATAAAATTTGATGTCACAACACACATACTAAAGATTGCCACAGTCAGTCAAGAACACACTGCAAAACAACTAATCTCTGAAGGATCCAAGATACCATTTTATGGCACGATGCAAGTATCATTGCAACTATGTGGTTTCCAGCCGAGCAAAAACTTTGTTATAAGTAAAGTTATTGACAATGTCATCATTTGCATGCTGTTTTTGATGCGTCACGAGTGTGATATGAGGTTCACGCACTACACAGGCATCATTGATGGTCACGCGTTGCCATGCACAGATAAGTATGAGAGACTACTGTACGACAGCGCTGGACTGGTACAAGCAAAACCAGTGGGAGAGTGTCCACTTGTACCAAAAGCCAAGGCTTATTCTATTGGTCAACACGAATTGGTGTCTGCAGCACGGCCAGAACAAAGCATGACACTAACTACCTTACACAAGAAAGAGAGAGAGAAGAAGTCAATGTACATGCCTCTAACAATTTTTGTCCAAATCAAACCAAAATTGTGGCCACTAGAAGAGAAAGCATCTTAGTTACCCCGACGCCCTTTTTGGTTACGCCTCTGCCAGAGAGAGGGCATCACTCAGCCAGAAAGAGAGGGCAATGCCCCTAGGCTAGCCAGAGCCAAGTGTGCGCAATGAACAACCAGTGCAAAAGCATCCAGGAATAGGAACTCCCGAGATGCCGAAGTTCGGAGAATAGAGAAAATGCTTAAAACGGTCAGAACTCTGAACGAATTGCCCTAGGCAGATTGGATTTGATTCCAGAAAGACCACAAGAAGCACTTTTACTAGCTCCCTACTGCCCTTGAGCTATGCTGCATTCAGCAAACAGAGACCCAGGAAAAAGGGCTCTAGTGACCCAGCATTTCCTGTATTTCTGGTGACTACAGACAGGATGACTAAGAAGTTCGAGAAACTGGTGGCAAATCATTTCTACAAGTAACAGCCATAGTGATACATCTACATCTCACCACTTCACCAACAGTATGGATGCGATCAACTGTTTACAACTCGAGGATAGCGAGGATCAGCTCTTATTAGAAGCGAACTTAGCAAATTACCAGATGCCTACCACGCTGCCTGAGGATACTTTCTTATCCATGCCTACCACCGAATTATTAATTTCTCCCGCGAAGCTCGTTTCAGAGACAAAACCTAGTCAGCCTGCTGCCACAGTTAATGAGGGTGATTCTGCTGAGGAATTATTCATTAAGCGGATTTTTAAACATAGAACTTGGCAAGTCCTCCAGCAGGTTCAACTTCTGCAGCCCAGCAACAAGGTCAATTACCATGTGAGATTAGGAACAATGGTAGTAAGCTGCCTTCAAAGCCTATAACTTTGTTAGATGAGATAATTCCCTTCCCCCCCATACTTGCCCATTGGTCCACAGGTCTCCACTGCCAGCCTTAGGGTCTCTATTACCAACCTGGGACAACCCTATGCCTGCCCAGGACCATCATACGGCTCGAAGAGAGTCCATCAGCAGTTGCAAAGAAGATCGCCACCCTTTAAGCAAACTTGAAGGGTGTACTGCTGTCACTCACCCTTGCAGAGGCCCCACAACCTCTGACCCTTCCCCCTCAGTGCCTCATAGTGTGAAACATCACACTCCAGCTCGGAGTGATGATAAAGCTCTTGTACAAAAATGCATGAGGGAGAACGCCGTAAAGACTGCAATACTCTCCTAACAGTTTTGAGGCATCAAAAGCTTCCGATGATAGTGTCAGCAAGTGCAGGAAGAATTTAGGAACTCCTGTACCTTCTGGAACACCCAGTCACTCCACAGTATCATCAGATAAGCTATGTGTGAATGACTCCAATGCTATTGTTGCAGATTCTACGTCAAGCATAGATGTGAAAGCAAAGTTGACCATGCATCTAGTGAGGACTTTGGTAACTCCTCCGGTAGAAGAGGGTGAAGCGATAGAGGTGACTCCAACAAAAGATGATGAGCCCATGACATCCTAGTCTGCAGAGGGTAAACATAACCCTACCAGGTGGAGAATGCTTCGATGGGTGTCTGATGAGATGGAGAAGAGAATTGGTTTCCTCCTGAGACCCTCTGATGGCAGAGCCTGTCCTAAGTGTGACTACAAGGCCGGGAACTTCCTACAGCTGAGGATTCATCTGTAGCAACACTACATACGGCATTATTGTCATTGCAAGTATGATAGCGAGAGTAGGGACTCTGCATACTGCCACCAAGTCAAGTTTGACTCTCTGGGACACTCCCTAAACTACTGGTCCACTAATATAAACTGTAGACTGAACTAGCTACAGTTGGTTTTGTCTGTTTGTGCGCTGCGAGTAACTTCCAAAATTCAAAAAGTACAAACCTGTTCAACCCTCCACCCCGATGACTGAAGAGATGCCCACCAAGAAGAGAGACCGGGTTACCAATCAAGCCTCTTGCTAGAGACTGTAGCCGACCACTACTCTCCTCCATGTTCATCCTCTGGCATCCAACTGCATCCCAAGGCAGACTGTTCCTCCAGCCACTACTGAGCCACCTGCAGCATCCCCAGAACAGTCTACCGACCTGGTTGTCAGTAGCCCACCTTGTCAGCGCTCTGTTCCCAGATCGCCTTTAAACTTCTGACAAGAAATTGATCAAGACTCAAGCACTGGCACTAAATGGCAACCTCAATGAGTTGAGATAAATCTTGATCCAGCAGGAACTTCTTACTGATGACTCGATACTCGGTTAGTCACTAGTGAGATAGTTAAACTGAGGCAGCCGCGGACCCTGTGAGGAGACTTGTTTTAAAATTAACAAGCTCTCATTTCAACTACATGTTATGTAGCCTGTTATACTTATACATATACTGTAAATATATGCAATCTTGGTATGGAGTTCCCCCTCACATATGCTAAGTATTATTTTATGATTAAAGACATTCATCATTACTGTCTTTAATGGAGGGAGGTATGTGGTGGATTTTAGCAGCACACATGCCCTGCGCATTTATGATGTCCTTGAGGTGGCTCTGACTGAGGTAATCAGTCAGACAGGCCTCCCAAAGTGATGGCACAGAGAGCTATTACTGTAGAAAAAGAAGAAAATAGCTTACCGGCCCTGCAGATACTATATTGGCCCTGCAGGGAACTTTACTGGCCCCCGAGGGAACTCTACCAGATCTGCAGCAACATAACGGGCTGGCAACAAGATGGCCGGCATAGTTAGAGTTCCAAAAGTAGCCTAAGTTACTTACAGAGGGTTGATCCAGCACAAATCTATCTATATATATTAACTATCATAGACCTGAGGCTGCCAAAGCCTGAAAATTGCATTTTTAGTCTTATTCCTTGGCACTAGGCATCCTGTTTCTTCAATACTGTGTGTGTGTCATTGTTTGCATTTTTTATGTCTATTGGTTGTTTTACTTCCTGTCATGTTTTATAGGATAATTTAGCATGATGCAATATACTTCCTGTCACCAGCCTATAAAAGGTCGGATTGCTGTATACTCTATGCAGCTTATCACTTACTGTTATGACTGTTAACTCCTCTAGGCCTCCCTAGAGCATGTATATGTGGGCAGTAAATGTCTTATTACCTAAACTATACCTAGTTTGTCTGAGCTGAGGACTCACTTGTTCTGAAGTTCTGCTCAACTTCTCCATTGTATCTGGCAGGTCTGACTGACCCTACATTACCTCTTGGAGAGAGGTGTTGTTTGGCTGTTCCACAAGCTGCACGCTGAAGGACGGCTGTTCATTAGTGGACAGTAGTGGGAGCCCTGCCGGCATGATCCACTACAATAGCATTAGCGAACTTTTGACTTGGCAAACAATATTATTAAAGCTTGTTATGTTTTCATCAAGGTGGTGATTGGAGCGTTAACTCAATGCTATGAATCAAATTGTTGTTTGTATTTACTAGTAAATGAAACTAAATTAAAAATTATTATATTTGACACTCATTCTTCTACTTGGAGAAACTACTTTGTTATTTATTCTTCAAACTTACATAACACATTCCTTCAAATTTAACTTAGTTTCTTTGCAGTTTTCATGAAATTTCATCAAGATTTTTATAAAATTGTATTACAATTGATCAGTGCTGATCTATTAATCTATAAAACAAGGATGTTATCGAAAGTGTTAAATTTTTTAAATTAAAAAGAATTGTCTGTAACATTACAACTCATACAATTACTTTCACCGATAGAGTTAGGTAATATTGATTCACAGAAAATGTCATTCAAAGAAATTTTTAAATACAAAGAAGCCTGCTAAATTATTTTAAACTCTCTTCAATTAAAAAACATAAAATAGTAACTTTATACTTTGCCAATAAGCTTTGAAGCACATTTGAAGTATTTCAAGGACTATGTCATAAAAAGCCATCATAGCTCTATTGCAGTCACAAATGTGTCACCGAAGATAAAAATTTACTCATTCACCAGTAGCACTATCACATGTAAGCAGTAACAGGATTTAGGATATCTAATATACCGTCTCTGTTTCATAAAGCCTTTTTTGTGAGAAGAGGACTCCTGTTTGAAGTTCTTGCATGCCTAATAAATACTGAAATTCAGCAGCAAGCTGTCGTTTGTGCGGTGACACTGATTGATTATGATGTAGAACACAATTTATGTCAGCCTTTCATGGCATTTTTGTGTATAAAGCTATTCATGTTTTGACGTAGGTATCAAATGCTTAAGAAGTTTAAATCTCTGTCTGCATGAGTTTTTTTTCCGCTCTTCACCTTGTCTATACGACTGAGCTGAGAGAAACTAAAACTGCTGTAAAAAATACAATCGATGGTTTCACGTGGTTAGGTGGTTAGGTTTATTTTGGTCGTTTGCTCCCAAACTAAAGATTTTGGTACTTTTAATTAATTTAATCAATGTAAGAAGAGATAAGGAATAAATAACTTTTGGTTGGTTTTTGACTCATTTTATATTGATCCTGAAACCATATACTGAAAAAGTGGTTCATACATTTGATGCCATACAACCAACTGATAAACTTCAGCATCAAGCTAAATGAAAATTGTGCCAACATTTTGTATTTTTGCATCTTCAATCAAATTTAGCAGCATGAGACGCAAAGCATGGTTGGGAAAAGGTGAGGTAGCGTAAAGTGGGGAGGCGTGGGAATGTGGGGTAAAGTGGGGAGGCGTGGGAATGTGGGGTAAAGTGGGGAGGGGTGGGGAGCTGGAATAAAATAGGGAGGGGTTGACAGAATTGAGGCAAGTCACTGTTTGGTCAAACCACATCATCTGCCAAGTCACCAGAAAAAAACTGTGGGTCCAATCAAATAGTTTGGTTATATTTAAGAGCCAAATCAAGTCAAGTTGACCATACCAACTCTCCAATAAAATCAGAGTTGTGCTCCCTCGTTTTGAAATATTTTTCAAATCATCATTCAAATCATACAAAACCAGATTGAGAAAGATTTTTATCTACTGTTGCACTCACTTTACACAATTTATTTGAGAACAAAGTTTAACAATAATAATTATACGAGATGGTGATAACAATATTTATAAAATCAAACAATTCATTTGGTTGTTTTTTCGGGCATAATAAGTAAATATTTAAAAAAAATTGTCGATGTATGCCCGCATGTATAAGAAATAGAAAAAAGATTAATTAGTCACCTTATTATCAGTGCAATATTATATCTCACTACACAGCCCTGGCGTAGTTGTTTTGTTGAGGAAGACCTATAACTGTATGTTATCATAATGACTATGCACATTGAAGACGTGCAACAAAATCAGCTCAAGGTTTCTTAGAATATTATATTCTTGAAAAAAACTTAGTGTTATCAGCATTTTTTCACTTTAGTGTTAGCGATAAACAGACTGAAAATAGATCCAATAATTTTCAAGTTAATCTTGATGACCTCAAATCAAGTCACCGAGCTGAAATGCTGATCAAATAAAAACTTCGTCTTAAATCATCAAATCATAAAAATTAGTACTTTGCAAATGATTCGAATCACAAACTATCTGAATCACTAGTGATTTGTCCCAACTCTGGGGGTGGAGGTAGAGCGAGGTAAAGGAAAAGCAGGAGAAAAATGGGAAAGGGCACTGGAAAAACAAGGAAGGTGCCAGGTCGGAGTGGAGACAGGGGGTTGGGTATTTGGATAGGACAGGTAATACTGTTAGTGGTTATGTCAAAGTTTTTTTTTCATTGGGCCAGTGTGTGTGGCAATCAATATTTTATATTTTTATTCTTTTGCATGTATTATTAAGGTTTCTTTTATAAATTCTTAACTAGTCATTAATACTCAGTTTTATACCATCTCAGGATGTTGCAAATTTCTATTGCAGAGCACTCTGGTGTTAAAGGTAAAAGTGCAGCCACTCTTCAAGAAGGAGGTAAATCTCTCATAGCTAACATGGGCAAAGAAGAACAAGAGATTGGAGAGCAAAATGAAGAAGTGGAAAAGCAGCAAGAGAAGTCAGAGAAGCAGAAAGAAGAACTGGGGCAGCAGAAAGAAGAGCCGGAGAAACAGAAAGAAGAGCTGGAGAGGCAGAGAGAAGAGCTGGGGCAGCAGAAAGAAGAGCTGGAGAAGCAGAGAGAAGAGCTGGAGAAGCAGATAGAAGAGCCGGAGAAGCAGAAAGAAGAGCTGGGGCAGCAAAAAGAAGAGCCGGAGAAGCAGAAAGAAGAGCTGGAGAGGCAGAGAGAAGAGCTGGGGCAGCAGAAAGAAGAGCTGGAGAAGCAGAAAGAAGAGCTGGAGAGGCAGACAGAAGAGCTGGAGAAACAGAAAGAAGAGCTGGAGAAGCAGATAGAAGAGCCGGAGAAGCAGAAAGAAGAGCTGGGGCAGCAGACAGAAGAGATGGAGACGCAGAAAGAAGAGTTTGACAAGCAGAAGACAGAGCTGGGGCAGCAGACAGAAAAACTGGAGAAGCAGAAAGAAGAGCTTGACAAGCAGAAGAAAGAGCTGGGGCAGCAGACGGAAGAGCTGGAGCAGCAGACGGGAGAGCTGGAGAAGCAGACAGAAGAGCTGGAGAAGCAGAAAGAAGAGATTGACAAGCAGAAGAAAGAGCTGGGGCGGCAGACAGAAGAGCTGGAGAAGCAGAAAGAAGAGCTTGACAAGCAGAAGAAAGAGCTGGGGCAGCAGACAGAAGAGCTGGAGAAGCAGACAGAAGAGCTGGAGAAACAGAAAGAAGAGTTTGACAAGCAGAAGAAAGAGCTGGGGCAGCAGGCAGAAGAGCTGGAGAAGCAGACAGAAGAGATGGAGACGCAGAAAGAAGAGTTTGACAAGCAGAAGAAAGAGCTGGGGCAGCAGACAGAAAAACTGGAGAAGCAGAAAGAAGAGCTTGACAAGCAGAAGAAAGAGCTGGGGCAGCAGATGGAAGAGCTGGAGCAGCAGACGGAAGAGCTGGAGAAGCAGACAGAAGAGATGGAGAAGCAGAAAGAAGAGTTTGACAAGCAGAAGAAAGAGCTGGGGCGGCAGACAGAAGAGCTGGAGAAGCAGAAAGAAGAGCTTGACAAGCAGAAGAAAGAGCTGGGGCAGCAGACAGAAGAGCTGGAGAAGCAGACAGAAGAGCTGGAGAAACAGAAAGAAGAGTTTGACAAGCAGAAGAAAGAGCTGGGGCAGCAAAAAGTAGAGTTGGAGAAGCAGAAAGAAGAGCTTGACAAGCAGAAGAAAGAGCTGGGGCAGCAGGCAGAAGATCTGGAGAAGCAGACAGAAGAGATGGAGAAGCAGAAAGAAGAGTTTGACAAGCAGAAGGAAAAGCTGGGGCAGCAGAAAGAAGAGCTGGAGACGCAGACAGAAGAGCTGGAGAAGCAGAAAGAAGCGCTGGGGCAGCAGACAGAAGAGATGAAGAAGCAGACAGAAGAGCTGGAGAAGCAGAAAGAAGAGTTTGACAAGCAGAAGGAAAAGCTGGGGCAGCAGAAAGAAGAGCTGGAGATGCAGAAAGAAGAGCTGGGGCAGCAGAAAGAAGAGCTGGGGCAACAGAAAGAAGAGCTGGGGCAGCAGACAGAAGAGCTTGAGAAGCAGACAGAAGAGCTGGAGAAGCAGAAAGAAGAGCTGAAGAAGCAGAAAGAAGAGTTTGACAAGCAGAAGAAAGAGTTGGGGCAGCAAAAAGTAGAGTTGGAGAAGCAGAAAGAAGAAATAAAGAATGACTCGAGTGCACACACACAAAAATTAATGCAAATGCAGGTAGCACAGGAGAAATTCAACGAACATCTAAGAAAAAGCTTTAGTATCTGCTTGGAAGCAGAAAGACAAGGTAATTCAACTGAGTACATAGGCTACCAAAAGTTTTGGTAAAAGAGGTTTTGTGTTCTACAGGCTCAATTGGGTACTGTGATGATAGAAGTGCATTCGAAAATGGAAGCATGATTTTCTTGGCTCTGGTGACATAAATAGTAAAACTTCTGCAAAATCGATTTATTTCTTCTAATACATATTTTTTAAAAACCGTTTTGGTTTTTAAAATGACTAAATTCTATTCATTCCTATTATTACAACAACCAAAAGCTTTCAAAAATTTACTAAAAATACGAAAGTATTATTAATATATTCAGACTCATTTTAATAAATTGATGCTGGAAAACGTGTTTTTTTAAACTCAAACAAAACAAAACATTTTTTAAAGCATATATTTGAATATATTTATGTCAAACTTCAACAATTTGAGTACTCAAAATTATTAACCTTCTCTTGATATATTTGGACTAATTGTAAAAATAATTTATCAAAGTGTTATTGTACAGCATTTCACTATTGGTAGATAGCCTCAGCACCTGTACTGCCTCCCTTCACCAAGTGTTGGCTCTGCTATGGTGTTGGCACGAGCTATGACTGTCCACCTGACCCAGTTGTTAGTCATTACTGACTTGTAGCTGAGCCGGACAGTCTTGCTTTTGTCCTTCACAGCCGAGGCCGAACAATTGTCAGGCAAAGCCGAGCAGTCTGATGGTTATTCTGACTGGTGTTTACTGCTGGTTTACAACTGTTGGCTATATCTATAGCAAGCTATAATGGATATGTCCTTCAGAGGTTTTGTATAGTGCGCAAGTGAAGTATTTTGTTAGACAAAGTGACTTCCGAGAGTGTGCGATGTAACTCTGATTTTATTTACTGAAACTTGGATATTTATAATGAAAGGCAACAAAGGATACATAAAATTTAAAAGGAGGTCACGCCCAGTACACAGTGATTGGGTGACTTGTTTTGATAGCACCGCCTTGAATATATAATAATAATAATAATAATAATAAAAGGTTCCACGCCTAAGTATTGATTGGGTGAGTGGCAATAGAACAATTAATAGAACATGGTAGGCAAGCAAGTCTATGTAGAATAGATTGAAATAGAACTACTTTGAGTAAGTCTATGCTTTGCTCGTGGTATCCTTCACATTGTTTCATAAAATTCATTTTTTAGTGTAGGTGTGAAAAGCTCAGGAGTATGCAAGTACATTCACAGAAAACAATTATTTTTTTGTTTTATTTTCATTTTGCAATAGCTAGTGACCCTTTTGGGAGAAATTTTGAATGGTGTCAGATTTAGATAGGCGTCTAATATACCTTGCCTGCTTTAGTATAAAAAAGAGTTTGACTGGCATATAAAAACAGTAAAGACTTTATAAACTGACTCTATTGGGGTACTTTTTGTGTATTTGGTAAAGGATTGTGATGTAATTTAGCTGCCTAAATATATATATAATGTGTATACATGTTGTTTATATATATATATATACTAAGAGGTAAAATAGTAAAAGGTGGTATAACTATTGGCTGACTACAAATTGTTTCATGTGCCTAGAAAAGGATGGAAAAGAAAAGAGTTCTAGGCACAATCATCAGGTCGGCTCTCAACTGCAAAAATGTAAGATGGAACATCTTACATCTTACAGGACAACCACGTTCATAGTCAGCCAGATAATTGAGGACGCCATTTTGGGCATGCCTTTCCTCACAGGTCACGACTGTCGTCTCAAATTCATTGAGTGCGCCATAGTCATTGCAGGCAGGAGGATGCAATCCACCGACAAAGATGGCACCCCGTTGATAAATAGTGTAGGGAGTCTCATTACGGTACAGCTGCCGTCTAGCATAGAGCCAGTCAATCTGTGCAAGGCTACTGCGCAGAGTTGCCTCCCCCCCTAGCTTGACAGAGCTGTGTCCAGTAGAACCTCCTACTGCCACTAGCCCCCCCAACACAGCTAGTAGAAAAGAGAGGGAAAGTGTTGCCCGTCATCCTTGGCAGGATGTTGCTGCCTTACCCCAACAACATTGCCATCTATGGCCCTGTGTTCTCCATTCACTTCCAGTACTTGGCTAAAGTCCTCCAACAATTGCAGCAAACTGGTGTTAATTTTGAATTCCACTGGTATGAGCTGACAAAATTGGTAACCAGGTACTTGGAGAGTACGGCAAGCCAAACAGAAGTGGTGCCTACACCCGTGACTCCCCCGCCAGAATCATCTTGTGAGGAGAAGTTGTCTCCCCCTCCTAGCACGTGTGCGCCAAGATTGGAGCAGCCAGGCAGACAAAATTGGCTACCTCACTAGTTGTTCTCAGCTAGTTTGATGAGAATGGAGCAAGCGATTTGGCCAGGAATGAGCAAAACGTGTGGGATTTCTCTTGCCCAGGAGCAGAGACAGTCCCACTTCCCACACAGACTGAGAACCTGCACCCAGTGTGCCTGCCCCTCTGGCACTCAACCACCGATCCCCCCCCCCCTCTCTCCCTGACAGCATACAGAGTTTCTACCACTCTCAACTGCCTCTCTTTCTCCCCGTGTGCCCACTGTACCGGCCACTCTTTCTTACAGCCAGAGTGTAGCCAAAACAGTGCCCACCGTCTTCCCTCTCCGTAGCACTCCTACCTCTCACCAGGCAGTGAGTATTCCCTCTCCCGTATGGGACCCCCTCCCCTCCCTTTCGTGTGATCCAGAGTCGAACTCTAGTGCAGTGACTATTCATGATAAACAAGTTACTGACACCCGCATGCCTCACAAGGTCACCCGTGGACGCATGCAGTCGCTGGGCAAGGTAGTGCCTCGTAAGAGGAGTGGAGCGTCACTCTTGGCTGGACTCTCTAAACAAAACCACTCTTTTTCAGCCAACCCCTCTTCTGAACTAGCACTCATTCCGTTGGCAGTGAGAGCTGTCAATACCCAGCCAGGCCTGCAGGTACCTATAGAGGGCTTGATGCCTTCCAAGCACAGACAGAGAAGTTGAGCCGTGCCTCTGGTGCTGCTACCTGTTTCTGCCGCTGTCCCACTAAAGAAAGATGAACCTTCTTTTTCAGCTCCTACCCCGGTCATCCAGCCAGTGGATGTAGCTGCAACCTGTCCCTTTTCACTTACAGTGGCAGAGGAAGTAGCGGCTTCCCGCTCCGCTGGCAAGAAACTCTTTATTGCATGTCGCCTCCTCCAAAGGATTGCTCCCTCCAGGGAGAAATCCATACAGAAGCAACTGCTCAAGGCATGACAAAACATGTGCCCCCTTTGCAAACTTCAGGCAAAGAATATGCGGCAGCTCTCTGCGCATATGCACCAACATTTCATGCAGTATTTCTGTTGCTGCCAGTATTCCAGCAGCAGCACAGACAGTGTGTACAGGCATCAGAAAAAAACAGATGGCCCAGAGGACCCTAATCACGACCAGCGTCTAGGTTACATCTACGCCGTGGACGGTGAAAGCTACCCCGCCTTTTGTCGCTATCAGAAGTGGACGGCATTTGCTGCTTTTGGTCCTTGTAAGCCTACTCAGACAAGTAAGATACCATCTAAAGTACCCTCGTCAACTTCGACGAGTTCCACAGCCACCGCTCCACCCCTGCTGGGACCCCCTACTCCACAGTCTGGAATTGTTCCACCCATGGACATTTCCCTTGCAGGCTACCGCACTCCTAAGAAATCGTGTACTGTGACTGCTCCTTGTCCCGGGGCTATGGTTGCAACCCCCAGTGTTCTCCCCCTGACTCTACACCCTTGGCGGTGTCTAGAGTTTCTTCACCTCCTGTTTCTGCCGTACTACCTTCCACGGAACCTCCACCTAGTGGAGTTGATCTGTCTGTACGCTTCCTGTAGAATAGGGCAAGGTGGGCCGCTGCCATCGAACGAGGCGCGGCAGATGTGGAGGTTCAACTCCAGGACCTCGGGATGAGGGTGGTGTCTGGTGTACTATCAGACACGGAAGTCGCCAAGCTCAGGGCGCAGGCTGAACCCCTGAAGGGAGAGATAGCCAGTCTCAAGTACGCCATGCAGACGGTGAGAGGCCAGCTGTTTTAGGGAGGACGCCCTTCTCTTTTCTTCTTTTAGCCGCACTGATTGTGGGCCACGCCCCCCTGTCTGTTGTTTACGTGGTTGTGTGAACTTCCCGTTTTTGGTAATTATTCTTGCCCGGTAATGGGTCTCTTTTTTCCTCACTCCCTCTGCCGGTTGTGCTGATAGTGGTTTTCTCTTAAGTACACATGGTCTTGTGTCAAGGGTCATGCAATTCGCACGAACCTCTCTTCCTCTTACTAAGTGCACATGGTCTTGTGCCAAGGGTTGTACGGTTCTTGCGCACCTTTCTCGGACTACAGGGTTCTGTAGTCAACAGTCTCCTTCCCTCTCGAGACTCTCTTTATATATATATTTACTCTCTGTATATGTTCTCCGGCCCCCTATCTATTCCCGGCCACCTTATGACATGATAACTATCAGCACTGATGTACATATAGTTGAAGCGGCCTGTGTAATATAATTTGCCTAGTATGGCCATTCATTAGATGATGCATCTACTTGTTTGATCGACAAGCAGTGCACACGTGAGTGAACAATGAAATGCGCTCGCTAAGTAAAGCACAGACTTATTTGGTTGATAGCTCTGAGATTGAAGTAGATTAGCCAGGCACCTGTTGATGGACAAAAATACAAGCTAAGGATTACAAGCTAAAGAGCACTATGGTTTGACGTCATTTATTATTAACACTTGAATATTGGCCGCTAGCCAGTTCTCAATCAGCCGCTTGTGCAGGTTATTTTTATACTCAGTTAGCTTATTAATAATCACCTTTTTCTGCAGTGCCAATTTATTTTTAACCAATCATATGTCTTATTTTTCAACTACTATGTTTTCCTATGAATAGCGAGGCATTTCGCTTGGCGCTCAGAGTTAGTTTAGTTTTGCCTGAGATAGTAACTAGTCTTGCTCATATCAGTGTCAGCGATTGCTTGTTCGGACTTAGTGTTGTGTAAGTGATTCAAGTTACTGTACGCTTGTGAGGACTATTTATCCGGCAAAATTTTGTATATTACTAATAGTAAATTATTATTAATTCGAAACACGATGTGCTTAGTGAGGCCGGTCGCCTATTATCACTATCATTCGCATACATAACATCCGGGTCTGTCTTCTATGCAGCACTTTCTATAACAGAAAGCCAATACTACCATACAGGTAGCGCCTGTTGTTCGTATCAACTACCTTCTACAATAGAGAGCCTATACTACCATACTGGTAGTGCTTGTTATTCGTATTAATTGCCTTCCACAGAGAGCCTACGCTACCAGTTTATTTGCACTCTGTATTACTGTGGTGGAATTGCGTGAGCAAGTGTGCGAGGACAGATGCACCAGGAGTTGTCCTACCTTACCTGACAATGATAGATGTATCCAGTTGCCTAGCAACAAAGACCGGCCTGTGGACCAATGGAGATGGAGACGCGCTAGCCAAGTCTAGGAGGAACCGGGAGCTAGGAACTGTTCCAGTGAATGACCCTGTAACCTAATTATTTGTATAGTTGTTAATGCGATCGGTTATTCTAACTGCATGATTGTTTAGGCAGGCGCATTGGATCTATTTATTTCTATTACCCATGTTAACCTTGTTTCTAAATAGCCAATCATATTATTAGCCTATTACATTTGTGTAGTTTCAACTGTGTAGCTTTTCTATAAATACTGGGGCAAATCGCCCAAGCCTCCAGAGCTCTGGGGTAGTTGTGTTAAAGAGTGGAACTGTGTAACGTGGTGTAACGTTGTGTTCCTCGCAATCATTTACTGGAGTATATTGTGAGTCATTGTCTAACGTACCAGGATTGTCAATAACGCTTCGAAACATCTCTCACTGTTTGAAAGTCTTGTATCTTGCTCGAGAATATATTTATTGTTATCAACTACAACTCTCCTTATGCTGAACACTTGCGAAGTAGAAAACACTTGTAAATAATTAATTCACTTAGAGAATAAGTACACTCTTTGTAATTGTTACAAGTTCTGCATCATTCGCTTGAAAGGCAAAGTGCTGAGTTAACGCTAGTGAAAGTTAGCAATTGCTGAATTTACGCACTTGGTTAGTCAGCAGAATTGGTTGGACGCCAGATCTAATTACATCGTGTAACAGATCCCCGTATTGTTAGAGGAATTGCTTTGTGTTGAGAGGGATTGACTAATTAATTGATTAAGTGCCGGTTGTGAGCTGAGTTATACTACGGTTAGTAAAAGCCACAATCGGAGTTGTTAGTGCCTGAGGCTAGTCGGCTCGCTACCATTTGCCCTAGCTTTCAATAGAATAGGAAGGCTTGAGTAGACAGTGGTCCGGTGAAGGTCGTATACAAACAAGTGTACACAAATCCTTTACAATGCCATACTGCTATTGCTATACAGTACAGGCACTTTCTAACAGTTGTCAGTGAAGGTATTCTCGAAATCACAATGAAATCCTTTACAGTATTGTAGTGAATTTTAGTCCGATTTGCACGAAACACCACAAATCTCGAGTAGTTTACCTCTCTTCAGAGGGGACATGGTGCCGGTATGACAGTGACAACTGGTGATCATTCACTGCTGGATAAGTTGGCAAACATAGTGCTCACGGCTCAGACAAACTACTCAGCGTGATAGCTTGTTAAATGGCTTTTATTATAACACCAAGTTCTAGGGTGGCAAGCATCTAGAGCGGTTGGCAGTACAATGAATACAATTATTGTGGTAGCATCCAATCTTGACATACACTGTATGACAAAAAGTCATTTACGTAACCCATAACAATAC
>OX183130.1:11332281-11386134 GCA_945261195.1 Cryptosula pallasiana | reverse complement strand
GCACCAATGCTGAAAAGAGGAGCAATTAGTTTGGGGAAAAGAGCATTGTCTGTAGGTGGAAATGTAGCGCGTGATGTCATCGATGGTCAAAGTTTTGCAGCGTCAGCAAAGAAGAGGGGATTGGCAGAGTTGAATGATCTGGGGGGAGATGTGCTCAATGCAGTCCGTCCAGATAGAATGAAAATGAGAAAAACAAGAGGTGGAAAGAAGAGGAGAGGTGTTGGTAATCGTGGTATATTTTAATAGCAGTAGAATCCGGTATAAAGACAGCTGAGCTCGATATCTATATTCATTAAGCGGTAACGCTTCAAGCATTCATCACTCGCAAAAGATGGCTAGCCTAAATGGAACAACAGGTAATAAGTTGGAAGGTTCTTCCTACAACATAAATCCAACGTTGGATGTATTTGCTACGGAACCAACAAACATATCGGTAGAAAGATCGGAATATGTTGTCATCAGACCTGATAGGTTAGATCCTTATGGTAGTATTGAGTTAACCTTGTCAGGGAGCACTGAACATTACACAGATCTTTACAACTCGTTTCTGCAAGTTGAAGCCACGGTTGTTCAAGATGATGGAACCAATATTTCAGGTAATGATGATGATGCAGTTGTGTGGATGGGGGATTCAATGCATGCATTATTCAGTGAGTTGAAAATGTCGATAGAAGGAACCACCGTTGAATACGCTAACAACTACGGTTTACGCTCCTACTTTTCACAACTACTCGAAAACAGTGCAGAAAGAAAGAAATATCAAGGTAAGATGGAAGGATGGTTGTATGATGATTCAACTAGCAAAGACGCTACTGATCACAAAACCGCTGATAAGAAAAAGAGGAGAGCTCTAATCATAGGTGGAAAGACAATAGAATTAACTGGAAAACCTCATCTCGCATTATTTCAGCAGAAAAAACTAATAATACCAGGTCCTACTATGCAGCTGGAGTTTGAGCGTGCCTCTGGCAAACTAGCTTTGTTTGCTGCGAATGAGGCGCCTGCAGGAGGGGCAAAGATTAGAATTGATAAATTTGAACTTCATCTTTGTAAAGTTAAGGTGAATCCTACAATACAAAACTCCCAACTCAGCTTGGCATTGGAAGGTCACAACTACATTTATCCTGTTGATCGAAAACGGATAAAACTATATGGAATTCGTGCTGGTGTTGCGCAGATCGACATCACTTTGGAAGAAAACAAACAAAAACCTAAACAAATTTATTTAGGTTTAGTTAATCACAACGCAATGAACGGACGTTTTGCCTTGAATCCATATAGAATGACACACGCTAATGTTGATAGTATTGTATTGAGAGTTGGTGATTGTCCAATTGGAAGAAGATTTGAGCCAAATTATGCTAGAGGAATTTTTGGAAGAGAATATCATCAGTTTCTACACGCTACCGGAACTTTGCTTGAAGGCGATAGTCTTGGTATTACGAAAGAACAATACCTTGATGGTACTACACTTTATGGATTTGATTTGACTGGTGATTTTCTTAAAGAAGGTTTTCACTCTATGAAAAATGTCACAACAAGTGTGGAAATTCGTTTTAGCGCTAACACGACGGATGGATTATCCCTGGTAGCATACTTTGTAAAAGACGGTGTGTTGGAGATGGATAGCATTCTTCAATTAACTATCGGAGGCGACGCAGTGCTTTAAACAGAAAGTTACAGATGAATACCATACAAATTCGATCGATCTTATCTTCAGACGTTTTATGTCAAAGCGTAGGGATTCATGTTGGAGCTAGAGAACAGTTTTGGAAGCAAATTTGCAATTTTCCAACAGGATGTTTCGTATTCAACACCCATTATTCTCATCAACCCGGGGAGCATTGGTTGGCTGTGTACGCTAATGATTCAGAGGTGGATTTTTTTGACTCGTTTGGACGTTCTGTTTCCTTTTATCCGGATGTAAATGAAATACTAAGTATTCATGGAGGATATGAAACAATACAAAGTAATGAAACACAACTACAAAGTTTTTTGTCAACTGTATGTGGCGACTATTGTGTATACTTTTGTTTACTGAGAAGTAGAGGATGGAGTATGGATGAAATTGTTAGAAGTTTACGAGACATAGGAGATAGTGAGATGAGAGATCACTCAATACGGAGATTTATCATACAGACCTATCCTAACTTCGAGTTCATAGAAGATGATACAGTAGAAGGAATAGATGGTGTACATATACAAGGAACTAATTTACTAAGTAAATTGTTAAAATAAATTATTATAATTGATTTTTATTTGATATAACAAATATAATGAATAAAATACAACTTATCTCATTATTTGTGCTAAACACTACAGAACCTATAAAAACTATTATTTTGTAATGTTTCAAGCAAGAAGTAAATAAGATCTTCTCATTTTCTTCCTCAGGAGCGCTCTTTAGTTATATCTAAAAGACATAGTAACTAATGACTCTATCATACATAGTTATATGAATTAATTTTACAAAAATACTTCAGATCTTTCTTTAAATAGATATGAAACTTACCATCATAGAAGACGAGTCACATCCTTTGTGTTATCGATTAAGGCTCTGATATGCTGTTCTGGACAATTCTCTTTTTCATTTTCATCAAAGTAGGAGAGACAGGTGTGCTGCAGCGAAGTATCAAACAGTTCTGAGACTTGAATGAAAGCTTGAAGAGCTGAGAGTAGAATGATGTCGTAGGAAATCATGTTGTTAGTATTTTGTTTCAGTCCTCTGAATACGATTACACCACTTTTTTCCGCCACCACAGATGAAGCTATTTGAGCAGGGATGCTAAGATCTCCAATCAATAGCTCTCCTTTCACCATACATCTGTAATTAGCCACTATAACATCAGCAGTCTTGTTCCAACGAGTATCACATTTTCTTAGCATTCCAGGATTCTCATAAGCTATAACACTTCCTGTCGGAAAATCGTGTAGGTGAGCAACACTGAAATAAGCCTGTATTTGTCTCAAACTCTTGCCATACAATGAGTTGAATGGATCGTTGATCTTTCGATTACATCCATGAGATTCAGCGGTACGAAAAATCGCATCTCCTGTCTTTCCTTCTCCCATATAAATTAAAACAATTGGACGTGTTTGCTTAGCTTTATTAACAAGCAGTCCTATTTCGGTTGAAACATCACTCTTCACCCGAGTTATCTTCTTATCCTTTCGGTAGTTGTAAATCATGGTGCACTTTGATTCATCACGAAATTCAACAGACAACACCTCCATAACTGTTGGTACTGGTAGTTCTCGGATTTCCATGGATTCTTCAAGTTTTTCTAGACTATCTGGAGAGAGAGAGTTTATTAACCCAGCGCTCTTGTAGGTGAGAGTGGTTAGTTCATTACTTCCAGCATCTTGAAAGGGTATTCTGGTGTGACGAAAAAGCGTTTCATCTCCAACATCCGTCAAAACTAGTTTTTTGCACTTCGAGCCAGTTTCATTCTCATCTTTTGTCAAATCAATAAAAGATCGTTTCCTCATCGATGTTCTTTTTGAAGACAGCTTGTTAGTAGGAGATGTGAATGAAGTAAAATCTTGTTGGGATTCTGGTTCATCAACCACCAATTGACTTTCTGCCATATCAAAGATAGGAGAAGGTGATGGGGAAAGGGTTTGCTGGGATCCTGCTTCTTCATTCATCGGTTGACTTCCTTCGTCTTGAGTATTCATTCTAAAAAAACAAAACATTTTGTTTAATTTTTCGTAATTAATTTTAAAAGATCATAAAGGTCATAAACCTTCAGCTAGTAGCGTTAGCTAACAAAAAATAAATATTTTTACTCTTACCTTTATAAAGAAGATGAGCTCCTAGTTGTTGCAATGAAAGATTTAGTAGATGTTGCTTCTCCGCTAGTCGTTGTAGAACTGGATGCTTTCTGTGTGAAAACAGTGGCTCTTAAATAGGTAAAGTTGCACTGATTAAATCCTATGAATCAACATTTTTTCACGCGAATACAACCCAATGCTTTCGCGGGAATAAATATTTTATTTTCACGCGAATACAAACCAATGCTTTCGCGGGAATAAACATTTAATTTTCACGCGAATGGAAACTGTTGCTTTCGCGGGAATGAATACTTTATTTTCACGCGAATACAAACCGTTGCTTTCGCGGGAATAAATATTTTATTTTCACGCGAATACAAACCAATGCTTTCGCGGGAATAAACATTTAATTTTCACGCGAATGGAAACTGTTGCTTTCGCGGGAATGAATACTTTATTTTCACGCGAATACAAACCGTTGCTTTCGCGGGAATAAATATTTTATTTTCACGCGAATACAAACCAATGCTTTCGCGGGAATAAACATTTAATTTTCACGCGAATGGAAACTGTTGCTTTCGCGGGAATGAATACTTTATTTTCACGCGAATACAAACCGTTGCTTTCGCGGGAATAAATATTTTATTTTCACGCGAATACAAACCAATGTTTTCGCGGGAATAAATAATTTATTTTCACGCGAATGGAAACCGTTGCTTTCGCGGGAATAAACATTTTATTTTCACGCGAATAGAAACCAATGTTTTCGCGGGAATAAATAATTTATTTTCACGCGAATAGAAACCGTTGCTTTCGCGGGAATAAACATTTTATTTTCACGCGAATAGAAACCAATGTTTTCGCGGGAATAAATAATTTATTTTCACGCGAATGGAAACCGTTGCTTTCGCGGGAATAAACATTTTATTTTTACGCGAATACAAACCAATGTTTTCGCGGGAATAAATAATTTATTTTCACGCGAATACAAACCAATGCTTTCGCGGGAATAAACATTTTATTTTCACGCGAATACAAACCAATGTTTTCGCGGGAATAAATAATTTTATTTTCACGCGAATGGAAACCATTGCTTTCGCGGGAATAAAAATTTTATTTTCACGCGAATACAAACCAATGCTTTCGCGGGAATATATACTTTATTTTCACGCGAATGGAAACCGTTGCTTTCGCGGGAATGAAATTTTTTATTTTCACGCGAATAAAACAGGGATATTTCACGCGAATAACACTATTCTGATAGAGTTTTCGCGTGAGTGTTTTTAATGGCTATAAGCTAAATGAGTAGGAGTGGCTTATACTATATAAGAACAGCTCTCTCTGCATAGAAATCATTCTCTCCAGCAATAAAACATCGACTACTACAGCTGATTTCATCAACTACTACAACTGATTCATCAACTGCTACAACTGATTTCATCAACTACTACAGCTGATTTCTTGGTGATAAGGTAAGAATTAATAGAAAAATTACTTAATAAAAGTTAAAATGTAATTATTTTACAACACAACTATTTTACAACACTGTTTGATCATCCTATACTAACACATAACTTTTTAACTGTTTACATGTAATCATTCTATACTAATACATAATATTTTATTTTAGTTCATTATGAGTTCAAAAAGATATACAATAAAAGACTACCTCCCGAAGATATACCATAGATATATTAAAGAAAATGTTGAAGTACAGGAAAAGGCGAAATATTCATTGACAATACAAGCTGTGGCATTCTGTATAACACAGCATTTACTAACTTTAGCATCATTATATGGAGAGCTATCGCCAATACAATACCGACCACGTACATTACACCGGAATGATGTCAATCAAGAAACATTATTACGTCTAACAATTCAAAACAATTTTGAGACAGTTTTGAAAATGTCTAAAATCGTGAAAATAAACAATTTTTTAAAAAAAATTAAAAAAAAAGCATGGGATCAAGATCTCACCCAAAGTTTAATTAAAGCTGAATGGACTCAAGAACTACTATGTGAGTTTAAGACCAATATTTTACGTTATATTCAAACAGATGAATGTATCACTTCATCAATTTTTTCATTTGAGTCTATGTTAGAGCTTTATCAAGTTTATAATCTTTAATATACACTCCTTATATAATAAATATACACAATCATACAATGTTTCATTTCTATTCAATGTAGACATGAATGTATTCATAAGTATATATATTTATATATAGCTATCAAAAAATTATCAAAACTTAAATGCCATACATTCAAAATCTATAAGTTCAAATTAAGTAAAAAATAATCAAAACTCAAATGCCACTTAAATGCCACTCAAATGCCACTCAAGTACCCCTCAAATGAAATACCATATAAACTCGGCGAATTCATCCAACGTCGTAACCCATTGCCTAAACTCCAAGATCTAATCCACAAAAAAACACTTGGTAGGGAGATCTGCTCATATATTACTACTACTGTTGCACTCACTATTACTTCAATTTACACAATTTATTTGAAAACAAGGGTTAACAATAATAATTGTAAGAGATAGTGGTAACTATATGTATTAAATCAAACAATTTATTTGGTTGTTTTCTCGGGCATAATAATTAAATATTTAAAAAAATTATCGATGTATGCACACATGTATAAGAAACAGAAAAAAGAATAATCAGTCACATTATTATCAGTTCAATATTATATCTCACTACACAGCTCTGGCGTAGTTGTTTTATTGAGGAAGACCTATGGCTGTATGTTATCATAAGGACTATGCACATTAAAGACTAGCTAAGAAGGCTTCTTAGGTTTCTTAGAAAAAATCATTACGATTAGCATTTTTTCTTTTTAGTGTTAGCAATAAACAGTCTGAAAATAAAACCAGATCATTTTCAAGTTAATCTGAATGACTTCAAGTCAAGTCACCGAGCGTAAATGCTGGTCAAATCAAACTTTGCCTTAAATCATCAAATCATAAAAATTGGTGCTTTGCAAATGATTTGAATCACAAATTATCTGAGTCATTAGTGATTTGTCCCGACTCTGGGGGTGGAGGTAGAGCAAGGTAAAGGAAGAGAAGGAGAAAAACAAGGAAAGTGCCTGGTCGGAGTGGAGACAGGGGGTCGGGTATTTGAATAGGATGGGTAATACTGCAAGTGGTTATATCAAAGTTTTTTTTGCATTGGTGCCAGTGTGTGTGACAATCAATATTTTATATTTTTATTCTTTTGAATGTCTCATTAAGGTTTTTTTTTATAAAATTTTAACTAGTCATTAATACTAGGTTTTATACCACCTCTGGAAGTTGCAAATTTCTATTGCAGGACACTCTGGTGTTAAAGGTAAAAGTACAGCCACTCTTCAAGAAGGAGATAAATCTCTCATAGCTAACATGGGGGAGCAAGAGATTGGGGAGAAAAATGAAGAGTTGAAAAAGCAGCAAGAGAAGTCAGAGAAGCAGAAAGAAGAGTTTGGGCTGCAGAAAGAAGAGCTGGGGCAGCAGAAAGAAGAGCTGGGGCAACAGAAAGAAGAGCTGGTACAGCAGAAAGAAGAGCTGGTGCAGCAGAAAGAAGAGCAGGGGAAGCAGAAAGAAGAGCTGGGGCAGCAGAAAGAAGAGCTGGGGCAGCAGAAAGAAGAGCAGGGGAAGCAGAAAGAAGAGCTGGGGCAGCAGAAAGAAGAGCTGGGGAAGCAGAAAGAAGAGCTGGAGAGGCAGAGAGAAGAGCTGGAGAGGCAGAGAGAAGGGCTGGAGAGGCAGAGAGAAGGGCTGGGGCAGCAAAAAGAAGAGCTGGATAAGCAGAAAGAAGAGCAGGGGAAGCAGAAAGAAGAGCTGGAGAGGCAGAGAGAAGAGCTGGAGAGGCAGAGAGAAGGGCTGGGGCAGCAGAAAGAAGAGCTGGATAAGCAGAAAGAAGAGCTGGGGCAGCAGAAAGAAGAAACTGAGAAGCAAAACGAAGAGATAAAGAATGACTTGAGTGCATTCGAACAAAAATTAATGCAAATGCAGGTAGCACAGGAAGAATTCCACGAACATCTAAAAAGTTTGGAAGCAGAAAGACAAGGTAATTTAACTGAGTACATAGGTTACTAAAGGCTTTGGTAAAAATAAGTTTTGTGTTCTACAGGCTCAATTGGGTACTGTGATGATAGAAGTGCATCTGAAAACGGGAGCATAATTTTCTTGGCTATGGTGACATAAATAGTAAAACTTCTGCAAAATCGATTGGTTTCCTTTAATACATATTTTTTTTAAAACCGTTTTAATTTTTTAGAATGACTAAATTCTATTCAGTCCTTTATTACAACAAAAGAAAGCTTTCAAAAAGTTGCTAAAAATACAAAAGTTTCATTAATATATTCAGACTCATTTCAATAAATTGATGCTAAAAGAGGTGGTTTTTTTTTTACATCAAACAAAGCGGAACATTTTTAAAAGCACATTTTTGACTATCTTTATGTCGTACTTCAACAATTTCAGTATTTAAAGTCCTTAAAATCCTTCTGATATATTTTGGCCGACTGTAAAAAAATATTTATCGAAGTGATATTTCATAAAATGCATTTTTTAGTGTAGATGTGAAGACTTCAGGAGTACGGAAGTACATTCATAGAAATTAATTATTTTTTGTTGTATTTTCGTTTTGCAATAGCTAGTGATCCTTTTTAGGAGAAATTTTGAATGAGCCACATGCACTCAATTTTGCCTCCAAATAATAAATTAAATGTTATCAGATTTTATACAGGTGTTTAAAATAGCTTGCTTGTTTTATTATACAGAAGTTTGACTGGCCTACATAAAAAATAAAACCTTCACAAACTGACTCTATTCGGGTACTTTTTGTGTATTTGGTAAATGATTGTAAATTGATATACATTTGCGCTAAATGTATATATATACAGCTTTGCTTAGGTTGGGTGAAACTGCAACCACTATTGGTAATTTTTGATTTACTGTTTATATTCAGTGATTATTACAAATAATTGATTATACATTCCATTAATTGATATGTTTTATATTGTGAGAGATTTACATGAGATAGTCAACCCCCCAGCTCCCACCCCCAGACCCCCCTCCACCCCTTTCCCTGTCCACCAGCAAGCTAGACATAACCCCTGATCCCTTCCCCTTCCGCCTCGGTACAAATTCCCCCACAAAAATGGATACCGAGGACCCCGGCCCTGTATAGACCCTGTATAGACCCTATGCATCATATATAACCTACCCCTGGTTAGCTACCCCGGGCCAATATACCAAGGAGTTGGAACAGATAGCCTTGGGCCTATATGGCTGGATGCCCCACTCAGAAAGTAGCTGAACAGAGTACGGTGGCTTGGAGAGCAAGCTAAGTGATGGATGCCCTAATAAGGAGTGGAAAAGTACCAGGATGCCCTAATAAGGAGTGAAAGAATGCCAAGCAAGAAAAAATAGCGGGAAAAGGTGCCCAGCACAAATTGAGATGTGCTTACTTCTATCATTGGCTGACCTTGTGTACAAATTTGTATTGTGTATTTTGATTGTTGCATTTTTATTCTTGTATTGTATGATTGGTTCACCCTAATAAGGAGCTTTGTTTGTGCATTTGAGGCAGAAGTCTTGAGGAGTTTGATCAATAACCTTTATTTGTTTTGCTAAATGAATTAAGTAAATAAATATTATTCGCAGAAACTCAGTTATTGTGTGTCTGGGTTGTGGACCCCGTGAAGTTTGATGACATTCATACGGAGTAGACTCCGGATTATAGCAAACTGTTTCAGAGTGATACCGTTGTGTCGTAATAGAAGGTGCAAACTACTACTATATTTAAGATTAGAAAATGAAGGTGTTTCAGTGTTTTTTTGAAGTCCGCTACTCATCTTCAAAGAGCACTTTAACTAACCAATCTACGCAATTGCTAACTCGGTCAAGTTGGTAGCTGCCGATGGCCTTCTGCCAGTAATTGCTGCACTCTAGCGGCAACTATGCCCCGGTAAAGCACCAAGAATGTTGTAAAGTAGTTTATCTCTACTCCATAACCATGAAAAGCCTTCTGCTCAGAGGCATAACTCAGCGCTGTAGAGTTTAATACATTTATTACTTTACAACTCCTGTGTAAAAGTAACAGTGGTAAAATATATTACTAACATGGCAAGCAAACAGGTGAAAATCAAATATAATACAAAAAGCAGGAAATGCTTGTTCAAGACAGCCATAATATCCCAATAATGTATAAGTAAAACACAATTTGATAAAATGAACACAGAGATTACAAATACTGTCCAATCAAATACAATGCATTAGATTAATGGCATATGGCCCCCAGAAGTAGGGGGCGGAGTCACAGGCTTGTTAGCCATTCCCGAGTGTTTAGTTATCCTATGTGGCTGCTGTGAGTCCTTAAGCCTGGTTTCCATACATCTCCCAAGCGCTCGCACGAGGTCGCAGAAGCTTCTGCCACGATCTGCGATTTATGGAGACCGTGATTATGCGATGTGCCACGATTTCCTACGAGGTTGCTGCGACGTCCCACGAAAGTTGTTTGCAAAGTACTTTTCTGCGACGCACCCACGATCGGGAACAACTGGCGATCGCCAAGGATCTAAGGAGACCGTAAACATGCGACCAAACATAGATTCTGAAGATTAGGCGACATCGTTTTGTGTCTTTTTCCTAAAAGATCAGGGTAAAGGTCAGGAAAGTTGACCATCGCCGAAGCAATTATGTAGTAGTAATATTATTATTATAAAAATAATAATTATTTTTTTGTCATTGACAAAAAAATTGACTTATCACTAATAATAATCTTCTTTTACTTCATTCATATAAAACCTATAGCTTCTAATAATAAAAAGCGCAACAATAACCGTAGTTTGTTCGTTGATATTAATAATAATAAATAAATAACGATTGAATAATAATTGTATTAAATATTGTGAGGGACGCCAGTACTCTCTCATATTTTATTATTTATCCTAAGACAATCTCTCACAATTATCGGCTGAGTTTTTCTCTCATTGTGTATTTCTATTGTGTAAGATTTAAGCCTTTAACTCACAAGTAACTCTCTGTCTACGCAATGTCTACATTTATATCCCAATACGTACTCACTACCCATTGTCTGTGTCAGCGTTCTATGGTTTACCTGTGCCCATGTTGCTAGAGTCTATTTTGTGCGTTCTATCCCGTACCCAAATAATTATTATTTACTGTATATTATATTTTTCCACGGTGACAGTTGTAATTATTATATTTTGGAGCTGATGTAAGGGCAAGGCGTGGCTTGCACCAATGTTTTTCCCAGGCGTGGTTATTAACTTGCACCCGCCTACTCTGTATTTAAATTCATGTTTGCACAATAAAGTTCAGAGTTAGCCTGACTCTCGGAAGATTCTCTCTCTCAGAAGCAAGCACAGCTAGGAGCAACAAAACTACAAGCGCTGACCTGGTCGACTATTAGCAAGCACGAGGCTCTGTGGAAAGTGAGAACGGTTCGCCCTATCACTGCGTATTCCCTCACCTGAGGTGAGAAATACGACGCAAACACCTAGTGCCCTAATAGTTCGATTCATCATAAAGGTACGAACTCTGAGAGTTCGGGACCAGATAGCACACCAATAATTTCAGTGTAATTATGGTCAATCTCGACTGAGTCAGATTCGACACCAAATAATTCCTGCACAATTATTGTCGGAGACAACAGTTCGTAACAAACTATAAACTAGACAATAATCCCAGCACCATTATTGCCCGAGCCACAGTTCGCAACAAACTATAAACTAAACAATAATTACAGCGCAATTATTGTCGAACATAGACATGTTCGGATGCAGCCAATAATTACCAGATAATTATTGCACTCACTCCACGCCAGATTCGGTTGCACACGAAACTGCACAAGCCAATGTACGCACCCTGAAACAATAATAGCACATTATTGAACGCTGACTTAGGGTCGAGACAGAGCATATCGGGAGAGTGTACAGGTGGCTACCACCCCGACACAAATTCCTGTACAATATTGTGAAGGACCGGCGCCATCTTTACGAACGTTCTATGGTACAATTATATACATACACTTACCTAGTTCTATGCTTACGCTTATTCCAGACTGTCTACGTGTATTAGTTCTATGCCCGCGCTTTAGGGCAAGTCACTCTATGTACATTCATTATTATTTTCTTTAAACATTTAAACTTATATGTTTGCCATGTGAGGTTATTCATGCATTTATCCTAGAACCACCTCTTATACCTTATTGGCGCACTCTAGCCAATTGCTGTGCTAGGTGTGGCCACCTTTTGTTTACCACTTTTGGATTATGTAACAGTGTACATAAATATGGATGTTTTGATCAATAAAGTCAGAGTCAGCTTGCACACTCTCAGAAGGTTTTTTGTTCTCTAACAATAACTTCACTGCGCTAAGTACATGCACGTACAACGAATGCTCTATTACTCGAGTAGTAATTAATAAGCAGATCAGCCTGAACCTCTGCTGGCCGAACATAATTTTGACTAGTTCGCCTTCAAAGTTCGGCCTCTGCCTTGCACTGAAACAGATCAGCCGAACCTCTGCTGGCCGAACCTAGCTGTGACTAGTTCGCCCTTCAAAGTTCGGCCTCTGCCTTGCACTAGAATAGCTAACGCAACCGACAGCTAGATAGTAAACTAGGATGGTAATGCACCACTCCCAAGGATACTAGTCGACCTGTGGGCGGGTTGTATTCCTCTGTCACACACACTCTTTCTATTACATATGTTAACTGACTATTTGTGTACAATTTCATCAGTTAAGTCAATTCCATCAAAGGCATCACTTGGGTCTAACAAATCACATAGGATATTACAGAAATACCATCAGTAACAGAAATCTCGTCGAACATTCTTATTAAAAGGTAGCAGTGGGCAGCCACAACAAACCTAAAGGATAACTCTGCCTTCATACACTTTTTGAAAGGCAACCCCTTGGAGCCTCTCGACAGCATTTAATATTTGAAAATCTGGTTTTCCCTTATTAGGAAAACTATTAATACTAGTTATTATTTCTAAAATCCAAAATGGTGGATATTCCATATAGTTATTCAATGTTTATAACTTGTACAATTTTTTGAGAAAGTTTTTATAATTATAATTTTGGTGCGATCAAAACATTTCTGATCTTGAAATTTTACATCCATTTACTGGAGCAAAAACTACACCAGTATTACTTGTCCTAAAGTGGATTGGTGGACTTACGATATAAATCATTTCAGATTTATGGTTGGTGATGATTAAAGCAGAGTTATTTTTCAATTTTCCTCAGCTAATTGTTCAGAGAAAACATTTCCGTGAAGAACTACGGCTAATTTTGTGACTGCTAATCTTTTTTGGTGCAAGGATAACTTATATAAAAATTGATTAGGAACAGGTTTGTTCATCACCAAAAAGCCTTTGCCTGTGCGCTTTATTCATGCAATGGTTTATGCATCTCTCTTCTAAAGAGACTAGTGATAGCAACTAGTTATGAATTATATAGTTTCCGGCTTTTTGTTATATAAAAGGGTAGGTTCCATCAATGGATTTTATTCAACTCTATTAATTTCAACATCATTTACATATTTTTCAAGTATTGTAGTGAATTTTAGTCTGGTTTGTGCAAAACACCACTAATCTCGAGTATTATACCTCTCTCCAGAGGGAACGCTGTGCAGTATGACAGTCACAACTATGATCATTTACTACAGGATCAGTTGGCAAGCATAGAGCTCATGGCTTAGACAAACAACTCAACGTGATAGCTGGTTAAATGGCTTTTATTATAATAGCAAGTTCTAGGATGGCAAGTATCTAGAGTAGTTGGCAGTACATGAATGAATGCAATGATTGTGGTAGCATCCAGCTATTATATACGCTGTATTACAGAAAGTCATTTACGTAACACATAACAATACATTAACGGAAAGTAATTTAACAATACAATGTAATATATAAATAGTTAACCAATCATGTAATGCAGTAAGGTTAAATAAATAAAGCGCCAAATGGCTAAGAGGCAAAGTCTTGGTCTCATTGGTCAATAGCTGGTTCCTACTAGTCCTAGGGTTATAATTATCTGAGGGTTAATGGTATCGCTCCTCTGAGGAAGGCTCCCGATGATTTTAGGGCTGGTAAAAGTTCTCTATTTTCAGGCTCCTCTGCTAAGGCGGCTATCTTGTGCCACCCAGTAGGGTGCCTACCGGCCCTGCAGGAGTCCTCACTGGCCCTGCAGGCTTCATACTCTGCACTGTACTTTAGTGCTAGAGCAGCATGACAGCCCCTTTTGTATGCATGCCACTGGTGTCTCTAAGGGTGGATAAATAGAGATTTCCACAAACATTTTACACCAAAATCTACCACAGTATTCCATTTTGATAAAAATTTAAAGTAATTGGGTTTTTTGTATGTATTTTACAACTTTGATGGGTGTTTTATATTTTTCAGAGCGTCTTTTTCTTTTGGAGAAGGTAAAGAACCATGAAGAAGAAATTGCAGAATTGAAAACGGCCGTTTACATACCATTTTGTGTTGATCAAGAAAATGAAAACTTTCCAAGTGTTACCAATTGAATAAATGAGTATTTCTAAGTTTTAAAGTTACTGATTGATGTCGTTGTAGTTTATCTTCCTGATTGACTATAAAACAGTTTTTTTTTTACATTCTTTTTGTGAAATAAATATCCACATTGGCTACAAGTGAATGCCTAAATTTTATTGAGTACCTTTTGACCACTTTTATGTTTATAAATTCATTAGAAGCTAGATTATTATTGTAAACTGAGGTTTTACAAAGCTCTGAATTATTTTGTGATGGGGCACAAGTGAAGAAGCGTGGATCAGTTGTATATGTGTTTAGCCACTCACAAAACACAACACTCATATAGATATTTTACATTGAGCAGACAACTCCTTACTTGATATATATTATGAGCTATTTTCCCTTTCGCTAGCTTCTTCTGTTACCAATAAAGCTATAATATCTGCTATACTTTCAGTAGTTTTATTGTCAAACCAAAAGAGATTATTTGAGGCATGTTTGCTCAAGTCCTGTCACTTTCTGCTTGTCAAATGATGTCACACATTCAGCTTTAGAAAGTCAACGATTGTTGTTATACCTAAATGGTTAACGCTCAATTACTGCGTTATTGATTGATGGCTGGCCACAACATGACAAAATACTTGTCTGCCTTGTTTAAATATGTGATGAATCGATGAAATCAACGCTTTCTCACAAAATGACATCTCTCTATAGCTGCCAATTAATTCTGTCTCTTGCAGGTAGCAAACAGCTGCATTATTGAATTATATCTCAGCTGATGCATGCATTGCTCATTGCTGGCAGGTTGAAAGCATTTGCAAGCCTCCTTAAAAATGTGAAACTCTTTTTGATAGAACTTTCCGGCTGGTTCAAAAAAATTTACACATCCTGCTGCTGTTCTTGACAAAAAAACAGATCACTGTTAGCTTTGTACCAATGAGTGTACGCACTATTGTGTTAGAGGCATCACTTTGCCTAGCATAGCCATGTGGCACCTGTAACCCTTTTGTACAAGGTTGTATATATGTTAGATAATTCTAGTGTGTTTTCTCATTTAATTTATCTTGAAACGCTTCCTTCATTTACATCGCCTAATATTTACTGTTACGGAATGTTTCTGAAAGGCACTGATAATGGGGTCCCGGCAGATTTTTGTGTGGAGCTATTATTAAAGAAATCGAAAGCCCTCTTTCCACCAACAATACCCTCAAAACGAAAGTCACATCATTTTAACAATTATTAAAGAAACATTTTCTTTATTCACGGCGGCTGATAAGTTTGGGGTATATAATACATAAATTGTAAAACTACAATGGCACTGTGGAAGCAAACCACAGTAATCGTTCAAGGGCGTGCTTTCATTAGTTTCGTTGGCAAGCTCAATTAAACCCGAAATAGGAAACTATGGTTATACCCATGAACATGATATTTAATTATTTTTTTTTAACTAAGTGAACCAACTTTTTTTCAAGAAAGAACTTCCAAAGGCTTTATTGATTCTTTGAGCTTTCTCAGCAACGCCATTTTTGTCATACTATTTGCTCAAATTTCCTCACATCAGAATAATAGTCAAGCAAGTCATGATTTTTAATGATAAGTTCAATGATCGACTAAGCTACTTCTGGTTGCATCGCTAAAGTGAAACTACTCTGCCGTGACCCCATTAATCCCCAGGGCTGATACTCCCCTTAAAATGGTCCATAAGGCTCGGCCTAAAAACCAGTTTTAGGGGGTGTGTTTGTGCAAGGTACACGCATAGTGGATTTGCTACTTTAGGGGGGTATTTTGCCCAATGAACCAAGGGTTCCGTGTTACATACTACACTATATTGTTGTAAAGTGTTCTCAATTCCTGGATACACACTAAATTGGCATGCTGTTGCGTATTTACACACAGCCAGGTACATGTAGAGTATTCATTATGCTCATAACCCATGCTAACATCTTACAGTGGGATGCGGGTCACCAAGTGTTTAGGGGGTGTGAGTTGGACTGACAACCAAGTGAATAGGGTACATTTTGTAAGTTTTGGCCTAGCCAGGTGGGTATATTTGAAGAAGTATCAGCCCTGGGCATTAATCCAGTATGATATATCACGTGCTCTGTCACAGAGCTGATTGTACAATCCCATGGACAGGTAAGTCCTACTACAAGCTCAATAGGACCTACTCACATACTTCATGTTATGGGTCGTTACTCCAAATGCTACTATTACATTTAGTAGTAAATTTTTACTAAAGCACTCATTGCTCTGGCGTTATCTGGCCTCATCAGATGAAACAGTGATTCTACATTAATAACATTGGCTTTAAAAACACGTTGAGTATATATCAAACAAGCCTTTAACAGCATTTTGTCATGAATAATTAACATCTAGTGTACGGCGTGTGTATTGAATCGCACTGACATTTAATTGATTTTGTACGCTATTATATCCGCAAATAAATAAAACACTCACCGTGATACAGTTAGGTGCTCTTCAATGTAATTGGGTAGTTGAGTGTAACAGTGTGTGCTGATTGGTCGGTTGTACGTCTCTAGTGCGTTGTTGATCTTATCAGAAACGTAAGTTGTCAGGTTGTTGATGCATAAATAAGGTTTACCTGAAGAACTAGCAATGCTGCCCTTGTACAGAATTATCAGCAAAGTTTGCATTGTTATTTAAGAATTATGGTTTTTACTCTGGGAATAGTTTCTCTTTTGCTCTTTGGACAATGGATGCAAGGTATGTTTTTTTTAAGTTTGATTCATTATTACGGTGCTCTAGATGGCTAAATGGTTGAGTTGTACACCTTAATTGTTTTACTGTCATGAGTTAGAGGTTCAACGACCTGTCGCCATAAATCCCAGCAGAAATGTTTTTTTTTTGTAAAAGTCTTTTTCATTTGCGATGAGTAAACCAAGAATGGGTCTCACGGTGAACCATTTGTAATTAATCTTTTTTCTGTGCATTATTTTAAATCGAAACTTTTGAACTCGAAAAAGTTCTGTGCTCAGCTAGTTGTAGTAGAATTACGGATACTGGTTAGAAATAAAAATAAATAAATGTAGCCAAACAGCATTCTATAAATAGATTAAGCGCAATACAACTGCAAACTGTACAATACTCTCTGAGCTCTGCCGTGCATTTGTACATCAGTGATGCAATCCTATTTATCGCACATTTCAAACATCAAACATATTTTCGATGTTTTCTATAAGATTTAGTATGTGGATAGAGGTTGGGGATTCTCGAAGCTAGCTGTCACAATTATTGATTAGTGAGTGAAACGTTAGTCTCTGAAGAATTAGAGAGCTTGTCCATTGTTTACAGGTAGACAGCATTGTTTGTCTGCTGACATTTATATTCACTTCAGTGTTTGTTCCATTCTATAACCTCGGGCTTTCATCACCTTCTGGTGATTACTTGTGTCCCATTCAACACCACTGGATACTGTGTCATATGTTAGCTTGCATATATATGGCAGCATTATGTGATCTTTGGTCTTCCCATCATCGCTGCCTATGATTTTTTATCATGCATCAAACCTCATGACATTTAATTTTCTGTCTACTCAAGAAAAAGAGGTTGTTGCTCAAAATGTTTGATAGAAAAATCTAAAATTAAGCCAGCGGATATCATAGTTTTGTATTATTTATTATACGAACTCAATCATATTTTCTACATATAACTAAAGACTGGTGAGGAGTCTGTCTTAATTTTAATTTCTATTGATAATTAAAAATTTTAAATGTATTTTGCACAGTATTTAAGCAAATTAGATCTCTAATTGGAACTGTTTATATCATTTTGAGTGACTGATTCGAACGATGCGGTGAAGGTAGGACTGCTGCAGACACCTGCTGACCTATAAAACACGACTACATTATCCACTTGTTTACTGTTGAGTTAATATATTATTGATCTGGCAGCGAATAACCCTAGGAGATCTCACCTTCATACCACAATCCCTGAAGACCTCAATGAATACATTAGATTGTTACTAATGCTGTTACTATGTGCTGCTGATATATCTATATATATGAAACTTCAAGCACTGCTGCTATCCGTGTTATATGAAATCTTGTCTTGTGTACCAATGTTTCACTGTGGCTGGTCCAAGGAGGGATATATATCTATGATACAAAATATATAGTCGTTTAAAAACAGCCGCTGTATTCCATTGCAATTTAAATTGCTGGCATTACTCATAATCACTGCTTGTCAGCTCTTGACCCTCTCTCAGTTATTGTCATACCATGGAAGTTGTAGGTAACATCAGTAAATCATTTGTCGATCAGATCTTTTACACTCTACTGATGGAATATAAACACCTCCATCTTTTTATCTGTTTGCAGCGGATGTCAATGCTCAGGTGGCTACATTCTTTGGAGAAGAATATCTACACTACAAATTCTCAGAGGATGTGTTGGCCTACGACAGAGAGGCCGTTCAACTCAAGTTTAAAACCAAATATGGAGATGGGCTTCTCTTTTTTACCGGTAATGATTTTAGCAGCTGTAACAAATTTACCTGTGGGCACTTTAATTCAGTAACAGTGTAGAATAGAAAAGCCAGTAAATTGTGCAGGAAACCGGAAAACTGAAAAAAAAAAGGTAGGTGATAATAAGAAACAATAGAGAGAGGTTGGAATGACAAAAGAAGTGAAAAAAAATGTCCATAAAAAATACAAAAGGTAGGATAGCATTATAGAAAACTGCCTATAGGACGCAGTCATGTGGCTAAGTCATTTGACCAAACCATGTGTGAGGGTCATGTGACCAAGTAACATTACCCACTATACACTATACTTGACAGGAGATGGCACACATTTCATCAACATTGGCCTGGTAAGAGGTGCAGTATACGTCAGCACTTACAACGGTAGGGATAGAGAACCTGAGATAAAGTTTCCTGCTGGTGACACAACCAGACTAGATGACAATCGGTGGCACTCTATCCATATTAACAGACACCTTGTTAAGGTGAATAGACTGTGTGAAAACTTTATATATAGTACGCCTGGGTTATCAACTAATAAACAAGTGGAGACAATGTCCAATTAATTATTTAAAAGACAGAATATTGTGTTACGTGTTGGCACTTGTAGATATAAAAAATAATCTGTTTGCTAAGAATTAATCCCTTTGTTTAATGTTTTTTGTTTTAATTTGATATAAAAAGCACACAAGACAAGCGTGTATTGAAAATCTTGCTAAATTTAATTGAAATAGTATTGTTTTTCTACACCGCCAATTTATTTTTTGCACTATAACAAAGTCCACTGTCAGCAGAGCTGGGATGGCTGAGTGGTTAGAGGTGTGGGTTTTATTTGCGGAAACATGTGGGCTCAATCCTGAGTGAGAGCAACTTTCATTTTTTATTTTGTAATTACATTCGACAACCTTCATGGAAATGAAAACAAAACATTATTTGACCAAGTATAGCCCGAATATTTGTATGTTTGTACAATTTGTATATTTATGTATCATGCTTTATGTACATTATGTAATACGCTTTGTATTTTTACATCATGTCAACAGTTAGATGCCACCACAGGCATATGCAAAGTGAGTATCAATAATCAAATGCTTTTGTGGGTTTATATTTCTGCACACAATCTCATCAACGTTATGTTCCACATGACTGATTTCTGTTTTTTAAAAAGTTGCGCTTCGTACAATCATTAGTTTTGAGAAACTATATTCAAAGTTTGTGTGATTGATAACAGCATATAATTTCACTGTTTCACTTTATTATAAAATCAGGTGTCTGTGAAATGATTGTTTGATGTTATGTTTGTCTAGGATTTCGCATGTCATTGCCAAACGGTGAGGGATAATTCTTGTTTTACTAACATGAGTAACAGTAAACTGCTTATTTGTGATTGGTCAATAGCTGGCAGCAGTGATAACAGCTTGGCATTTCTAATAATTAATAACATCAAGTCAGTATCAGTATACTATTTGGCATATATTTTTGTCTCGGAATAGAGATAAAATTTGTCTATTGTATTATAGATCACAGCAGAAGTAGACAGACAACATTCTATGCACTGGTCTTTGGTCGGTAACTTTTCTAACTTCAGCAGTAGAGAATTAAGTGTCGGGGGATCGGATGACCTTGACACACTTGATGGCACACTGGCTACGCAAAACTTTTTTGGGTGTCTAGAGAACGTAAGCATCAGTTTCTTATGGTCACATGACCTCAAACTCTTATGGTCACATGACCTCAAACTCTTACGGTCACATGACCTCAAGCTTTTAGTTGAGAATCTATGTGATGCCACAAAAATTCAAGTTGTAATTAGTAAGGAAAATTTTTTATCTTAAATAATTTTAAAATTGAATAAATGACAATTTGATTTGTTTATTGTACATGAAATTAAAATGCAAAATTTTGATGTATTATTTCAATTTTAATAAAAAAAAATAATGTGTAACAAAACTTTCTGTTATTGTAAAAAAAAATAACGTGAAAACACAAAAATCAATTTAAAGATTTAAAATAATCACAATTTTATTTAATTCTGGCGAAAGAGTTGAAATAGATAATTTCAAAACTCAGGGGCATGTCTTCAATGCAAAGTAGAAATGAATGAAACTTTCAATTGTGCTGTGTCATTGCAGGTAGTTTTAAGACTAGATGAGGTGGTGCCACTAAATATCATAGACATGGGAAAGAAAGAGAATCCATTGCTGATGAGTAACGGACACATAAAGTACGACGAGTGCGTGCAAATGTCTGGCATGCCTCCAATTACTCTTGTGAGACCAGAGCAATACCTGACATTCAACACTTTGACAGACACTAGAAATAACTTTATCTCTCTCTCATTCAGCACTGGTGCCAAAGATGGACTTGTACTCTACACGACAGGGTATTGGTAAGTCTGATAGCATCCGCATCATTCGTTTTATCACTTAGTGTAAGCTCTGCTTTTAATCGAGTTAACTATAGATTAAAAATGATTATTTTAAAGTTAAAATTATTATTAGTTGGAGGGCTTGTCGGAGGCGTTGAAGCGTAGTACGCGAGCACCTGTGGAGAAGCCTTCAGTGCAGATCTTGGTGGTAGTAGCAAGTACTTTTACTCAAAATTAATCTGAGTTTGGAAATAAAATTATTTTATAGTTTTTTAGGAATATCAATATTGCGGTTTGTTTTTTTTAATTTCTTTAAGGAAAAGACCGTCATAGCATGAGCTTGAGCAAATCTAAAACTTTTGCTGAAAGCAAATCATGAACAATACCACATGGAAAATTCTAATCAGACCAAATTGTTCAACTTACGCTATTTGCAGTATTATGCTAAAAAATTACAGCACAAGAACATTTAGCTATCGCAATAAACAAGGCCAATATTTTCAACTTATGGGTGTTGCTTTAAAATAACTGCGTATAATAAAGTAATATGGGTTATTTATAGACATTGTTTAATCCAGGAGCAATTAAAGTGTTAATTGAAGATTGAAACAGGTAGCTGTAAAGATTAATCTGTTTAAAACCTGTCAGCAGGTGACAGCATTACTTACTTTGTAGCTAATTTTTACCAAAAAAAATTATTTTTATTTTAACTAATTTAGACAAGTTATGAGCAACAGCTGATTTATTTTACAGGAATGACACATTTGCAGTGGAAGTAGTTGATGGGTATCTCTATATAATATTACAAAATGGAGAAGTTTTTAAGAGAAATAAATTGTCTGATGTCGCAGTGAATGATGGCGCTTGGCACTCTATAGCCGTTACAATGAGACCTTGGGGAGCAGCAGTGACGGTAATATAAGAATAGCCTGGGTTTATTCACCTAATACGCAGAGCTTTTGAGAGTTTACAAGCTATCAATTGTAGTCAGGGTAGTTCTCTGATGGGGGGGGACCCACCATCGTAAACCCCACCCCTTGAGAGCCGCCCCGGCTAAGTCAATTGTAAACTAATGTATAGAGTTGTCTTCTACTTTACGGAGTACCATAATTGGTAGACAAGCAATGTGTTTATTAAATAGGTCACAGCTAAATATTATGCGAGGGTAAATATGCTTTCTGCTTTCTCACTATGCTCTATCACTGCTTTATACACAATAGCATTGCTTACAATAATAGCACGTTGTTTGGTATTTGGGTATTGGTATAACCTCGCATCTCCCCTTGCCCTCCCTCTCCCCCTCCCACTATCCCTCTCCCCCTCTCGCTCTCCCTCTCCCCTTCCCTCCCTCTGCCCCTCTCGCTCTCCCTCCCCCCTCCCCCTCCCTCTCCCCCTCTCGCTCTCCCTCCCCCTCCCTCCCCCTCTCCCTCTCTCTCGCCCTCCCTCCCCCTCTCCCTCCCTCTCCCACCTCCCTCTCCCCTCCCCCTCCCTCCCTCTCCCTCTCCCGCTCCCACTATCCCTCTCTCCCTCCCTTTCCCCCTTCCCCCCTCCTTCCTCCTTCCCCCTCCCTCTCCCCCCTTTCCCCCTCCCCCTCTCCCCTTTCCCCCTCTCGCTCTCCCTCCCCCCTCACCTCCCTCCCCCTCTCCCTCCCCCTTCCCACTATCCCTCTCCCCCTCCCTTTCCCCCTCCCCTTTTCCTTTCCCTCCCTCTCCTTTCCCTCCCCCTCCCCCTTTCACTCTCCTTCCCCTCCCCCTCCCCCCTCCCTCCCCTCTCCTTCCCCCTCCCCTCTCCCTCTCTCCTCCCCCTCCCTTTCCCCCTCCCCCTCTCCTTCCCCCTCCCTCTCCCCCTCCCCTCTCCCTCCCTCTCCCCCTCCCTCTCTCCCCCTCTCCCTCCCCGTTCTCCTCCCTGCCCCTCACTCTCCCCCTCCCTCTCTCCCCCTCTCCCTCCCCGTTCTCCTCCCTCCTTCCCCCTCCCTCTCCTCCCTCCCTCTCCCCCTCTCCCTCTCTCTCCCCCTCCTCCTCTCCTACCTCATTTTTATTTTTTTTCTTGTCCTTTCATCGCTACCTTTTTATTCTTCTCAAATTTTATATCCATGGATCTTATACTTTTGTATTTTGTGATAGCCACACTATGAGGGCAGCATTGCACCGCTATTCATAATTCTGCCGTGAATATTGTAAAAGTGATGGTTTTTCTGCCGCTTTTGTCATATTTGCATGCACTGAGCTGCAACCACATCTCAGTTCCTTGATGCCTTCTGAAACTGTTGACAGGCTGATAGCACAGCAAGAAGTGTTACTATAAACACAAAGGCAGACGGACTGAGCCTTAGCAGCCAGTTATACATTGGGGGTCTCGATTACTCCCACCCTAACTTACACATAAATGCAAATGTATACACAGCTACAATGAGGACAGGTTTTATTGGTTGCTTAACTGATGTGAATGTAGACAGTAAGTATTTAATATTAGGTCAGTGAAAAAAGAGGTCAATGCTAGCCTGTGAACCTAACATTTTATTTCATATTTTCTTTTATTACAGATGCACTGAAAGATTTACAGACTATTGCACAAATACAGAAAGTTCATGTCACCAATAATTGCACAGCCAGCCTGGGTGCCTGTAACAAGATAGTATGTGAATACACAGGTACTTAGTCTATTACGTTTTTATTTAATACTTGAGTAATCTGCCAAACTGTGTAAGTTTTATAAATATATCAAATGTTTGGTTGCCGCAGGTGACGCTGACGAGACTGCAACTGTGAGATTTAACGGCAGCCAAGTGCTGTCAGCCGTGCCATCTCCACCACACAGCTTTAGTCTAGCCGAGTATCTTGTTATCACGTTTAAAACTTCTCACTTCAACGGAGCTCTTTTTGTTACTGAGAACAGGAAGAACAATGACTCGCTACAAGTGTTGATACACAACGGAAGAATTACTATATTATATCGTATCATATCCTACACTACGGTAAGTGTTCACTAGCGATTGTTTTATTACTTTCGGTACTTATGTACTGGCTTTGGTGCAATTGTCAAAGAATAGCACTTTTTTCATCCGCTAATATGAAACAATCTAGAATATATAAGATTCTTTTTAAAAACTCCGGCCTCAAAGCAGACCAAATTACGGAGTATTGAAACGGCTATGTACACTAATGAATAGTGAGGGTGTTTCCGCTGACATTTACTATTAAGTAATATATTTGTTCCGAGGCATTCGGCCAGCGCGTTGATTATATTGAGTAGATAAATGCCCATTGAGTTCTTTCATCGATTTAAAACCAAAAAAGTGTTCGGCTTGGCAACTACAAAATTGGATAATAAAAATAACGATTAAATAATAGAAATGTTTTTAAATGGTATTTTGCCAATGCAAGGAGCTTTCACCTTAGCTACCTGACACAAAGAATTTATATATATTCTACAAAGTCTTGTGTTTTGAGTATTATTACTTAGACGACTTTTAAAGATCATACAAATGCAATAAATGATGCTAAAAATAATAAAACATTATTATTAAATCTATATTAAGTATCCAGGCATCACTGCTTTATAGATAACAACTCATTCAGAAATACATTACGTACAATCACATGCAAAGACATAGTTGCCTGTTATATAAACAGATATGAACTAGCGCTCTCTTTTAATCAAGTTAATTGAAGATTAAAAATTATCCTTTCTGGGTTATAAGTATTATTGAGATTATTCCATGCACAATTAGTATCATTTCAAAAATAGCATTATTTTATGGTTTTTATAAAGATAAAGAATTCAATTTTGTTTTTTAATTCTTACGGAAGACACTGTCATAATTATAACTGCAAAAAGATAAAAACGTTGTACAACATTGGTTACTTGCAATATCTTGCTGACATGAAAGATAAAGGCCTGCACTTTCATCTTATCTCCCGAACTAAATTTATTTGAAAAAGTGAAATGAGTTGTTTATAGGCATTGTTTAACCCAAGAACAATAACCTGTTAAATGTAGATTAAAAATGTAGCAGTAAAACTGTCAGTCGGTGACAAAACCCATACAAATACCACGATAGATGAAAGCAAGTCAAACAGAGTATTAGATATTTTAAGAAATAACTGCCAGCCACACAAATGCCACAGCTGTATATTAAAATCATCACCAGTATTGAAAACATAACAAGCGGTTACAAAATCATATCAGTGAGATAGACTGAAATGGTTTATTTTTTAGTCTAATGTTGCAGAAACTAGATTTGGATCAGCGAGTGAATGACAATGCCTGGCACATTCTACGAGTCAAACGGCTTAATGAAGAGCTCTCAGCTCACATTGATGAGAACGACCCTCTGACCAAAAGTAAGTGGAGATAACCCACTACCTTAAATCCTTGCATAAATTGCTCCATGACGCAAAGTTAATAAACTGTTTATTTGATTCCATTTTTACAGCTCTTGACGTAGATAACCAATACTCTTCTCTACTGTTGGTGGAAAAGATTTGGGTTGGGTCGCACAAATTGGCAGCAAGCAGCACTAACATGCTACGTCCACAGATCACCAACCTTCAGAGCATGCCATTCTTTATTGGACACGTATCAAGTGTGGTTTACAACAGTATGCAGTATCTTAGTATAACAGATGCAGGTATGAATTTCCAATTTGTTCTTGTAACCAATGGTTATCTAGCTGACAAATGTCCAATTTTATTGTTGGTAAGTAGAAACCTAACAACTCATTATCACCTGACCAGTAGTTGACAGCTGACAAATTGTTGACACTTTACGAGTAGCTGGAACCTAGCAAATAGTTGACAACGTGACACTAACTGACACTTTGGAAGTGGCTGACATCTGAAAAGTCGTTGACACTTGAAAGGTAGTTGACTTCTTACAAGTAACTGATGTCTGACAAGTAGCTGGCATCTGACAAGTAGCTGACATCTGACAAGTAGCTGAAATGTGGCAAATAGCTGATATCTGACAAATTGTTGACACCTGGCGAGTGGTTGACAACTAACAATTAACTGACATCTGACAAGTAGCCAACAAGCTGTCATCTTTTAAATGTTGTCAGCTGTTAACCATCATTTGCACCATGACAGTTAAATGATTTCAATTGACATCTTATTGCAGGTGCTCTAGCAAACAACATGAATTACTCATGTGACCTGACATCTGAGGCACTGCCTTCTCTGAATGTTCTATCTGTCTTCCGGTCAGTCATTAGTGTGCCTATGATAGAGGTTGTACCATTCATCAGCTTCACATTACAGTTCAAGTCCAGAGACAGCAGTGGTTTGCTTCTCTACGGTGAATCTAAAGATGGCTTCATAGTGCTAGAACTTCTGGATGGTGAGCATTAAATAATTATATTCATTGGCCTTTAGCACGCATGTGGTTCCTCAGCATATGGAAACTGCAAAAAATTTGAGTAATGTTTAGTGGTTGGAACTGGAAGTAGCTTGCTGGTGAGTCAACATAACACAAGGTCATTGCAGCTCATTCTGGGGAGTTTACAGGTAGAGTGGATTTTCGATATGGGTCTAAAAACAACAAAAGACAGCGTGTAGCTATTACAACAAAAAGAGACTATGGAGAGGAGAAATGGCATTCGGTCTCTATGGCACTGTTACCTGATAATAACGTAGACTTCACCATCGATGGACATAGATATGATACAGTTTTCCTGGTATTTAACTTTTCAGCTACTATATCGGTATTTTCATTTAGTGCTTTTATTTGATCGTTTCAGTCATACACTCTACTTGCTTTATAGCCTCAAGAAGTCAGCATTTTGTTGAATAAGATATACGTAGCTGGTGCCCCTGACTACACAAGAGAACTCATGCTATCAACCCACGGCTTCAATGGCTGCCTTGGTTCTATAGAGTTAAACTCTTTAAGAGTTAATTTGTTAGAATACTCTAACAACCACCCTCTAACCAAACGTGGATGTCCAAGTAAGATTACTAAGGCTAAGTTTTTTTTCTGCGTGATATGCCATACATCAGCAACCCACTGTATAGTTTTATGTATGTGTAGACAAATCCAATTGCTCCATGCTATCATGTAACAATGGCGGACATTGCATGGAGTTGGAAGACTACAGTTTGGTTTGCCAGTGTGATATGACAACATACACAGGTCCTACCTGCTCGCAAGGTTACTGGTCTATACAAAATTTTGCATTAATTGTTTCAACATTACAGTTTGAAGGCAAAGCAAGTTTTTGTTGAAAACTTATCTGATTGTATGTAATTCATCATTTCCATTAAAAAAAATATTCTAAGTGCAGAAAAAAAAAATTTCAGCCGCAAAAATTGTATTTTTTTCTAAATCAAGAGATAATCAATTTTTTTATTCAAACAAATCAATATTTTTTTTTCAGTGGAAGCCATCGGATATCAAGTGATAGAAAATTGTAATGTTTTTCAGCTGGTAATGCATGGGTTTATCATCTACATGTAAAATCAACAGAACTCTGGGATGGGTTTCAAATTGAAAACTATACGGAACAAAATTCTAAAACAGGAATGTCTGAAGATACCTTGCTTTTTGAAATAACAAAAGTTTTAAAAAAATTTACTTTCCCGGAATGTTGTATTGTTATCAAAAGTTGATTGCTACATACTTCACTCCTGTTTTTTTTGGAGAACTGCCAATTTTCATCAAATTGGATTTTATCTATTTTAGAGCCAGAAGTGTACGAGTTTAACAGTAAAGAGAAGATAGTGAACTACACTATGAGCCAGCAGCTAGATAGACACAACGATACTTTAGCTCTACGTCTCTCCACTACTCAATACAAAGCTGATGTTTTCAACATTTTCTCCTCTAATAATTTCAATGAATATCTCCTTTTGCAAATCCGGGTGAGTGCATAAATGAGTATTTATTTTATTCATTATGTCAACGGATAAATTCTGTATAGCCAAGTAGAAAGAGCGTTGAAGTCATGGCTAGAATGCTAAAATAAAAATCTAGTTTATAAATTCGATTGTATAAAATACCAAAAATAATTGGATCCAGTACAGCAATTGAAGCTGTTTGTGTCAAGTTGACTTGCAAAAACAGTGAAATAGAGACCAAATTATACTTAGGCCTAAAACTTACCAGCCTAAATAATTTACGGACGTTTCAGTGAACTTTGTTGGCAGGAAGGGAGAGTTATTGTAAAATATAACCTGGGAGAAGGCAAGCAGCTCGTACCTGGCCCTAAACTGACTGTAAACGATGGCAGGTATCATCTGATACGAATATGGAGAAAAGGTAACGTCTTAGAAATAGAACTGGATGGACAAAAGGTTATACACACACCTAAGGGTAAGTACATTATGTAATGTTGTACACTGGTTATGGATTCGGTTGAGCGAGCGCTGTTAGACACTAGTAATATTCCACTCAATTATAACTTTGCGAAAGTTGTATTTACTGCCACGACTTAATTTTTTTCAATATATTACATCACCAGTACATTAGCTATCTATGTAGATGACAGTACCAGTTCAGGTAAAGTATTGTGTATCAATACACTTGCTTGCATTCTGTCTCTGTCCAATATTGCGTACGTGTAGTTCAGGCTAGATATCTGTCACAAGGTAGTCTAGTATCAGATATCTGCATTTTGAAGATGATCAAAGTTTAAACATGTGGGATGGTTTTTGCTGTAATTTGTCTTCACCTTGCAATGCCTACCAACTGTGCAGTCACCTTGAAATGCCTCATATAGGTTGATCTCTGCATGCAATCGCAATGTTATGACGCCCCCAATTTGATCTTTGCATGTGATCACCTTGTAATGCCTCCCACAGCTTTATCTGTTTCTGCAGCCACCTTGTTATGCCTGCCACTGCTTAATCTATGTGTGTGGTTTCCCTGCAACACCTGCCACAACCTCACTTCAGCCTCTCAAATACTCAAAATGGTTTCAAGGCTTGATTTGTTTATGTGGTCAACTTGCCATGCTAAACGCAGAGTTATCTACCACCTATGCAGGTTGATTCTATTGGACAAATGAAGCACAAAAAACTTCTCTCGCTCGTCATTATTGGATGATTATTTCTTAATGACTCTTTGCATGACTTGCTAACCTTTTCACTAAAACAAAAATCAATTCATTATAAATGAGAAAGCTTGGGCAACTTGAATCAGTTCAGTTGTATGTTGAGTTGAATTTGGAAATGAACCGGTTAGTTTGCAACTTCTATGATGAAACAACAAATAATCAGTTCTTTTTGTCAATCATAACATTTAACAGCCTATTTGATAATACTGGCAGGTTCTACATTCAACTCTACCTAGTGTAATGCTATTATACTAGTAGTAACTAGTACTGGAGTGTGTCATGAATTGTAGGCATAACAGTCATCCAAGTAAAGATAATGCTTGGCACCATTCCCAAACAAGTTATACGTTACAATCAAATACTATTCGTATATGAATATTTAACAAGCAAACATACATTGAGTATTTATCATTCCATTTTATGTTTATTCAACCTCGTTATTTTTTAAACTGACAATTTTTTAAAAATGGTGATTCAAAAATAGCCTTACAAAAGATTTTCAGTCCAAAAACGAACATAATTATTATGGCTCAGTTTTGCTTTGGTCCAAAAGCAAAATTGCAAAACATTATTGATGTGGACTTGTAACTTTATGGTGTAAAGAAATACAAGATGCATTTTTGTTATGCAATCTTCATTCTAGAAAGAATGTAAATTTTCGACTACACTCGAGCTGTCATCATCAAAGGCTGAACATTAGAGTGCAATTGAACGTTTAGGTTCTTTCTTGGATAAAGGTTGCATAACGAAAGTGTGTATTTTATTTCTTTACATCATTAAAAGGAAAAAATTGTAGTTCATTTGGTTCTCTAATTTCGCCAGTGACTACCATTTGTATCTCCTTTCCGGTTATGAATAAATAACTTTTATAAAAACCCGTAAATAAAATATACCACGCTATTATTATAATTCTACTTGACAAAAGTCAAGCAGTCAGCGCCAATAGATGATGGTTTAATTAAATAATTTTGTAGCACACTTTTAGCTATGGTTTATCATTTCGTAAAATAATTTATAATACTTGTTCTCGTTGTAAATGAATATTTCATGTTTTATAATTATTGATAGTATTGTAAGTAATTTATTATGAAGTATCAAAACAATTTTAATAAAGATTTACACTGTTTTAGTAAAAACAAACTTTTGGAGCACCATTTTGAAAAAAACGATTAACTTTAAACTAGTTATTTTTAAGCTTTCATTTTTTAAACGGTCATTTCCAAAATGTCCATACCTCTTAATTATTACGATACATCTTATCGAGTGGACAGAATATTTTGAAGCTGTTGTAGTTGAATTGCAAACCTTTGGCTTAGTGTACTATTGTATCGTTTCTATAATTCCTCTTACGACGAATAACGTAAACAATCTCATTACAAACATCTACACCGCCATGAAAGTTTACATACAACTTACAGATGCCAGTCTAACAGTGTTCAACTCTCAATCATATATACAACTGAGTAGCTGTTCGACTGGTGAGCCCTTTTATGGCAGCATCACTGGATTTGTTGTAAACGGAGAGGACATACTCTCGCAAAGAGACAGATATATCACCAAAGATTGTGTGGTCACTGAACCTAGGTGGGTAATTGATTATATCCATGAAATCTCTTTTGTATTGACTCACTGCTGGCTGTAGCAGAGAATTTGGCTTCTTTAGACAATTTTGGCTTTTCAAAACTTCATCGAAGCCTGTGGTACCAGATGAGATTATAATGGGAGATTCAAGTGGAGATGATTCCTGCGATGAACCTTGTTTTGACCCTTCACCACCTGATGACATCATAGTACCAAAGGTCGATGAAACGTGGACCACGAAATTCAGCAGGTTAGTGTTTTATTTGAATTCCGCTCTTATATTTATCAATCTATGACAAAATCGCTAAACTACAACGAATGCTAGTTACTAAAAGTTTGGAGAGGCTACAGGATTAATTTGCAAGCAACGAAATCTATTCATCCATTTGCTGTATGTTACTTGCTCAAATTGTATTCATATTTGTCAGCCTGAACACCGAAACTACAAAAATTAGACCAACAAGTTTTGCTTTTACCAAAAAGCATTACCCAAAAACTGAGGCTAACTCCACATCTCCACGTTCTGTTACTGTTGTGGCACTCGCAGCGTCCACTAACAATCCAAACAGGTCAGTTGTTTTTCCATTCACAGAAATAAAAATCTCGCAATCCTTTGCTAGAAAATGTTTTATCACTTTATTGTATTTTTGTAGTTTATTCGATGTGACAGAAAACATCCCGTTGTTGGCTGGGATAGCTAGTGCTGCATTGATAACTCTTATATTAATAGCTATAATAGCCTGTAAACTTGCTAGAAAGCCTACCCCACCTATAAATAAGCACCTACACCATGGTGTAACCACTCTACCTAAACAGAGCGCAGAACTCTATCCTAGTGATGTAGACATGAACAGTTCATATAGTAATGGCCCCACTCACCCCTCCAAAGAATGGTACGTCTGATGACATCATGTGACGTATTGTGTGAATTGTAACATATAAATATGTATATTGTTTTAATCTGTTTTATGTAACTATATTTTGAATTTTTTTGTACAACTCTAGTCTAAAAAATACCTTTTGTTTAGTGATTACATGCAAATATATAATTTTCGCAATTTTCAGCGCCGTTTATGTCACACTCATTTTTTATTGGTCAATATTATGTGATGACAATTTTTATTGGATAATAAATATTGCAATTTTTAATGACTACATTTATTAACAATTTTCACAAACACATGACTGTTTGTTTTCTGCTGAGCAACTATAAAGTAACATGTGGCAAATCAAGTAACCAGTTTTCTTTTACGTATATCGGATAATTTACCAAGCTACTAACATTATATTTTGTATCACGTAGTCACACGCTGCTGGAAGCACAGGCGAGTTTGTTAACATCGTTTAATCATCAGTATACAAACAGAAGTTATGCCGTGGCAGAATATACGTATTTTGTTTGACAAATGCCTGTACTCATTTTTTTATCGAAAAAAGAAATAGTTTGTTGATGGAGTAATAGTGTGAGGAACACAGTGGCTGAAATTACATTTACAAAAAATCTTTCGAAGAACGGAAGGAGGTTTCAAGAGTAATGTTGCTATAGCTGCGTGTTGATCATTCACAAATACATGGCTGCAACCAGCGACTTTATGCATAGATTTACTGAAGTTTGTGCACAATGGTGAGCTTGCATCTACAGTAATTTAGCAAGTATGTATTAGTAGGAATGTACTAGTAGATATGTACAAGTAGGTGTGTACTAGTAGGCGTGTACTAGTAGGTGTGTACTAGTAGGTGTGTACTAGTAGGTGTGTACTAGTAGGTATGTACTAGTAGGTATGCACTAGTAGGTATGCACTAGTAGGTATGTACTAGTAGGTATGTACTAGTGGGTGTGTACTAGTAGGTATGTACTGGTAGGTATGTACTAGTAGGTATGTACTAGTAGATATGTATAAGTAGGTGTGTACTAGTAGGTGTGTACTAGTAGGTATGTACTAGTGGGCGTGTACCAGTGGGTGTGTACTAGTAGGTGTGTACTAGTAGGTGTGCACTAGTAGGTGTGTACTAGTAGGTACGTACTAGTAGATGTGTACTAGTAGGAGTGTACTGGTAGGTATGTACTAGTAGGTATGTACTAGTAGGTATGTACTAGTAGGTATGTACTAGTGGGTGTGTACTAGTAGGTATGTACTGGTAGGTATGTACTAGTAGGTATGTACTAGTAGATATGTATAAGTAGGTGTGTACTAGTAGGTGTGTACTAGTAGGTATGTACTAGTAGGTGTGTACTAGTAGGTATGTACTAGTAGATGTGTACTAGTAGGTGTGTACTGGTAGGTATGTACTAGTAGGTATGTACTAGTAGGTGTGTACTAGTAGGTATGTATAAGTAGGTGTGTACTAGTAGATGTGTACTAGTAGGTATGTACTGGTAGGTATGTACTAGTAGGCGTGTACTAGTAGGTATGTACTGGTAGGTATGTACTAGTAGGTATGTACTAGTAGATGTGTACTAGCAGGTGTGTACTAGCAGGTATGTACTAGTAGGTATGTACTGGTAGGTATGTACTAGTAGGTATGTACTGGTAGGTATGTACTAGTAGGGGTGTACTAGTAGGTATGTACTAGTAGGAGTGTACTAGTAGGTATGTACTAGTAGGTGTGTACTAGTAGGTGTGTACTAGTAGGTATGTACTAGTAGGTATGTACTAGTAGACGTGTACTAGTAGGTATGTACTAGTAAGTATGTACTGGTAGGTATGTACTAGTAGATGTGTACTGGTAGGCGTGTACTAGTAGGTACGTACTAGTAGGTATGTATTAGTATATGTGTACTGGTAGGCGTGTACTAGTAGGTATGTACTAGTAGGTATGTATAAGTAGGTGTGTACTAGTAGATGTGTACTAGTAGGTATGTACTGGTAGGTATGTACTAGTAGGTATGTACTAGTAGGTATGTACTAGTAGATGTGTACTAGTAGGTATGTACTGGTAGGTATGTACTAGTAGGTATGTACTAGTATGTATGTACTAGTAGGGATGTACTAGTAGGTATGTATAAGTAGGTGTGTACTAGTAGGTGTGTACTAGTAGGTGTGTACTAGTAGGTATGTATTAGTAGGAATGTACTAGTCGATATGTACTAGTCGATATGTACTAGTAGGTGTGTGTATACGAAGCTCTTTAGGGTCATAAAAACATAGACTATTTAATACGTATTATAGAAAGGTGGCAACTGTATATCAAGCATTTACATGGACAACAATGTCTATGTCATTATAACGGGAACACAAACGAGCATCAGAGATGGAAAAAGACAGACAACTGTGTATAAGTACTTGCAAAGAAAAGACAACTCAATGTAAGTAAAAGCAGAAACAAGACAACTCTAGCGGAGTGGGACATGGACCAGCATGCAAGGACAATAAACTGTACCAAAGTCTTAACTGCCTATGTATAGACACACAATAACTCATTGATATTCCAAGGTAAGTCATGTATATAAAATGCTTAGCAAAACAGATTAAAAAACATTGTTTCAGCATATACGTAAAAAATCATAATTTTCGCCGAGCTCTCCACAGTTTCCATGCCAACAATCGATTTTTCTTATGATAGGAAGAATTAAAAATATTGAAGTCACAGCGACGCAAGAGTTCCAGTTGATCAGAATATATGGCACTTGATAGAAAGCATCTAGAAGCTTCCTTTGGTAGTTTAGCTATGAGAGCTTTGGCTGTCTCAAAATGAGTGTTAGCAACTGAAGCTACTTCAAATACGGGCTCCTTGACCACGTCCCTACCACGCAATACATCATTCTGTGAGACCTTATGCTTACTTAATATGTCTTGAGGAAGTAACAGTTGGTTTTTAGAGGCTAAATAGGGTGTGGCTCTGAGGGCATTTATTAAACCCCCGCAACGACCAAGATGACTAGCTGCATGATCTGCATCTACAGTTGATTGTCCACAGATTCCTAAGGCTAAATGTAGTACAGAGGAGTGCGTGTGTTCAGCGTACGTCTCCAACTGAGAGAGAGTTTCTACATGGGTAACGGTGCTAAGTGTTTGACGACTGGTTAACATCTGATAGAGAGACTTCTTGGACTGCTGAGAAGTGATCAGGCCTTGAGAATACAATGAGTTGAGTTGTTGTACTACGGGGTGGTCATACGGCCTTCTTCCTTCATAGATTCCATTGAGGGCCTCAGTCCAGAATGCAAACCTGTTACGTGAATAAAGACTTTGAACTAGTGTAAGTATTGGTAGCTGTAGGACTTGAGGCTATGCATGCCAATCCACTAACCTTCCTGCAGACGCTCTCTGTTCAGAAGCTGACTCCAACACCAAAGAGAGCTCCACGTTATAAGCATGAATCGCAAACAATGCCTGCCTGTAACAAACCAAAGTATGTAAGAAATTTGATCGTATTCTATCTTCGTTTACTGAGAAAAACTAGAGATATCAGATACTTGTGTATTCAAAAATGACTTGATTGCAATATTACAAGTAGTACAAAATTTCTTCACACAGAAATATAATTTTCTCCGCACAGAAATATAGAACTAACACTATAGACTCGTGAACCAACCTGAAGTTTTTAGCACTAAGTAGACAAACTAAATAATTCTCATAGTCATAAGTCCGTACTTTATCGAGGATGTATTGAGACTGCACAGCCGTAGATTTGTATCTAAGGCTTGGTGATACTAGTCTCATATGTCGTAGAATTGTCATACGAGTAGAAAGGCATCTTCGACAAACTGCAATAGGCGTCATTTATTAAACCTGCAACAAGTAACCTCCTTTATTACTAATGAAAACTTTGAGAACGAAAATTATTAAACATTACAGCTTGACAGAGATCACGTAAAAGTTTCATTCATACAAGGCATCAAAACTGGCAATAAATGAAGAGCTATTCGTGTCCTTTTTGGTTTCTCACTTCATAATCAACTTGTGGGATCACAAATTGCATTTCATCAACTTCTTTGCCCTAATTAGGATGCGTAAGCTCATGCTTTAGGAAAAATGATTTTCAAAAATATAAGTTGAATTATCTGATCCATAGAGCAGTTATTCTTTTGCTCAACAATTTCAATTTTATGAAACAGCAAGATCAATTATAATATCGCAACAGTGAAATTCATAAGCTGGGGTTGAAGGGGGGGGGGGGGGCAGATTCTTAAACATGCCGAAGCTAAGAAACCTGATCTGCAGCCCCAAAAAGTCAACATTGCATTTTAGACAGTTGATATTTCTGCATGAGTGTTCATTTAATTGTACCATAGCAAAAAAACAGATAATAGAATCAATTGTTCTCTCATTGATTGGTAGAATTTTGCAGAGTGGTTAGTAATTTGTGTGTGTAGAGATACCACTTCCATTCATCATTGAGCATACAAGTCGTCTTTCCCTAATTGCCCTATCAACCTCCCTATACCTCCTCTTATACCAAACGCTCAAACATACTCAATCGTCAGCGTTCTGTCATTGTGTCGAAGGCACTTCATTAACTCAACTTTTCATATGAACCTATCATCCATTTTTCACCTCAAAGCAACTGCAGCCTATTCACTATCGCTGATCACACTCATAAAATATAAATGACTTTAAAATTTTCACCATCACTATTTGAATTAATGAAACAATAAAAAAATAACTATCACTACTGTTGTAATTGACAAACCACAGCAATGGTCCGTCTAGATTGCCAAACGGAGAAAAAATTTTTTGAGAATACAAAGCCTATCTGATATTCGAACAGCTGGGAAAACTTCCTGGACAAAGAGTTATAGCGAACAGAATAATTACCATAGACGAGTAGATAATTGGCTAATCAATTCTCATCTAAAAACAGGACCAAAGTGTTATAGATTATCCAGTAGTTGGAGGGGGTTGGGTCCAACTATTATGGGTTACACTTACGGGTCCTTGGAAATTTTGTGCACGGTGTCCAGCCAACAGTGCAATGTGAACCATAACCAAAAAAAAAAATTTGGATTGCGGTATGGTTAATGTTATATGTTGAGTTTCAAGTGATTAACTTGTGACTAGCAGTTCTGTTATAAATAAATTTTCAAATAAATTTCATGCATCCATTGGTGTCAGATTGGAGGCTGCTGAGAGAGAACTCAAAGCTCTGGGGTCTGGGTGCACCTGTGGTGGCTAGCTCAAAGCACCCATGCGAACAGAGATAAGTATACAGTTATATTACTACACATAATTATTTAGCATAGATACATGCAAATCAGTGGACAAGCTATAATGGGAGATGAACCAGCTTCTCCAATGAGAATTAAAAGAGATACTTCAAAACCGCTAGATTTTGCAAATGCAGCAACTCAATGACCAAAGTGGTTACGGGGGCTTCAATGTTTCTGAACAGTGAGCAGTCTTGTTGACCAACCCGATGCTTTGCGGATAGATAAAATCCCATACATAGTTGGCAATGAAAGTGAAGACATATTTGACCAATTAACATTCCCAACCATGCCATAGATGCATTCAAACGATATTAGATTAAGCCACTTCATTACAGAATACAGTTTTATAACAGGAAGCAAAACAGCAGTGAGTCGGCTGAGGAATACATTCATGCTATTGATGCTCTGGTGCAGGATTTGTGGAAAGTTAAGCTCAAGAAAACATGGTGAAAGACTACTGCCTGGCATGGCAGATGTGCCTTTGGGATCAGAACTACAACTAGATGAAGTAGCAACGCTTACCATAGTATCAACAAAAATGTGTAGTAGGGAGACAACCAAGTCCAAAATGAAAGCAGAGTTTAATGTTGTTGCAGTAATTCATCGATATCAGAGTAAATGTGGACAGCCATGGACTACTGTTAATCGCCAAAGGAACCACAACTTCAGATCAAACCTTTGCAAATACAGTGGTAGAACGCATCAACCACGATAGTATCCAGCCTTTGGTAAAGTGCGCAAAAGATTTTTAAAAAGTCATTTGGTAACGTGTGCCAACAAAGCTCTCAAAGTACTTATGACATCGTAATATTGTAAACCGTTATTCATACTACTAATACACTAAAGTTTTTCATACAAAGCGACCATCAAAACAGATGAGTACAATTGAGTACATATTGTGAATTTTTCATTGAACTGTGAACACTGTGAACCATTCACATTTAGGGTTTGTTTTAACAGAGCTTTCAAGATGCAAAAAGTTGACACAGGTGCTCGATCAGAGGCAAAAAATGAGGAAGGACCCTATGCTACAAATATGTGATGTTGTGCTTCAAAGCGCAAAAGTTAAATCAACTATTATCTTGATGCCACAAAACAAGATGCTACATTGCAAATAGTTCTTGGTGACATTAGAAAGGGTTGGCCAAAATAAAAGCATCTTTGTCATTCTTTAGCAAAACCATACTGGTCAAGTAAAGACAAGTTGACTGAGCATGATGACCTAGTGTTTAATAGCGATAGGCTAGTTATGCCATATGCTAAACAGACCAAGATCATGAGTTGGTTGCGCCAGGGCCACCAAACAAGACATAGGGAAAATAAAGCAAAAACAAACACCATTTTTTGTTATTTTCTAGCCTGGACTGGGTAGACTCATAGAGGATTGTATAAGTGCCTGATGCACATGCAAACAACACGAAAAATAAATATAAGTGAACGGTATAACCTCTGTGTGTTTAGTTGTAATCTTCACTGCTTTTGTGAAACTGTTTGACATGTCGCAACAACAAGAGGTGATGAAATGTGATATTCAAACTCTCTAATAACGTTTTTTGTTAGAGCTTCAACACCTGAAGCCACATAATGTTAGAGTATCTAACGCATACATACACATATAAAAAAATTCTCTGCAAAGAGCTTTTTTTGTTCTAAAGGGTTGGCTCAGAAATTACCTACTACAACAGCCCTACATCATCATGAAATTAAATATCTTCTGCTCCTCCAGCAATAGAACAACAAGTGTTGATGCCTGAGATCAAATCAGCCAATACTTGAAATCATTATTCTTTCATTACTACTACTGTAACTATTTATTTATTATTTATTATAGTTATTATTATTATGCCAAAGAAGTTGAACACAAAAAACTTTAATAAATTACTCATTATTATTACTGATTGATATACAAAACAACAACTAAACTTATTTATTATAATTAATACTATTTTAGAAAAATGCAGCCGATAAATAAATAGCTAGTAATATTCATTTATTATTTTTGAAAACCACTCACTGCCTGCAATGTGTGACTTGTGGAGAAAATAGTGCCCAAAAGTTCAAACCTGCCAAAAACAACAACAAAAAAACAGATTTTTGGATATAGAGTTTTTCGTGCACGCAATTATTGGTTGAGATCAGAATGTATCTTGATTGGTCAACATGTTTGCTTATAATTTATACCATATAAAAATTATATTATTCAATTATTGTAAATAATTTTTAATTTTCTAAATTTTTTTAATAATTTTTTTCTAACTAATCACATTCCAAGAAATTTTAATCCAATCAGCACATGCAAGCAACTTCTTTTGTCTTCAAGCAAAGCCTTCCCCAAAGCATACACATCAATAGCAGCACTATTCCCAGAAAACATCAAATATAATTAGTTTCTGCTCAGACCTACGTAGTTGTGTCATGAACACAAATATGTAAAGTACATAGATCTAATAACCCCACTCACTTACAATGGTCACATCAATATGTCATACTACGATGAACAAGGCTTAATACTCAACAAACGCGGCAGTATCTTTCTTCGAAACTTACTTTTAGATGAAATACACCATTGGAGATTCACGTCACTCAACTACTAATCCTTCATCTCCATCAATCACTATCCAATTAAAAATGTATTGCAGCAAAGGAATTTCAATATCCCATCTTAATGTCAGAGGTCTTTAAAAAACATTGATGAGGTATCATCACTCTTGGATGCAAAATATTTGCTGCTTTTGAAACTTTTATGGCTCAGCATGTCAGTTGTTTAATTTCTATTAAAGTATATGATCTTGAATGACGAGACAAAATAAAATCCATGGTGGGGGTGATGTATATACATACACAATTCCATATCCTATACTCGCATTTCAGAGCTAGAAATTATTTTACACAAATCCATAGTCATTTTAATGACCATACCCAATACTCGTCCGTGTATAATCCGTGTGTATACAGGCCCCTAACACTCCATGGCGAAACAGTCTACAAAAGTATGTAACAGATTGCTACAACAAATGTACAGATGTAACACTGCTCGGCGATTGTAACATTGATCTTTCTAAACCTCAACAACTGTGGCAATCCCTCACCTCAAGTCTACACTTGTCTCAACTAATTGATAAGCCCGCCAGAATAAACAATCGCTTCAGCACACTAATTGATCATATATACACACCGCAAGAACAAAATACTTCAATATTTATTATGTTTTTGACACTAGTCTCAGTGATCATTTTCTAATTCACACAACACGTAAAGCAAGTCGGAACAACTACCAGCAAAAATCGTCCAAGCTAACGATCACTTACTATCAATGGCGGAAAACAACTGAATGTGACTTCATTACTGAGCTTTCCCACACCTCATGGAACCACATCTATGTGAGTCCCAATGCTAATTCAATTCAAACCAAATCAGAACTCATACACTTCCCCCTGGCTAGATGAAGAAGTCACTAATAGCATGAAATTGAGAGACAACTTGAAATGAATTTGAGACTGGTCAGTTTACAAGAAACACAGTAATGCCACTACAAATCCGATTAAGAAAAAGAAAGATTAGATCAACAAAACAATTAGCAAAGCAAAAAACCAAGACGCACGCTTAATATGGGATATCGTCAATAACAGGCGAAAGACATGTTGTCCCACCAGCATGCAGAATGGTCAAACTGTGACTAATAATCATATGGACGTTGCTAAAATTCTGAATAAGCACTTTACTTCTGTAAAAAACATCATACTCAGCTAACAATTCTCCGCTTAACGTGAAAAACTCTCTACAACCCTCGGACAATCCTACTATATTTCCAACTATAACCCCTCAAAAGCTGGCAAAACTATGTTCCTTTTACACAAAGCTACTGGCAGTGATGGCATTAGTTCAAAAATATTACGTCTAGCCCTCCCCTATTTACTTTTACCACTGTGTGACACTATGAACTGCGCCATATCTGAAAAAGTATTTCAAACATCTTGGAAACACGCTATCACCACACCTATTCACAAAAAAAGTGCAATGAACAATCCAAACAACTATCGACCTATTTCAATTTTACATCTTCTCTCTAAAGTATTTGAAAAACATATCCTGGGTTACCTTAACCAACACCTTATAAAATTTAACCTTCTCAGCCCGAACCAATCAGGTTTTACATCAAACCACGCCTACACAACAGCGGTATACAAAATTATACTCTGATTGGCTGAACACCGGTAAGAAACAAGCATATATTCTCCTCTTCATTGAGTTTCGCAAAGCCTTTGACTCGGTTGCGCATACACTGCTACACCAAAAGCGTGAACGCCTAAGTATCAGTGGTTCGGCTATACAACTTCTGGCAGATTTCCTTCATAATCGAACATAACAAGTTATAACTAATCTTCAAGCTGCAGACGGATCAATGCCAGCAGTACTCAAGGGTCTGTCCTCTTCTCCACTCTGTTCTCAATATTTATGAACGACATATTATCATCCACTCAATTTTTAAAATCTCATGCTTATGCTGATGACACTATCTTCTACGGTTTCAATTTATCTACTCAAAATCTAATTTCAAACACTTGACAATACATTTATAATATTTTCTCCTGGTGCAAATAAAATTGGCATGGATGTAAACACTGACAAATCACACTTTTAGCAAAACAGCAAACAAATCTATTCACCTACATATCGACAACACACCGCTGTCAGAAGTTAACAGGACAACTTTCTGTGGATTCACTATTAACCACTACTTAACAATTAGATGACCACATATTTTCTGTAATGAAAATAGTGAACAAAAACACAAGACTTCTCTTGGCAACTAGACACTTACTAACTAAACCACTGGCACTCAAATTCTACAGCCACTTTATACACCGCCACCTCAACTACGGTATCAACACCTATTACCCGCTATTCCCCAAAAAATCACCAAGCCCCTGAAGGCGCTTAAAAAAAAGTATTAAAATATGCACTATTTCTTCCATCTCGTATTCCAACTTCCCTTTTTCAGAAAACTTCCTACGTTCTCATCCTACCTCAGTTAGCCACCTACTCTGCCGCTATCTTATCTTATCAAGTACTTCACCATCTCTGTCCTCCATATATCTACATCTGAACATAACACTCGCGATAATCACAAGATACCCAGCTCACTCTTTCACACTACACTATCTAAATTCGCAATTAACACCTTTCATTCTCTACCTAAGACTGTTAACACATCAAAAACTCAAGCTCTTTAAAGAAGCCTTAAAACCTTTCAACTCCAACATGATGAAGATTAAATCACTAATAATACCTTATTTCAACTCCCTTACAACATATTATCAACTATGCACACCCTACAACTCTTTTTCTCCATGCATTTCTTGTCTTACTTCCACTCAACTGATCATATTTCAAGTGAACTGGCTTATTAGTTAACTGATATGTATATTAATTATATCTGTAAAACTTTTCTGTATATATTATTGAATAATAAATCTGTTAAAAAATTTCCTGTATATATTTTTGTATATCTAACAACATTATTATTTATTATTATTATACCGTTGGATTGTTGTTACTAACTAATTTCTTTTTTTTTCATCAAGTTTATTATAATAATTATTATTCAAAAAAATCAATTAACGAACAATCATTATCAATCACCTCTGTATTACCTATGTGACGATAGGACACTCTAAATCACTAGGTGCAAGGGGAGTGCCTCAGGAGGAAAACAGTGTGCTACAATATTATTACATGGTTACAGCATGTAGCTGTCTAACGATTATACGGTTTCTGGTAGCAATCTCATGTCACGTGTAGTTCTAGGTAAAAATCTGTTGTGAAGCATACTGGAGGTTGCATATATGGAAGTGAGCTCTCCACGGCTAGCAGCTCATGTGACTATCAATGTTTTAGATCTGTTATTGATTATTTCATCATAACTGAATGAGAGTACACTGTGTCGTTCCTCGTCTTGGAGGATTTTGGTAAGCAACGCTCCCCTATGGTTTTGCCTGCGCCTCGTTAACGTCGGGAGACCTAAATGTTCTCTGGCTTCACTGACACTGTCGCGACCTTTCAGACCACTCACAAATCTAACAGCTTTACTCTGAACGCCTTCGATTGAGTTTATGATAGCCTTGTTGGTAGGGTCCCACACTGTATCGGCATATTCTATAATGGGTCTACATAGACTGGTGTATGCAAGCAGTCGGCTGTTCTTGGGGGCAGTACCGAGTGTATATTTGATCGCACCCAAGATTTTACTAGTTTTCTCAGTTTTTAAGGCTATGTGTTGGTCGAAATGTAGATTGTGTTGAAGGATGACGCCTAAATATTTGGTGCTCTCCACCCGTGAAATTTGCGAGGAGCCAAACTTGTAATGTAACTGAGGTTTAGGATTTGGTCCAAAGCACATGGCATGACATTTAGTAGAATTAAAAGGCATTTTCCATCGTTGTGACCACCTTTTTACGGAACTAATGTTTTCTTGAAAGGCTACCATTTCATCGTCATTATTGACTTCTTGGTATAGTAAGGTGTCATCAGCATATAAGCTCTCTACAGCTGACAGCAGCTGGTAAGTCATTGATGTACAGAAGAAAGAGGGTCGGCCCCAGCACCGAGCCCTGTGGTACACCAGACGATACTGCACACAAAGTTGAGTACTCGCCCTTCAGTACGACGCGCTGCGTTCGTTCAGTAAGAAAATCTTGAACCCAGTTTGTCAGAACGGGGTTTAAATCGGGGATCTGTCTCAGTTTTTCCAATAGGAGAGCATGTGGTACTTTGTCGAATGCTTTTTTGAAGTCTTATATCAGCGCATGAGTAGTTTTGTGTGTTTCTGCTGTCTTAGCAAGGTCATGGTACGTTGCAAAAAGATGTGTTTCGCATGATAGGCCTTTCCTAAACCCATGTTGCTGGTTGTGGAGGATATCATCAAGTCTTTCGTTGAGGCAGTGAAGCACTATATGTTCTAATATTTTGCATGGTATGGAGGTTAGAGAGATAGGCCTGTAGTTAGATGCACAGGCTGTGTCGCCACCCTTATGGATGGGTATTACATTTGCTGATTTTCATTGTTTCGGTAGGCGTCCGCAAGCAAGTGAGGCACGGAATACGTGGCCTAGGCATGCAGCAGTACTTTGCAAGTCTATCATAAGATCCGGTTTTCTGATGCCGTCGGGACCAGGAGATTTTCCGTTCCTCAGTGTGACGTTATCAGCTTCACTATTCCAGTGTCAGATATACTTATCTCTTCAGCAGGATGATTGATTTGTGGTATGGTATCTATTTGCTGGTCTCTACAAAATTGCTCCTGGAAGAAGTTGTTGAGCAGCTCAGCACATTGTCTTGGGTCTTCAGTAGTGTGGTTTTTGTTGTCAGTAAGACTGATGAGGAGCGAGGCTTGCTTTTTCATTCTTTTCAGGTGTTTATAAAATGGTTTTGAGTTGCCACGAGCTAGGGGACCGCATATCTTATCAACAATGAACAAGTAGCGTCTACAAATTGATCATGAAATATGACGCCATGCGTCAAAAGCATTGATATAAATATTTGTATCACCCGGTTTTTTTCAGTTTCCAAATATTCGAGAATTACTAAATTTTCAATAACTTGGGACCCCAGGCTGCTAGAAACAAAATTTTAAAAGGGTTTAATAGGATACACTAGTCCGGAGCAGATTAACTAATCACTGGACTTCTTACATATCTGTAGCTTCGGGAAAAATTGTTTGAAAACGACGTTGTAAACGGGAAAATTCCTATTGCGCCGTTGGCCCTCATGATTTTAGTCAATTTTATATCACTAGCCTATCAAATTACCGACATGTTGATATACTACTTGTTGTAGATCATTTATATCTGGAGGTATGAAAATAGATTTAATAATTCCCTTGCCAAATAAAAACGTAATTTTTTTTAATGAAGTAATTAGTAACTAGCCGCTAATTAATACCGCATGCTTAGTCACGCATCACGGATTTCACTCAAATGTATCAATGATGAGGCGTAAAACTCTCCTCTGCGCGTACATGAAACAAAGTAATTTTGGTGCAGAGAGAGTCATTTTTCAAATTCACTTTCTCAGTAACTATCAATAAGAGACAAACAAGTTTACCACTATTGTGACGGCAAGATATGATTCTACGCCATAACATAATTTTTCAAGTCTCTAGGCTGATTTGAAAAATCCATTTGTACTGGCTAGAACAAGGTAATATTTTTTCAATTTTTTGATTTCGGCCTTTGTTTCCGTCTCTCCATCTTATATTTCGATAGATAGAACGGATCCCCTGTGTGTTTGTACTTAGGACACGTTTTACGCTGTCAAGAGGTTAGTTTGTAGCGAGATCAACGATTTAAAATTCGTACCACGTGACCGAGCCAAAACAATCATATAAGATCTTGTCGCCTCCGTGATTAAAAACATGTGTTTTGATTATTTCAATATATCTAGAACCCAGGTTGCCACCGCCAAAATTTAAAGTCCACCTAATAGCCAATCATATCCCTCAAAACATTTTCTTGCAGCCTCTTTTTCAAATCACACATGGAGCTGGTAAATAATCTCCAAAGTCGTCCTTCGAAATCCAAAATCTGCCAGCACCTAAAAGGGCATCTGGCAAATCTGATGTGGTAAACTTGTCTATAATCATTTTTCCTTTTCACCTGTATATTTTTTTTTATGATTAATAGTGGTATTGTCATTTAATTATATTATTTTTAAAAAAAATGTTTTGATTATTTTTTTTTCGAGCTACGCTGTTTTAGCCCGTTATCATTTCCCACGCACCAGTAAGTTTATGCGGGTGCTGTATATTGCCCGATCAATGGTAGTGCTAGCTGTAAAGATACACTTAGGTTATCTTTCAATGTTTTTTTAAAGATTTCTTCATGTATTTTTTAATTGAATGCATATTCTCATCGCAAAACAATCAGTATCTAGTACACATTTCTTCATATCTGTATTTTTCCTGCAGATAAAACAAGCTAGTCAAATACGACAGAATGGATAAGCAATTGCCAACTATTATTAAATTAATGTAATGCTGCGTGAACATTACTGGCTATATATATATGATACAATGGGGCAGTTATGCGTGTGTGTTAATTAATTGCTGTGCTAATTACCGCATATATAAAGTTATGCGTGACTGATTTCATTTTGTGGTTTGTGGTTGCCACCTCAAACAAAGAAGATTTTCAGTGAAACCTGCATTTTAAAAATTGAGTTTTTGGCTGAGCTAATGCAATGATGATCACATAAAAAATTGGTTCATTGCAATCACTGCACTCAACTGTACATTTTAATGCCAGTTTTATACGATTAAACTAAACTTGAATTTCTCTTTTACTCTAGCTATAGTTTGCTAGCCTTCTTCTTGCTAGACCAGTGTCTGGTAGTTTTTGTTCATATCAATCATTCAATTTTTCTGGATATTTCTTCTTTTTGACTGGTATTTTATGGAAAACATGACATCTGCATTATGACATGATAATCTAATCATATTAAATAAAGTTAATACTAATAATAATGCATGAAAACTCTTTATATAAAAAAAATCCACAAAGAAAAAACACAACCAGCCACCACCAACAACAACACTTTTCACGACTACAATTTGACAAAAAGGCTAAGTAAACTCGCCAGAAAAAGTTTAGTCTTTTCATGAATATCTCGATGATCAATAAGAGAAGGGTGTCATCCGCCCACACCATGAACCTAGTTTACTAGGTCCATAGCCCACACCACAGGAGCCCTCTTAGCTATTGCGGAGTTTTCCTCTCCTTGCATAGCCCCAATAATTGGGTCTAGCTCTATGTTCCGGTGGTTCTATATTCCGGTGGGTCTATGTTCTGGTGATTTTGGCTCTATGTTTCGGTGAATTATTTTTCATAGAGAAATCCTACTGTTGAGCACTATTAAAAATGGACGCTACCTTTCGCAATAACTATTACTAAATTATTTTATAATGAAGTTTTTTTTGTTTTGTTTTTTATTGCTAATAAAATTAGTTTATTACTTTTTGCATATACATAAACTATTTTCATCGGAGTTTTTTTCAAACTAAGCACCAAATCAAATAATACAATCCATTTGAACTTCATTGTATTTAAATGTAAAAGACGCTCCACGTAAGTTTTCTTCTATGAAAACTAATTCACGTGAACATAGAGCCAAAATCGCCGGAACATAGGCCCGCCGGAATATAGAGCCACCGGAACATAGAGCATTCGCGCAATAATTATTTAGCAGTTTACATAAACATGGAAATGCACATAGTGTTGTTGGACAACAAACAACAATTATAAAGCAATTTTGTTTTAACGCGTCAGTGAAATTTAGTTTGGTTCTTTGCTGGGCAATCATCTCACTTTTGCGACCATTGATTGAGTGAAGGAGATGTGAAAAATGTCCCAGTTACAGCATGGGAACCAATGGTGTATATCAACCGATGGTTCATATTATGCTGGAAAAAAAATAACAGGACTAGAGTATCATCAAAAGCTTAATTTGCTTCTTGCAACTTCTCAAGAATCTGGCTTATTAGTTTTTGATTCCACATCTTCCACTTTGCTAAAGAAATCGTCAACAACTACCATCGCTGACTGTGAGTGAAAATTATAACAACAACATGTATCGTGATCATTATCAGCTGTACACAATTATCATAAAGAGTCTTATGATTAGGATCTCACACAAGCATTTCGTCAATATATAAAAACGCTAACAACAACATCATGATGATATGATGTTGTTGTTTTGGCTTGGAAAATAATAATAAATAAATCATATTATTATTAATAAATTAATATGATTTATTTAATTATGGTAATGATAATACTAATGAAATATGATATTTCATTATTGCTATCATTACTACTATTTATTATTATTTAAAATTAATATTAATTGAATTATAAAATTATCACTGACTGAGCAATTAAAAAAGTAAAAAGGAGGAAGCGCTTAAAAATAATTAGGCCTATTATTATTGTAAATAATTATTATCAAGATTATTATTGTTGTTATTATTAAAATTTATATTATTCAAATTTTATAAGAACTTTTAAAATAATAATGATAATAAAAATAGTAATCACAACAATGATAATAATTATATTGCTACATCATCTACCTACTTACTTATTAGCCACTGAAGTTAATAATAATAAATAATAATACTCAGTAGTAGTAGTTGGTGATTAGTTATATTAATAATTATAATCAAACAATAGTTATTATTCCATCAGTAGTAAATTGGATGGTTAGTAATGTTGTTAGGAGTTGGTAGTGATACTAATAAATTACTTTTTTGGGTAGAATTCTGCCAAAACGCAATTATTATTGGCATTTAATCAGAGGTGGGAATAAGTCGGACTAAGTCAAGTCATCTTAGAGTCAAGTCAAGTCATAGGTCATAACTTGACTTGACTTAGTTGAGCAGTGACTTGACTTGACTCTGACTTGATGCCTCATCTGACTCGACTCGACTTGACTCGAAAAGTTTCATGACTTGACTTGACTCGACTTCATAATACAGATGACTTTATTACAGTCATCATCAAGTCATTTGGAGTCAATCTCGCAGAGTTGTCTGCTCCTACCACAATTTCTAAAATTAACAGAATACCTGTGTGTCATTGCTGTTTGTATTTCCTGTTTGGTTATCGGAACCAGAGGTGTTATTTAGTGCACAACCCAGCTAATAGTTAGCCAACTGTATGCTTGCTGGAGTATGGTGATCAGAAAATTACATTAGGCCTTCCATTCAAATGTTTTCTACCAGAAAAAAAGATAGAATAATTGATGATTTTCTACCGTTTAAAAATATAAGAAGACAAGAAGAAGGTGCATATGCAGAATACTGTTTGTTTTGTCAACTGGAAATGTACTAAAAATAATTAGTGCACTCTGATTACAAAAGTTTGTGAAATGGGGAAGACTTTTTTTTCAGTAGGGTTGTTGTTTTTAATGCGACTTCTCGTCAACTGCATGTAGGTCAAATTCCCTGCTGGAAAAAAGGTTGATTGCAACTTGTAAAATTCCTAATGTTTTTTGACTTTATTAAACATGTGTTTCAAAATTTATTGCACAACTTTACTGCAAAGATTTTTTTGACAGAAAATGAAAGAGAACAAGTAATTTTACAAAATTAAGTTACTAAAATAAAATGGTGACCTTTTTTTCAAGTAGGGAAGGGGGAAAAACAACTGCCATGCAAGGAATAGGGTTAAACCATTTAACTCACTGTGAAGTGTCTACTGCTTGAACTGTGAACAGAATATTTTATTGGCTGCAACATTCTACTGGTTCTGGCTTTCCATAAGTACAAATGCTATACTGCCGGACTATTGTTCTGAACCACTGATTTATCATTGCCAATATTTTTGTCATCTGTTGCTGTTAGGGAAATCTTTCAATAAAAATCGTCTGATTTCTGTGAAAGTTTTGTATTAGTCATCTATTGGACATCTAAATAACCCCCTCTGAAATCTGCTGATCACGATGATGTCTTTGATAATGCTATACGACCAATAGACTCTGAGATATTCAAGTGACTTGATATTTGACTTGTAAGTCATTTGAGTCAGACTTGACTTGACTTAAAATTTTTCATTACTCAACTCGACTTGACTCAACAATGTTTGTGACTTTACTTGACTTGACTCAGCTGAACCTCAGAATGGCTGCGACTTGACTTGACTCGACTCACAAAGTTCATGACTTGACTTGACTCGACTTTAAAGTCATTTTCTCCCACCCCTGCATTTAATAGTAAGTATTACTTTGGTTGCTAAATAGGACTACTACTATGCTTCTGATGTTTTTATTGGTAGTGTTATGATTCCTATTGGTGTGTGTATTTTAGTTGTAAGATGGTAATAATAATAAACTTTTTTTCATTTTCATCAGTCAACATCCATTAAAACGATTGGGGAAAATCTAAAACAAAGCGCTGCGGATTACTTATAATATCAAAGGCCAAGTAAACTTTACTCAAATTCGTTAAAACACCAGAATTTGGTCCCTTGATAGTAGGACCAAAACTGCCAGATTGATGCTATTTTCAGAATGCTCAGAACACGGAATAGAACCTCATTCTAATGTAATTTTGACAGTGGACATTTCACCAGACAAAAAGCAAACACATACACCCACAGAAACACTGACAAATTTTTTCTCTTTTTCGCTTTGAACCATGTGAGAGCTCCGGTCAAGTTACTTCTAATCAGTGATTATGTACTCCTTGTGCAGTCTTCTAGGAAAGTACCATATTCTCTCCTTGTCTCGCTTCTGTTGTGAGTAATGAATAATAATATCGCTACTGAGGAGTAAACATGATGGTTGCAGTTAGTGACTTCAATTATTTAACCGCAAGCATCATTTCAGAATACGCAAAACTATTGGTAGTTTTTATACGTGCGTGCAATACACCCTTCTATTTTTTCTCGTGTTGTTGAATATCGAGTTTCACTTAGCTGTTTGCTGGAACTGACACCAAAAAGTATGAACTTAGTCTGACCACATGCCGTTAGGTCGAAGTGCCAAGTTATTGCTCTGAACTATAGTGCCTCGGAATGTTTTGCATCTCCAAGCACCTGAACCCTTTCCAAATTGTCAATTTGCGTTTCTGCAAACCATACAATTCTTTGTCAATTATTTTAATTCATGCGCTTTGAAAATCTGGGCCAATTTGATGATGCCCCTTAATGACAATGTTACCTCCATGGTGCAATTGGGATGGTATTTGTTTTACTGAATATTGATCAAAGAAATTCTACTTAAATATATAATCAAAAGACTAGGCTATTTACTGCATTTGCCCAATTGTTCCGAATGCAAAAAAGAAACATTGCAAAGTGTTTAGAATAAATAAAAACTGTTCATATGCTTTTGAAAGCAAGAGCATGTATGTTAGCAACATCCACCGTACTGAACTTTAGTACTGACGCTAATCTTGTATCTCTTTTATGTCTAATAAATTCCAGATCCAGGTTTTCTTTATACCAGTTAGTATCACTGGTTTATTTTTTAGTTATTTCCGAAGGAAAATAAACAGCAGTTGGCAAATAGGCTCAGTGAAATTAATTTTATAACAATGAACATAGAGGCCAATTTAGTTACAAAGAACATAATTTGGTTCAAATCACCTGTTTCCTTTTTATATTTTTTTAATGTCACGATCAAGCATTATCTTGAGTACTATTTGACAGTGACAATATTTGGATGTCTGTGCTATGGGAAGTGTCGTTAGTTAGTGTTCTGTGATACAGCATTCAAGCTGTGACTTACTGTGTTTTTAACTGATTTGCCTGAAACATTGTTAATAATGTGCATTTGTTATATATTTGGTTTTTAAAAATGGTAGAGCAACAGTTTGAAGCACTAGATAAAACCTGTTTTCATGAATTAAGATTCCTTTTTTAATTGAAGTTTGTTTGAGTTGTTTTTTTTAAACAAACTGGTAACCAAATTGTAGAATTTTAAGTCATTCATTTGCAAAACTGTGAATGAGTTTTGATTCAAAATGTTACACATCCATGGATGTGCTGGTGATGCTTTGTCTATATAGTCTTTTCATCATATGAGATTGTTATCAATTATTGGCTTTCCATGTCACGACTTTGTAGCGATAAGTCATAGCGCCACGAGTTTCCCCCTTGGAAATGGGTATGTCGATACAGCTGTTGTGATGATGTGACGCTATTCAAAGTCGCTACTAAGTAGCGACTTTTAATAGCGCCGGAACATTGAAGCGTCATGGAAAACGGAATGCTGTAGTGCTACTGGTTTGCACATGCGTGTATTGAATTTCCAGCATCACTGCAGTCAAAATAATTAAATAATTTCAGTGATATGAGATAGTTGCCTTTCAAGACCACTTATATTAATAAAAAGAATGATGCAGAATAAGTGTTCACAAATATATGTATGTGTTTTCATTTCATATTATTCATCTTTTTTCCCTATTTCAGAATTTGATAACATAATTTAAATAATAATAATAAATAGTCAGTTGGCCATAGTTAAATAATAAAAAAAAATAATTATTTTAAATTTAACAAGTGAATTGCACATGAGCCAATTACCTTTTACCTAGTGCAAAAAAATTAATCAATCACGTTACAGTCGCAATGTTGGAATACTTGAGAAGTTCAGCATGTTCAACTGCATGGTACTGTGCTGATTAGATTGGGCGACGCCCGGCGTGGCTTTACTGATTCGTCATTTTGTCGTATGCATGCGCCAGATTTGATCAAAAGTCGTGTGTGTGGCCAGTCCATAAATGACAGCAATTCATTTGAGTTGACTCAACATAACGGGTTTGTTATTGGTATTTAAGTGAGAGGTAAGTTATGATGGGCTTCAAGTTATTTTTAAAAATAAAGGTTATTGTATAGAAATTGTATAGAGATAACTACTAACTAACTAGAACACAGTAAAGTGTTCAATATAAGATACAATTTTTTACAGATGAGTTGCATGTTTTTGTTGGATGAGCAATATTTACATCGAAAACCCATCAGTCCAGCGCTGCTATGCATTAGGTGTAGGTCATGTTTTCTTTTCAAAGTTTAATACGTTGCTGTGATCAAAATCGACAATAGAAGCAAATAGTTATATGTATTCTCAGAGGATTATCTCTATTTTCCGTATCTAAAGTTACATTTGATTTGTTGTTGTAGTGATTAGTGCTGATTGTTGTTCTGTTATAAAGTATTAGATATCTCGACGACATTCAGTAATCTCTTTCGTTTTATAGCACTTTTCAATGAGCGTAATTGTGATTTCCCTGCATCATCGGCCATTTTATTTGTGCAAATGAATGTGACAGCTCTCTCATCATTGTTACAACTACGAAATTTAATTATTTATTATTTTATTATTAGCAAAATTTTGGCAAAGTATGTGTTCTATAAAGTAATAATAAATAGTAGTAATAATAAAAGTATAATTTTTTAAAAAGATTTTTTTTTCTGGAAGGATTGTTTAGTTCATTGATTACCGCAATCAATCTACAGAATTATGATAACTCATTCTCCGATGTGTTTTATAGCAACTCGGCAGCAGCGCTTGACCTGTAAATATGTCAGTGACAAAGATGGCCTCCTTCTGAGCAATGGAGAGTTTATGACGTTGAGGAAGGACCTGAATGGAGTGTATCTGCTCGATACCGCTCTTGATGGGAAAATAGAGGACCCCAAAGTGTCCGATGTCATACGTTTAGAGATGACTGTATCAGATGTATGTATGCCTTTACTCACCACCTTTACAATCAAAAATAAGAAAATAAAAATTTTTGCTTTAAACATTTTCCTCCGATTCATAATCAATTAAACTTATAAGTATCGCTTTTATAAAACAAATTAAAATTGCTGATACTAAAGAGAAGGTTGATGTTTCATAAGCAGTCTAGCTATATATGCTCCAATTCAAATTCACTGGATCACAATCGGTAGATTTTATTGACTATTATATGAATTGGCAAAAAGTCACGAATCACCTACTTGCATTGTTGTTGACAGATCTTTTCATCAACAATCAGTAGCAGACAGATTAACTCCAATTACCAATTTTGTTACTGAATTGTTAGCTTAAACCGTGGTTACACCACACACACCGGTAGGCATGGAGAACGTGTTTTTTTTCTTTGCAGGCAACGTTTTTGTTACAAAAAGACGCTCAAATGCATAAACCAACACAAAAATGTTTGTTGTCTAATGCTTCGGTGATTGGACAATTATTATCAGATAACCGCTTTCAATTGGATAAAATATGGCAAAATTTAATGACTCCGGTGGACTTTTTCATATTGCAACCTTGACCTGGTCATTACTGATTGGCCGACGATCCATTCTGTTACTTCGACCAAGGAAGGTGTTTTTTTTTTATTTATGAACAACAATTAGTTCATGACTGATAAAATTATTTAATTAA